>CM067369.1:200592371-200883033 GCA_034401795.1 Chaetoderma sp. LZ-2023a
TTGCTTCGATAATTATCGTAAAACCCCACTCTCTCATTTTTATTTAATTTGAGATGTATGTAATCAAAGTGAGTGGGGGATTTACTTTGCAAAGTAAATCTCGATAAACTTGTGTGTCCATTAATACACCATAATACAGGGATCCGATCTGTCAGTCGAGTTTTGATTGTGACGTCAGCTAACACGTGACATATTTGAGTATGACATCAGATTGTTGAGTCACGCAACTATCGGAATTCATAATCAAATACGTAACATGTTTGCTGGCGTCACAATCAAAATGACGTGTCTCGGTCACGAAAATCGAAATGTCTTTGCAATTTTTAGTAACAATTTTGTTGACTATTTTGAAACTAATTTGCCTTGGAGGTGTTGCTGCTATTGGTTTAAATTAGTTTCAAAATATTCAACAGCTTACCTGTGTAGTTACCCAGGAAAACGGACGTTTCCAATTTTAGCTATGATCCGCCCATCTCTATCTAAGCTCCACCCACACCTCGTTCGAGGTTGGGATCGATCGATCTCTGAACTTCCTGACTATCAATTTCCAGAAAGCTATGCAGGTAAGCTGTTGAATATTTTGAAACTAAATGGCAGCAACAGCACCCAGTCAAATTAGTTTCAAAATTTTCAACAGCAGGTTTCTTAACTAGCAAAAACATAAAATTCGTACGACGTGTCGGCGTTAAAGACGGGCTTAATTGAATCATTCATGACGTCATGATTATGACCAAAGCATGCACGTCCCATAGTTGATGATGACGTCATATGATTGAGTGAGGAAATGGATTCATGAATTAGATTCTGTAAAAAGTTTTAAATGGTTTCCAACAAACGTATACAGTGGGTTAAGTTTAGCTAGAAATGAGCGTGGCATAGCTAGAAAAGGATCCTTACCTCTTGTACGTATCATTCAACTGTGGCGCATTTCCAAGCCTAAAGTGGACAACGTCAAAATCAGCCAAATTAGCATGTAGCACAAAGTTGTGATCTCGTTTGTTGAGTGTACTCCATTGCAAGAGCGTGGAAAAACTTCGTAGTGGATTTTAGTAAGAAATGGATTTCTGAATTATATAAAGCTTTCAACCATTGGAACAACCGTCAGACCTTTTGGTAAATAATTGCCAAAGCAAACCCTCTGAACAATAACGATTTTAAATTGCTTTCCTGTCATGATTACATCATCAGTAATGGGTGTTTGTTTTAACACATGGATTCTCGCCATGCGAGACATATAGTCTAGTAGACAAACACGCTCAGACAGAAAACAAATTTAGCGAAATTAAATTCCGTTGCTTTTCTTAAATCGGCCAATTCTTGTACTTGATCTCTTTGAAGTTGTGGAGAAATCTTTATATTGGAAGATGTATGCCCTGTGGCATTGATAGATGAGTGGGTTAATGTATTGTAATAAAATCCATTATGTTATGCAATGTATCTGTGCTTCCGAACTTGAGTCTTAGAGATATGACAGATCTACAGTGTAATTCGATTATGCGTTGTCAATAAAGCGTTTCGAGTTACCAATTTTTGCAAACTTAATTACCAGGAATTATTTACAAAGTAACACAGTTTTCGTGAAGTAAAAGCGCTGTAGCTCGCACTTCCAGCGAGCGTGTGCATTCTTATATTCGATGACTATCTGACAATAGGTGAATAGAAATCGACGAAAAAATAGCGGAACCCGGACATTTTGGTTAACAGACGAACATTATTGCCAAGCTAATCGTATGACTGTCTAGTGTACACACAAGAAAGTCTCTCAAATTTCCTTGGAGAAACCTGTTTTTAACCCTTTAAACATAACCAACCAAATACCAGAAAATTTACCACTTAAAATGTATTCTGCTAAATATCGTGAAATGAGCCTTACTATCAGTCAACGCTGTCTACTTAAGAACAGATCATGTGTTTTGTAAACATAGTTATAAAAATAGCAATATAAAATAAACTTTATACATAGTCAAACCTGTCTATAACAGCCACCTGTCTTAATAAAAGCAAGTACTAATGCCTTATAAATACCACACGCATCGATGTAAAAAGATCTAAGCACCCGCAACATTGATACTAGATGCTAAATGATTGCCAAAAATATGGCTGACCAAAATATGGCATTTTATGCAAGAATATATAGACCAGGGTAAATTTAGAAAGTCGTCATTAAAGTAAATCAAAAGCGCTTTTTATATTACAAGTGTGATTTAACAATTTAAGTCAATCGCTTTTTCAATTGCGTTATCTAAGAATCGAAGTCAATTTTACTTTACTTTCCATTTCAAAAGGTAAGCAAAACGAACGATGTGTCGTTTGTAACGAGTTTAGTGATAGCAAATGTAGAAAGATCGGTCAAAAGGGCCTTACATCATTGATTAATGCATCCAAACTACGGGGAGATGACATTCACTTGCAACTGTCTTCATCTAGTGAACATTACGTGCATGATAAATGTTATAAGCGCTACACATTATCTAAAATATTTCAAAAGCGCAAAATGAAGAGCGAGACAATGAAGGCTTACGCCCATCTACCCCTACACTGCGATCAGAATCTACCCCATATGATTATCATACTCATTGTTTGATATGTTCCACGGAACTAAACTTTGATGGTGTCCGGCGTCACCCTGAAGGGTATTCCCAAATAAGTAGTATTGAGTTTGTTGGTAAGACTAAGAATAGTATTCTTCAGGAGAGCTTGCTGGGTACTTGTGAGAAAAGAAATGACCCAATTGCAGATAATGTCAAAGCAATAATTATTTTCGCAGACGATCTTTGCGCTGTGGCGACCAATTACCATCGCCAATGCATGCAAGAATCCATGTCTTGTAAATACACCAGCTCATGTGATGCTTCGTATAACAATACGCGGAACCTTGATGCAATAAATGATAAGGCATTCACCCAGCTGTGCAATTGGCTTATCGAGCCAGAACAGAATCAGAACCAGCATACATTGCAAGATCTCCGCTTACAATTGACCACTTTCTTGCCAAAATGATGTACCCGCATACAGCATAAACACATACAACGACGACTTCTCGAGCACTTTGGAAACGACGTGACAATATCCCGTGTTAAAGGCAAGACAACCGTGGTCACACTGACTGGTACAGCATCATCTCTCATCCATGAAGCATATGCAACATCAACAAGTGGTGAATATGATGAGAATGAGCGAGATTTGAAAGTCTATGCTTAAGCAAAGTATCAAAGAGATGGAGCAATTAACAGATGTGTATCCAGACCCTTCAAGCTTAGACCTTAAAAGCCTATGACGATGTGATTGCATTTCAGCGATGTGCAGTTGAAAGCACGTCTGTTGAACAACTGTGTCCTGGTATTGTCGAGAAGGCTGAAGGAGGAGAATTCTGTCAATGGGTTGCTGACAACTTTGATTATAATGAGGATACCATTTCCTGGCACGATATAACCCATGTGATGGGAATAATTGCCTGTCAAACAATGACTTTGCTGAACGCAGATTAAACTCGGTAAAGGCAATTTGCCGTAGAAATTGTGACTACTGATGAAATCAAACAAGCTGTTGAATTTGGGGTTTTCATACAGCCATACAAATGTCCTGTTAAATAATTAATGGCAGATGTAATGATCAGGGAAATTACGCCTATCAGCTTATCTCTTGATGTATACGGCAGAGTAGACATTACTTTACTATAGCCTCCTTATGCCTCAATCACCAAATTGGCAGGGCTTTATGTCTGACATAATTACAGGTAATGATTTTCACCTTACAGCGGTAGTTTGTAACCCCATAATACCACTCAATCGAGGCACAAATGAAGCTGTCTACAGTACAATGACGTACATGCAGTCCCAAGCTATAAAAGCAGGAATGTGTTGCGCAACCATAACCTTTGATCAGACATTGTACTTAAAAGTATACAAGATTAAGCAGGATAATTACCCACAGTTTGTAAATATGTATATACGTTTGGGTGGTTCCTACCAACTGATGTCTTTTCTCGGTTCTGGCTGTAAGATCATGGAGGGTAGTGGGCTTGATGACTTGTGGACTTGTGGGAATGTCTATGCTAGAAACTCCATATTTAGAATGATGGAAGGAAAATCCTACACAAAGACACCGAGAGCATGTCTCCTAACAGATGCTGTATTACATATTTTATTAATCCAACCACAGGAAGGAAAATATGTTTCTGTCAACACATTCGATGATACATATGATGAACCTTCATTCACAGAGTTGCAAGATGATGAACATAATATAGACGACGCAACTGATGTAGAAACCATGCATTCTGAAAGTCAATACGATATGTCAACAGATGACATGTGGTCAGAGCTACACAATGTATGCAGATCTCTTTTATCACATGATCTTTCAATAGATGATGTTTGCAACATTGAACATTTGCAGGATTTATTCAAGCAAGTGTGTGACTTGAGGAAATGTGTAGAAAAATCAAGAACAGGGAAATTGGGGTCGCTATTCATGGACTTTGTTGCTACTGTGAGATTGTTCATCAGGACTTAGCGTACTGGGAACTGGGGGCTTCATTTAAAAGCCACACACGAAATGTTGCCATTGTTCGCTGCTGCTGAATACGAAAATTACTCAAAGTGTTGCCGCCTTTTCCTTCAGGATTCTCAAGAGCTATGCATGTGCCTGGAGGAACCCATGCAAGAAGGCCAGTTTACGGTACGCAGAAATGAAAGCTGTATTGGAGTGGTGCATGGTCTGATTTGACAATTGAGCAGTGCCCAATGAGAGCTGGAAAGACGCAAGGTGGGCTGATAAACATAACACACAAGGATTCTGCTAGAACTAAGTGGCTTATTATGGCACATGTCATTGCGCAGTACACGCATGCTCTCAGATCATTGACTGAAACATTCAGCGGGACATGGTCCGAACCACACAAAGAAGTTCTCCCCGCAAGCATGAGACACGATCTATAAGACTTAAAGAAGTTCAAGTCATTTCTCAGGGAACACAATCCTTTCACAGTTGATGATCAGCAGCTGAGAAATATCGCAACAGGACTGACCATCGTATTACTGTTGACGATGCCATTAACATTGGCCAGAGGATTCATGAGAAGTTGAATGAAAAGAGATTTGGCGAATTACACTGAAGAAGGTCGATCAGGCTGTGACATTCGCTGCCATGCGAAAGGCTGTAAAAATTGGAAATGAGGATGTTCATATGTCTACTCAAGAACATTACCATCGGTTAATCTCCACTGCTTATGTTTCTGGACCTCCAGACCAAAGTTTATTTGGATATGCACTTGCAACGGTATGTCCATCCCTATTCCATGATGATGGCACTATGAGAAAATCTCAAAAATATCAATTGGCAAGGCACATAGTTCAACTGGATCCTGCGATTGTACAGCAAGAGGTTTTAGAGCCAGCAGCAAGAGTATATGATGGATGTGCTATTTTGCACCGGATACCATGGCCAAAGGTTGGTACAATGGAGAATGTATGCAACTTATTCGTGTCTGAAGTAATACGTGACAGAAGAGTTGAAGTGCCAATATGGGTGATCTTTAACAGCTATGATACCGCAATAACCAAAGATCAAGAACAGACGCGACGGAGGCTTCACCAAGTAGCTGTTCCTGACAGATGCTGATATAGGAGTGGAGCGTGCAGAGGATGAAGGTGATGCTGATGTGGTGATAGTGAGGAAGGCATTAGCATTGTCACAAATACCAATAACAACAATAGTTGTTGCTGATGATACAGACATTTTAATACTACTTCTCTATCACGCAAGCAGTTCTGCTGATATTTTCCTACAGACTAAACAACAAAAGATATGCATCAAGGTGCTAAAAGCGAAGCTAGATAGAGAATTGTTGATGTGTCTCCCATTTGCCCATGGTATGTCTGGATGTGATACAACTTCGGCTTTATAGGGCATGGACAAATTAAAACAACTCAAGCTGCTTCAATCATCAGAAAAGTTGCGAAAAGACGTGCTTGTATTCGGTAACCAATCCGCATCTAAGGAGGACATACATTTATCGGGGAAGCTTTCATTCCATCTTTGTACAGTGGTGGGTCAAGAAGTCATGGGGTAGACAATCTCAGATACCTGACTGCAATCTGTCCTGAACATGTACCGGTTGAACGCATGCCATCCACAAGTAGAGCAGCTTACTTCCATAGTCTTCGGATACATCACCAGGTAAGTTCATGGTGTCACCTAAAGACTATCTTGGACAAGAAAGAATATGGGTATAAAGTAGAAAATGGATCACTAACAACAATTATCACTGACAAGGATCCAGCACCATTAAAACTACTTCGGGATATATGGTGCCAGTGCACTAGCTCTGCCCATCTGTGTTCATCGTGTAGCTGTTCTAAGAAGGCATTACATGCAGTATCCATTGTAAATGTGAATGCCACTGTCAAAACAGCTCAAAATATGAAGATGCAACTACATAATGTCGGGTGTTCTACCTTAATGTTTAGGCTTATTATATTTTTTTACAGAATAACTCATAAGTATTGCATGGAATTTGTAGATTATTATCTGGTTCTAATTATTTTTAAAATAATTACATGTAAGGAAATCGAGCGTTCTTTATTTAAATGGCATTTTATATGGCTCCTACCCATCGTTTTAGCAACCATCTTGAAATTACCATAAAACACATTCCCCCATACGGAAATTTGGGAAACCTTTTCTGGCAGTTATTTTGGTTCATACTGAAGTGATTAAAATAAAAATTTGTATGTTAACTAAAATGTTCGGACTGATGTCAATTAATAACGGAAAACTGTCCAAACATGGATAAAACTGTAACTGCAGGGCTCGAAAATTAGAAAAATATTGTGCTGGGCCAAGGGGCAAGTATGACATTTAAATTCGGTTTTCCAGGTCACATTTCTGTAAATTTTGTTTAAAATATGTATTGGTGTAAGGTATACGGACTACAGAATCCTTGTAAATACCAACTCAACCATTATATTACGACTTTATCCCTCATATCAGTCAAAAACGGTTTCTGCAGTGGTCTTGAGAAATGTCCATTTGCAGACCAAGAGAAGACTATTTTTGAAATTTTATCACTGGAATAACTGGCTCGATAACAGAATCGGTCATTTCAGTGGTAAATTAAAAAACCCAGTCTTCTCTTGGTCTGGAAATTGACATTTTCATTTTTTAACAAACTTAAGTGTTAAAGGATTAATACTAAATAAAATAATTCCTCACATATACAGGCCCTGAAAATAACAAATTATCTAGGCTGTCCCACGGCTCAACCAATGTGTTCAAATTTGGTTGCCCTGCAGTAAAAATGTGGTTGCCCCGAACCGCGGGAACGTGTAATTTTCGTGGGCGTTATCTAATAGGACATTTCAGTTTTAGTTTCAGTTTATTTACACCCAGATCACAAAGTGACGGGAGGGGAACAATGATTTTACAGGATTTTCACGTTATGGCGGCTAGACATTGTGATAATTAACATCATCTTGGTCATAATTCATCAATTGCATTATTGCTATTTATATTAGCAGTATCATCACATTCATCCGCATTGGCATTGACACTAATTAACCATTTTATGACGAGGCCGGTCGTAACCGACCTCTGCAGTGGTATCGAGGAGTGTCCATTTGTTGGTCAGGAGAAGATGATCGCCAAAAATCCATCACCTAAATGACTGGCTCCATGTCCGAGCCAGACATTCCAATGGTAGATTTCTCAACAATAGTCCTCGCCGGTCCGTAAACGGACACTTGATGTGCACATATATTGCTACTTGACCACACATTTAGACATTAAAAAGGCTAATGATTATATTTAACAAGCAACGTCGTCGTCGTCGTCGTCGTCGTCGTCGTCGTCGTCGTCGTCGTCGTCGTCGTCGTCTTGATTTGTGTTCTCTTGCATTTGGGTACTTATTTGTATGCGTGATATGGTGTCGGTACTAAGTATAGGGTTCCTCAACGTTAGAGCTGTTTATTAATTATGCCAATCATGTGGCATAGTTTTATTAGCAAATTTTTGTTCTTGGTTGAGAATGGTTTAAAGATTTTAAGAAGTTTGGTCTATTACAGTAATATTTGGGCAGGAAGTTTCTCTAGTCGTTCATCTTTAAAATCTTCGCAAATAAATATGTAATGGAATTCGTCTCCCATTTCGTTATGATTGCAAAGAGGACAAATTCTTTCTTCTCCGGCGATTCTTTCCCATCGTCCATTTTCTATCGGAAGTCAATGATTACTTGTCCTAAAGCTTGTAAATAAAATTCTGTTGCGATAATTTAGCTTTATAAGATAGTGTTCCCGTTCCCAATTTGGCTTAAAACAGTTATATATTTCCCCCTTCCAGGAGTCGCTCATCTGTGTTTGCCATGTTTGGATATATTGGTCTTCAAGACTTTTCGTTATTCTTATTTCTATTTCATTAAAGTTATTTATTACTTGATTTGTCCAGAGGTAACTGTGTCCTGTTGAGTATAGTATTGTTTTATGGAGTTTAGCCACTTGTACTGCCTGCCGTTGTTTCGATGATCTAATAGAATATGGGTGTATAATCTGAATGCAAGTTTATTTATTTTCTTGAAATAAGCTTAAGCCAATATTTTATCATGTGCTTTCTTATTACTATTTGAATTGGAATTTCTCCGAGCTCGCCATATATCATATACTTCGGTGTATTCTTTTTAAATTTTAGAACATATCGTAGAAAGTCTAGATTTACTTGTTCTAGTAAGCTGCAATTTTCTATTCCTCTGACTTCAGCCCCATATAGTAGAATCGACTCGATCATTTGATGGTACAATTTAAAGTAGCAGTCAATTGGTAAGTCCAATTCTCTGGTACGACAATGCAGTGCGAACGTGGCTTTGCGAGCTTGTTCTGATATGTTCTTTTCAGCTAGGAGGAGACGACTATTATAAGAAAAGTGTATCCCGAGATATTTGTAACTATCCACTATTTCTAGCTCTTTCGTCTTTAAATAGAACTTTAATTTGCTATGGTATCTTTTTGTGCTGCCAAAAACCATGACTTTTGTTTTGTCTATATTAATCTTAAGTTTCCATATATCGCAGTATTCGTCAAAAGCGTTTAGGATTTCCTGTGGATCATGTGTGTTACTAACATAGCCGTGTCATCAGCATACAGCAAGAATAATAAAGTGAGTAAGATGTTTGATTTTTCTTTCTCATTTCTCAGCTCAATCTGCTTACATTGTCGGTTATGAAGAAAGTGCTCTACATCACTAAGGCAAATTGCGAATAATATAGGTGAAAGATTCTCTCCCTGTTGGACCACTCTTATACAAGTAAATGGTTGTGATTGCGCATTATTGAATTTAACTGCCGACTTTATGTTATTGTACATGCTTTTAATAACATTAAAGATTTTATCTGTAATGATATGTTGCCTAGGTTTGAACCAGAGACCATCGCGCCACACTGAGTCGAAAGCTTTTTCAAAGTCTACAAAGCAGCAAAATTGTATTTTCTTCATTCTTTTGAATATTTCTATCATGGTATATAGCGTAACACGTGATCAGTAGTCGAATAGCCGTTTCTAAATCCTGCCTGGTTTGCGCATAATTTGTTGGCGCTTTCAAGGGCTTTGTTTATTCGGCTAGTAAGTATGGACGTGAAAAGTTTCCCTAAACAACTGAGTAATGTAATTGACCTGTAGTTCTTTGGTTCGTTTGGGTTACTTTTTCCGTTGTATATTGGGATAATGATACCTTCTGCCCAGACATCTGGAATTACTGCGGAATCTAGAATTGCATTAAATAGGATTTTATAAATGTTTAACATAGTTTGTTCTGTGGATCTAATATATTCATTTAATATTCCATCTGACCCAGCGGCTTTACTTGTTTTTAATTGCTTAATAGATTTGGAAATTTCTTCAGTTGTAAAAGGGGACTTTATTGCGTTGTGCTCGTCTGTGATGTCTGGGTGTCTTCATTGATCTGTATATGTTCTGGGTCTGTATCATAGACTACCTCATTTATGGACTTGGAGAAGTCATACATTTCCTTTGTTGTTATTGTAGATGGTTCTTGCGTTTCCTTTTGTTTTATCAGTTTCCAACAGTTTTTTGGCTTACTGCTACTCATTGCTCTGATTTCCTTATGGCGCTTATCTTTACATCGGCCAATCGACTTTTCATAACATTTTTATAATTCTTGCTAGCGTCGATCATGTGCTGGTGATTTATTTCTCCTTTTCCGAGCCTGTAGTCTTGTCTAGCCCTATGATATTCCCCTCGGGTGTCTTGCAATCATCAGTAAACCATGGGCGACACGTTTTGGTTTTAAGTATTGCTCGGGCAGTCCTTACTTTACCGAATGTTTCCACAGCTGATTCTTCAAACATTTTAGAGATGGCCATTGTTACTTCACTAATGTTTGACCATTGCAATTACCATTTGCTATATTATTGATTTGCTGATTTACATCGGCCAGAGTTTGATGATTTAGTATTCTCTCTGTGAATGCATTGCGTAGGTCAGCTTTCCATTATCGTGATGTTAAATTTTCCTCGCTAATACCATTATTAATTTGTTCTATTGCTGGAGTATTTATGAGCGCTAATGACAGCTGCAATGCACAATGTCATTGGATATGATAGGGCAGTAATCATGGACCTCAAATTTGGATATGTGATTGAGCAGCTCGGATGTGCATAACCCGTAGGCTATAACACTATTATTTCTTGTCGTTACTTTGCCTATGTTTGCGTCAGTACCTACTCTGCCGTTAAGTATATAGAGGTCATTATATTTACATAGGTCAAGTAGCCCGTGGCCAAAGTTATCCGGCCGATTACTATCATGTGATATACGGTTTGGGACCTCAGCTTGTAGGCTATGTCGCAGGGGTCGATGTCTACAAATCGGATGAAATCTTCGTCGCTTCTTAGAAAATCATCTAGTTGACCAGCTTCTGCTTTTATGTCGCCTATCAGTAGGAGTAACTTTGATCTTGTTTTCGAAAACTTAATGATATCACGCTCTAATTCTTCGAATGCATCTAAAGACGAATACGCTGAAGTTTCTGGGCGGGGTGGGGGTGTCGATGGGAGGGGGGGGGGCGGAGTGGGGGGTGGGCTTAGATGCAGCCAATTATTATTTCATCATTTAGTTTAGTACATGTTTCAGATACCGAGACCCATAGAACATACTCGCTCTCTGTATCTAGTTCTTGTAGATGTTTGAATAACTTATTTTAAAATAACATGGCAACCCTTCTGACTTACGTCGCACTTCTGTTCGACATTTTAGGATAGCTGTATAGTTATCTATTTCCACAGTATCAAATTCATCTAAGTTAGTTTCAGCTATTCCTAAGATATCCAACCTGCTTATAAACTCATGCATTTCTGGGTATTTTAGTGTATTATTCCGGCCACACACGTTAAGGAACCCAACTTTGATTTCGTTGTTGTTGTCGCCGCCGTCGTGGTCGTCGTCGTCGTCGTCGTCGTCGTCGTCGTCGTCGTCGTCGTCGTCGTCGTTGTTGTTGTTGTTATTACTTTTGTCGGTGGTGCGGGCGAAGGTGGTCGTGTCATTTCCGCGGTTGTCGTTGCGGCTATGAATGTCGTTGTCGTTATTGTTTGACTACCGCCACAGCCACCGCCGCTGTCACTCCCGCTGCCACCGCCGCCGTCGCCACCACCACCACCACCACCACCACCACCACCACTAATACGGCCGACGACCACAACCTCGACGAGAGCAGCAGCAGCAGCAGCAGCAGCAGCAGCAGCAGCAGCAGCAGCAACAACAACAACAACAACAACAACAACGAAATCAAAGGGCATGAACTTCATTATTGTTATCACTATTGTCATCGTCAGCATAATTATTTACATCATCTTTAATCTCACAGTCAGAAACATCCTTACTTTCATTTTTCTCGTCTTGGCGTTCTTCACTGACATCATTATTTATAATGTTAGCATAATTTTTACCGTTATCATTTTCGTTATCATCAACTTCTTTACCTTTATCAACATCGCTATTTATCTTATTACATTTAGCATCATTTGCGTTACAATACAATCGTTATCTTTACCTTCGCATTGATGGTTATTTGCCACATTATCATGGTCACCATGATCATCGTGATCACCCCTTGATAATTCCGATGATTACAACTACGGCGACGATACCGACAATGATGATGATGACGGTGACGACGGCGATGATGGCAATGATGATGACGACGCCAACGATAGTGATCACCATCATCACCATCATCACCACCATCGCCACCACCACCACCACCACCACCACCACCACCACCACCACCACCACCACCACCACCACCGTCACCACGACCACCACCACCACCACCACCACCAACACCATCATCATCATCATCATCATCATCATCATCATCATTCTTACTTTCATCACTAGCGTTGATTACATATTTACCATATTTATCATCACCCTGATGTTGATGACAATGATGATGACAACGACGACAACGATGCTGACGATGATGACGACGACGATGATCATCATCATCGTCAACGCTACCGCCATCACCATCATCCTCACCATCAGCATCATCATCACCCCCATCATCACCATCAACATCATCAACATCATTCTTACTTTCATCTATATGGCTATTTACATAGTTACCATATTTATCATCATAACCACCACGATCACCCCGACGATGATGATGACGACCATGATGGCGACCACGATGATGACGACGAGGACACCAACGATGATGATGATGATGATGATGATGATGATGATGATCATCATCATCATCATTATCATCCCCGCCACCATCACCACCATCACCACCATCATCACCATCCCCATCACCACCGCCACCATCATAACCATCACCATCGCCATCATCGGTGTTTACGTATTTAACATTATCATCATCAATTTTATCATCATCCTTCTTTATATTCTTATCACCATCATCATATTTAGTCTTATCATCATTAGCATCATTATCGCAGTCTTTTCTATCCATACTATAGCTGTTTGCTTCAGAATCAATGTTTACATCGTGGGATTTAACAAAGTTTATGTATTTGTGTGTGGTGATAAGTTCTTGTTACACGCGTCGCGCTGCTGTGTTCGCTGTCTCTAACATGTTGTAGTTGGAGTTATGTTGTGATCGAGTCAGATGTTCTGACCGTAGCGAACTTATCTAGAACAAACTGTTCCATGTGAATAAGTAATATGATTTTCAGACCGGCATGAGTACATGACAAAATTTACTAAGTAGATTTAACGGCGCAATGCTTAATTCTAAGAGCAACGGTGACTTTCAAAGGTGTATACAACGTGGACATCGATGTCGCTGCTACGTATTCTTTTGTTTCCATATTTTTTAAAATTGAAAATGAAGCCAAGTTCGTATTCACTTCTAAAAACTTTGGAACCTTCTGTAACTTTCGTCCACGTATCGTTGCTGCGATACAACATTGTGTAACACCTGAGTAAACACCTTTAGGCAGGCGAACATGGAATCAGAAACCTGCATAATTTGATATTGGCCCCCTGCGCCGTTGGTCAACTGGTGCGCCGATATCAAATCCGATATTGGTCCCCGCGCCGATATCAAATTCGATATTGGTCCACTGCGCCGTTGGCCAACGGGTGCGCCGATATCAAATTCGAAGCGTTTTGAACTTCTAAAAAAAATAACGGTTGAATATTAGCGAAATTATTTCAGATATATCGGTCCATATTTGCCAAAGTAAGCTCCCCTAAAAACTCCCCTGAAAATTTACAAACATGAATTATATTTATATTTACAATTCCACAGATATGTGTGTTTTGCGGGCGTGTATTGAGTTTCACTAAAGCTCTTGTTATCTTAGCGAGAGTTCTCTGGCGTGATCAGTGGGTTCCCCCACCCATATACATAGGAGAAAATTGAAAATCAGATGCTCTCAGAAAAGCTATTTCTGCAATCTGATTAAACAGAACACCATCATTGGTTTCATCCTAGTCTGCTCAGACACTCTATCGGCACCGTGACAGATATTATTTTGATAAACATGACAAGCCTACCCGGCCCGTCTTGTCTATCCAAATATCTATCACGGGGGGGGGGGGGGGGTGGTGGAGGTTGATGGTCAGTGCAGACTCAGACAACCGTCCATATTATTACTTGTGATAAGCGAAAGCTATAAAAGTGATAATAGTTATTAATTTTGTTCTACATTTGCATAGTCATCATATGAATGGAGAACCCACGTGAAATGTGGTAGGAAAAACTATAACCGTGAGTCATAGAACGTGGGAGGGGAGCGGGGTGGTGGAGGTGTCTAAATTACGATGATATTTTGGTTTGAAAAACTAATCTCTATTTTAACAGAAAATAGAGGGATCAATTTAAAGCTATGCCCAGCCCGTCTCTAGCTAAGCCCAGTCCACATCTTACCAGTGTTGGAATCAATTTGAAACTTTGAAACCCGAATTGTTCGTGACGACACTACGCCATCTTGATTGTGACGTCAACTAACATATGACATATTGGTTTATGACGTCAGAACCTTGCGTGAGAGATCGGGTCCCTCTAGTCTTGAAGCAAACATTATCATTGTATACAATAGAAACGGCCTCTAAAGGTTATCTATTTACGTAGTTAGATTAATCACTCAAGATTTATCGAATTTGCTCAAATTCTGATATTGTAAAGAAAAAAATTCAGAAATCTGATTTCTGAAGTCGAAAATCTGAGGTCTAATCTGAAGGGTTTGACAAATTCGTCAAATTCGATAAAACGTTACTGGGCCATCAAGCAATCTGCCGAAAATCCGATGTCTGAAGGCCAATCTAACACGTTGGACAAGATTCTTTTTCTTCTTCTTCTTCTTCTTCTTCTTCTTCTTCTTCTTCTTTTTTTTTCTATTTGCCCTCATAATTATGACATATATTCTAGGAAGTTCCCTGGATTTTGAGACAAATTGAACAATTTGTTTCAGGTTTTCACTATTTTCATTAAAATAAAAGTTAAATGTTGCCATCTGGGCTTGCGCCGATGCGTTGTCGGAACTGTATTTGTGTTGGATGCATGACTGTAGGAAATGATTTTCTCGGCTTGGCCACAATTGCAGATTTCTGTGCTCGGACCATATTGGAATCTAATCCCGTTGATTGAAGACTTAAGGCATTGTCACGTGCGAATGAGAATACTGTAGTTGCCAATTACGAAAAGATATGGAACATTGACGAGTGTCAGGCGATAATAGTCAATCAGATTACGCGTTTGAATCCTGAATTCCCAGAACACGTAAATACAGGTAAGCTGCATGATGAATATTTTGGAACTAATTTGGCACAGGCATCAACAGGTCCCAGTCCAATTAATTGTAAAATATTCAGCACAATAATTCTAATACTGTTAAGGATTTTTTGTGTGTTTGGCGTTCTAATTCAAAGGTTTAATATGTTAAGTCGTTTAGTACCATTGAAGTTTCCCTATCGGATTAACAATCAATTATGAGCTTTTATGTCTATATAATAGACTATTATTCAACGACAAAGTGTGATTAACCCTCTGACAGCTGAGGTTTTTTTTTACAGACGACATATTCCAGTGGTTATATAGCTGGACCTGCTAAATATTATTGAAAACAATTTGACTGAAAGTTGTTGGTGGCTAGACCACCAACAACTTTCAGTCAAATTGTTTTCAAAATAAATTCATCATGTCGATGGTTTTTTATCATTGAAATTATTATATGGTGGCTTGCAGCAGCCAGACAGTCAATAGGCTACATTATTATCTATGTGTATCATGGGCCTAAATCTATTCTAGTGTCGTATTTGATCATTTTATCATATTAGCTATTCGCCATCTTATCACATTAGAATATTTACATTCAAGACCGATGGTCTATTTATTTACATGAATGTAAATATCGTTTCAGCAGTATTAACAATTTTACAATTGCACAATTACTGCATACTAATTAGAGTGTTCCTATCTGTCACTCAAGTATCTGACGCCATAATCAAATACGTCACATATTAGCTGACGTCACAATCAAAATGACGAAGCTTCGTTACAAAAGTCGAACAACCCTGTCACGAATAAAGACGGATTAGGCAGCAAGAGCGAGTAATCGAGCTAGTCATTCCAGTGATAAACTTTCAAAAAGTCTGCTCTTGGTGTGAAAATGTTTCAGGTTTCAATAAGCAAATATTTTAATAAGAAAAAATATTCATCGAACGCATTGATGTTATCAAAAGCATTCCTGGATGAATATCCCTATATATGACATAATCCCAGATTTAAGTATGGCGCTGTTAATCCAAACAGACTGTTTACCGATGGCTTAGCTGACCATGTGGACATAACGGATAATCGAACAGATAACTCACAAATGCAGTGCAATTAATACAGATCTGATACGCCATAATCTTTACGAGCTAAAAATAGTTATTGCATTCGTTTGACATGAACGTGTTGCCGCGTGGGGCAGCGCCAGCTTCCAGGCACATTATTTTCACAATTATGCAACTGTTTGCTTGTGTAGCAGCCTTGAACTTTTTCCAATATGATCTGATCGTCGATTGAAGTCGAATTGGTTGAACAGTATTCCCGAAGCATCACCCACCAGAATGATTAGTTAACCCTTTACGTATTGAAATTCCAATGTTTCAATTTCAAACAGCAATACAGGAAAGTTGTTGAATATTTTGAAACTAATTTGCCTGCCACAGGCAGCAACAGCTCTAAGTCAAATTAGCTTCAAAATATTTAATAGAAAATTACTCTTTATTTCTGTTATGTAAGGCTTTTACAGCTTGACAGACAATAGCTATGACCCTCTTGAAAACGAAGTACTGGCGTACTTAGATCACGAATGCAACAACATCGAGTAGGATCGATACTCACGTCCGAAGATCTGGTA
Organism: Chaetoderma sp. LZ-2023a; assembly: GCA_034401795.1. Classification (NCBI taxonomy): domain Eukaryota; kingdom Metazoa; phylum Mollusca; class Caudofoveata; order Chaetodermatida; family Chaetodermatidae; genus Chaetoderma; species Chaetoderma sp. LZ-2023a. The sequence continues at coordinate 200,609,260 of CM067369.1, forward strand.
AATTAGTTCCCAGCATGGTCCAGAAATGTACACCGCCGATGGGCGTCCAAGATAACGTAGAGTAACGATAAACGATTGAAATCAAGATCAGTGGATAAGCGATGTATCGCAACAAAAGCTCATGAAATATATATATTATTCAAATAGATTAATATTACGCACGCGCACACACGCACACACGCACGCACGCACGCACTCACGCACGCACGCACGCACGCACGCACGCACGCACGCACGCACGCACGCACGCACGCACGCACGCACGCACGTTAAGTAGTAACGCCATACAAATCGAACACCTGACGGACTTTTATTTATTACGTATTTTGATTATTTCAGCGTATGCGTTAGGTAATTCATTATGACGTCATATACTTGAACGACAGATTGGATTCATCCATTAGAGCTACACAAATTTGAACAGCCGATAAAGTGGATAGATGCCCAGATTGACACACATTTATTAAATCGCACGTGTAAATAACTTAATAATCTATTTGAATAATTGCGGAAAAACTAATCCGAATTGTTCGCTAGTTAAATAGACTAAATAGACCATTCAAAGGACGAAGTTTGATTTTCCGGATCGGAATCAGCTAACTAATATCCGTCTATTTAACTGCTATTCCAGTTGCCTTGGTGACGTCTGCGACCGTTCAGATAAAGAGGAATAGGTCGTTGTATGAAAACTACACTGAACCAATTTTTCTTCTGTCAATATTAAACCGACACTGGAGCGCTAATACGGTATTATCCAGATAGCTGAAGACATATAGTAAACGTGGATAAATAGAGAAATTAGAGGCGATGCCGGTTGACCAATGCGGTTTATTATGAACTCCCATGAACCATATTCCTAGAGAATTAAATGTGGAAATTGAACATACTGAAAACAAATCGATTGCTATGGTAACACTAACGCTCAGAATGTTCATCAAAATGCAATGGAGGAATCCAGCTTTAGCTATGCCCCGCCCATATCTAGCTAAGCTGCACCAACACCTCGCTCGTGTTGGGATCGATCGATCATTTCCCAGAAAACTATACAGGTAAGCTGTTGAAGATTTTGAAATTAATTTGACTGGCTGCTGTTGATGCCTAGCAACAGCGCCCGGTCAAATTAGTTTCAAAATATTCAACAGCATGTTTATTAAATAGTAAAGATATACAATTCGTGCAACAATGCTTAGTTTGTCATCAATTAAGCGTTCATGACGAACTTATCTACGCCATTCATGATATCATTGCTTATGACGTCATCCTACTGATGGATAAACTGGAAAGCCTGGACAATGTTTTAATTGAAAACTATTCATATGTGTCCTGGAATCTGTGTTAATATAGTTTTTTATACTTTATTGAAACAGGGGTCTGCTGGAGAGAGAAAGAGAGGCGACTGCAATGGGGATGGGAGAGAGGAGAGAGACCAAATCTCTGACTGTACGCGCTGAACAGCCTGGTAACGCGGCGATCAATCACTCGGCCAGCAAATGATCAAAGCCACGGTTTCTACGCAAGGAATGTGGACGCAGTCAGACGTGGATCATTCAGCGCTAGGTATGCACATGTTTAATGAAACGCAAAAAGAGGATTCGCGTCAAATATATTGAGTGCAAATTAAGCAGTATTTATTAATATCAAGTGCAATCTGTGTCATTTAGAGGATCAGTTTTGAATAAAGTCATAGGTCTAAACTATTTCAAATAAGGATATAGTTTTATTTTAAAGAACGTTAGATATCTGAGAAATTTACTACTTGGAAATTATGTTATATGGCCGAGAGAACTAAATTAACCCCTCGCGTTTTTACCGCTTCATATGCGCGCTATAGGCTAGTAAATTAGACAGAATCAGTCTGGTTTCCTAGTTTTATCAAATAAGTATCGATAAAATGCTCTCCATAATAAATGGAAACCTATATTGGCCACTTCATAGAAGATACACTGTCGGCTAACGGATGTTTAACGTTTTCAAAATAAATGTTCGTGATTCGCTTTAAAAAAAACTAATTGTTCGTGTGAATTGCTATAAGTAATATGGTTTGTTAGATATACGTGTTGCAACATGATAAAACGGCTACCGGTACAGGCAATGGAGGAATCAAGTCTTTGCTATGCATCGCCCATCACTAGCTAAGCTCCACCCACGCTTCGCCCGTGTTGCGATCGATCGATCACTGACCTTTCTGACTATTAATTTCCAGAAAACTATACAAGTAAGCTGCTGAATTTTTTTGAAACTAATTTGACTGGGTGATGCTGATAAGGACAGCAACAGTGCCCAATCAAATTAGTTTCAAAATATTCAACAGAATGTTTATTAAATAATAAAGACATGCAATTCGTACAACAACTCTTAGTCCGTCATCAATTACGCGTTCGTAACGAACATATCTACGTCATTCATGACGTAATTGATTATGACGTCATCCTACACGTCGTGTAGTCGATTATGACAGCATTTAATTGATGGATAAACTGGAATCCTCCATCTTCACTAGCCGCTGTCGATATTAATCCTTTGAGCCCTCAAGTCCCAGAATATGAATTCCAAGCTAGTGAATCGAGTAAGTTGTTGCGCATTTTGAAACTAATTTGACAGGAACCTGCGATATCGCCCTGTCAAATTAGTTTGAAAATATTCAATAGAATATTTATTAAGTTGTGAATTAATTTTCGATCTCTGAATTGCCAGAATCTAAATTTTAAGGTAACTATTCTGTAATTCTGTAACAGTAATTCTGTTGAATATTTTCAAATAACATTGAATGCGGGTTGTTGCTGCATCTCCAAGTCAAATCGATTTGAAGCTATTCAACATAATGTCTATCAAATTGTAAATTCCTTAAATACATGCAATTCGTATACTTTAGTAACGGGGTTTTTCGATTTTCGTGACGGAGCTACGTAATGTTTTGTGACGTCAGTTAACTGGTGACGTATTTGATTATGACGTCAGATACTTGAGTGACAGACCGGATCCCTCGATTGGATACAGTTTTCCCACGACAATGTCTAAGTGTACAAAAGTGGCATGAAAATGACCAATATGGATGTATATTATCTGTGATTTCCGCTACTACACATTCCAGCGAATGATGGCTGGAAACAAGGAAAGTGTTGACAACTTGCAGAATAACTGCGCATATCTGGTATTAAAACAAACGATTCGCGCTGAACATTGGTAACAGCAGGCAGATCCGAGCCATGTAGCGGACGCCAGTTGCCTGAGAATAATTGTCATGTCGTTGATTTGAGATTGAAAGTGTCAGCAGCACACCCGCCTCAGCATGAGATTGGTAAGCGGCATTGTGTTCTTTATGTTCGCAATACACGGTGGGCAATCGAACACAAAACCCATTTTGCATGTACTATGTATCTTTGATAAAGCTCTTCATCTCGATTGTCAACGAATCTTGGACACGCATCTCAGAGATGTGAACATGGCCGTGTCTAGTATCTGCACTATTCATGTGGAGACTGTCCAGCTGGAGAATAATATCCATAGCGACCTTTCCTTGCTGGATAACTTGACATCAAGCGCGGACTTGGTCATTGCCATGGGAACGCATATGGTCGTAGATACGGCGTCTATGTTCACAGATCCCATGGATGTACCTCTGCTTTCATACGCAACGGATGATTATCTTAAACCGGTAAGCTATCATATCTCATTATCTTTTGCTATTAATTACTAACATGATCCATCTATCGTCATAGGGACCATTTAATTAATTAATTAATTAATTAATTAATTAATTCATTCATTCATTAATTAATTAATTAATTAATAAATAAATAAATAAATAAATAAATAAATAAATAAATTAATTAATTAATTAATTAATTAATTAATTAATTAATTAATTAATTAATTCATTCATTAATTCATTAATTCATTAATTCATTAATTCATTCATTCATTCATTCATTCATTCATTCATTCAATCATTCATTCATTCATTCATTCATTCATTCATTCAGTCATTCATTCATTCAGTCATTCATTCGTTCGTTCAATTGTCTGTCCGTCCATCCATCTATCTGTCTGTCCGCCCACCGACCAACACGTTCGCCCGCCCGACGGCTCGCCCACCCGCCCGTCCGTCTAGGCATCCGGCCGTTCATTCGTTCTTCATTCTTATTCCTCCCTCCGTCCCCTCCCTCAATACAATTAGGAATCAATATTAACCCTATTTACAATTTCAAATCACAAATTGTGAACTCCGACGATAACAATATTGATAGTGGCGATTCTAGGACTTTTTCAGACAGACGAAATGGGGGAAATTTTTTTTTAAATTCCCATTATTTAATAAAGCATTATTTGACTTTAGTATTCTTTTTAAAAATTGAGCCAAATTCAAAATTAAACATCTTTGTAATATTTTGAAACTAATTTGATTGGCAACTACCATGGGCAGCAATAACTCCAGGTCAAATTAGTAGCAATATAGTCAACAGCTTACCGGTTAAGTTCCCTTGAAACTTAGATTATGGGAAAGTAAAGTTCAAAACGTGAACATCGATTCAAATGCGTGCACGTGGTGGGCAGAGCGTAAATAGATAAGCGGGTGGGGTGGGATGGAGTGAGGTGGGATGGGGTGGGGTGGGATGGGGAGGCCATAGCTAGAAATGGATCCCCTCTATTATGTTTGGATGACATTTATCGGGCCCCTAGTACCAGGTCCCACCATTAATCTAGTCTGAACGTGTTCTAATGGAGGAGTCCAGTTTCTTAGTCAATAATATGACGTCATATTCAACTACGCGACGCGTAGACTGACGTCATAATCAATTGCGTCATGAATGACTGGATTTAGTCCGTCTTACCAACTTAATACTCCGTCAGGTGGAATTGTATGTCTTTAATATTTAATAAACATTCTGTTGAACATTTTGAAACTAATTTGAATGGGCGCTGTTGCTGCCATAGGCAGCAATAGAACCCAATCAAATTAGTTTCAAAATATTCAACAGTCTACCTGCATAGCTTTCTTGAAATTGATAGTCAGGGAGTTCGTCGATTGATCGATCGCAACACTAGTGAAGTATGGTTGGACCTTAGCTAAAGATGGGCGGGGCATAGCTAAAACTTTCTCCATTATACAGCAAACCCGGAGGGGTTGGAGGGGTGGGGGTGTGATCCAAATATGACATTCTAACGACTCCCCGCCCATTTCTAGGTGATCTCCGTCCATTTGTTACGCGCTTCTGAATCGATCTTAACACATTGACCACTGCATTGTCACAATGCCAATTTCAAGGCAATTCATTATACAAGCAAGCTGTTGAACATTTTGAAATAAATTTAACTGGGATAAATATATGCCTGCCTTTGCATTATGTTTGGTAAATTGTAAATTCAATGACATGTAGCCTAATTAAGACAATTGCTATCTGACCGTTGCCCATTTCGTGTTATTTGATTGTGACGTCAACTAACAAGTGGCGTATTTTGATTATGACGGTAGATACTAGAGTGACAGATCGGATCTCTCAATTGATCACACAATTCTGATTTATATTTACACAATGAACATGCACATATGTCGAGAAGATACAGAGATGGAGAGCTGCAAAGAACACAATATTCAGCCTAACAACAAGACGCCGAGATGGCCTGTGTCCATTCTTTGGAACAGAATGAAATTTCGTAAAATAATTAAGATTGATCGCTTGGGTGTGTGAGCGATGCCAGGAAATCAATGAAGTTTTTGGCGAAGACAGGTCCAGAACAATCAAAGCTTATCTGCATTGCCAATTTTTTTTTCGGTGAATGCGTCATCGACAATCGTTGAACAACCGTCGAGGCCTACGATCTAGAAAGGATCTGTTACACATTGGTATGCCACGAGAACTTCATAGAGCCAAGTTTAAACGAACTCTTGCTACTCAATTAAAACAATTAAGCAAATCTGGCACATCGATGAAAAAGACTAAATTTGCTAATCGCTTCATAATAGTATAATTCATTTTATATCACATATAATTTTATCGGAGTTAGTATAGATGAACTTATTACTATTGCCGTAATAATTGGACAATAGACCATCAGTGTGTCTGGGGATCCAGCGCACATGATATGCGAATGAGTGTAGGACAACGCAACTAATCGTTAACATATAACGTAGAACGGTGGAATCTTTCGTAAACTAGGGACGGACTTTTCGATTTTCGTGTCAAAGCTATTCGTCATTATGATTATGACGTCAGTCAACATGTCACATAATTGACTATGGCGTTAGACACTTGAGTGACAGGTCGAACCCCTCTATAGTGATTCTTCTTGTTGCGTGAGTACCAGCAGGTGGGCGGGGCATAAGGTGGGTGGTGACCCAAATCTAAAATAGTTAAGTCCATTCCGTTACGTATAGGGCTAGCGGTTGAACCACAATTGTACATTTGACGTTTTCAATATTAGAGATAGATTCGAAACCATGTACACATTATTGCTGCAAGTGGCCGGCTTATAACCCATTTAAATGTTGCGATTGGTGTTTATATTTCTATGACATTCCCAATTAACTAGTGAAAGTTACCGGTAACCAGTCAGTTTGATCCGGAGTGTGCTGAGGATGGGCCAAGCCGTTGAAACCACCTGCCATTATATAACTGGTCATCCAAAGACAGTCAATAGAGATATATGATAAAACCATCGTAAAGGCAAAACCTTATAAGACAAGTGGTGATGTAAGCGCTGCTTGGAACCGTTTATCCAGTCCTTATTTCTCACGTATAATGATAGACCTTCCCAGTTTTGGCTATGTCCCGCCCATTTCTAGCTATGCTCCACCCACATCACGCTCGTACTTGGATCGATCGATCCCTGAACTCCCCGCATAACTATTTCCAGAAAACTATACAGGTAAGCTGTTAAAGACTCTGAAATTAATTTGACTGGGTACTGTTGCTGCCTATGGCAGACAGCGACAACGCCCAGTAAAATTAGTTTCAAAATATTCAACAGCATCTTTACTAAATAGCAAAAACATACAATTCGTACAACGTGTCGGACAATTAAGCGTTTAAGACGGGTTATATCGAGTTATTCATGACGTCATGATTATGACGTCGTCATACACGTCACTTAGGTGATTATGAGGTCATGTGACGTTTTATGATCGATGGTAAACTTGGAAAGGTGAATTATGGTATTCGAGATACTGTTGGTATCTGCCAGCAACGTTTACATATGAGAGACCATTGATGCTGAAGACTGGTGAATTCCAGGTATGAGAGCACTTTGCCGATCCAGCAAACGCATTAAAAGTTCTGGTGGACGACCACGCAATGTCCACAGGGCATGTGTCTTGTGAGATGACAAGAACACCCCTCCCCCCCCTAACATGGTAGGTTACTTGAGCCATTACTGGCCCAATACCGGGTTGCTTTGGCCGGAATTGGCCCATGACCGGCCCAGTAACCTGCATTACTAGGAACGTTGCTGATTTACACGTCGCGATAACATCCTGGAATAGCAGTTGCTGCAAATCGATTCAGTCATTGCCAATAAAACTGTCTTTACCCGAATCTCAACGCACGTAACCTGTCAGTCAATCAATCATGCAGCAGTTTTCCGCCTTACACTAACCGTAACCATATCAATCATACATGCCATATAGGAAACTTTAGGTAGGACATAGCAACAGCTTACAAGCAAACTATTGAATTTTTAAAATAAAAATGAAGATGCTGCCATTTCTGGTTTGCAACCCATATATAGCAGGAATGATAACTTCTTTATGATGCAAGGAATATTAGTTGAATATTTTGCAACTTATTCGACTGGGCTTAGTTTCAAAATATTCAACTTATATTGTGTAGGAAATAGTTGGTTTGAAATGACGGAATCTAATTTTAGCTATGCGCCGCCGTCTCTAACTAAGCGCCACCCACGCTTTGCCCGTGTTGGGATCGATCGATCCCCGAACTCTCTGAATCACATTTTCCAGAAAACTATCCAGGTAAGCTGTTGAATATTTTAAAACTAATTTGACTGGGTACAGCGCCCAATCAAATTAGTTTCAAAATATTCAACATGTTTATGAAATAGTAAAGACATACAATTCGTACGCCAACGCTTAGTCCGTCATCAATTAAGAGTTCGTGACGAACTAATCTTCCCCATTCATGACGTACTTGATTATGACGCCATCCTACACGTCACGTAGTTGATTATGACTTCATATGATTGATGGATAAACTGGAAAGGTCCATTGAGTTACTGACATTTCATGCGTTAAAATGATTAATGAAACCGTATAATGTTCAATGATAATTCATCAGTTTCACGCGTAGAAATTTGGTTTTAAGGGAACTTGATAATGAACATAAACTCCATACCTTGATAGGAATTTGACTGAATAGCATTGCTGTTTATGAAAGCGAGTTATTTTAATCAAATAGCAGCTGTTGTATTTAGAATCATATGCGTTACAGAATCATTTACGTCACAGATCTAATCCGACAGCAATTCCGGCTCTGGCGTATTCCGGAAGGCCTTAGTTACACCAATCATGTATCGATTCGTCGTGGTTCTCCTCAGGAAAACTAATCCCTGTATAAATGCTCTCAATGGCTTTCAAATAAATCATATTCTTTTAATATTTCCCTGTCCAGATCAATTACATCTAGCCGCTAGTAATTATGGACTTCTGGTAATACTTGTAATGCGTGTTCACTTATAATGATGATCGTGTAATATTGCCCCTGAAAACGCAGCTTACCAGGCCAGTACTAGACCAATACCGTGCCAATACGACCCGCTATTGGCCCAATCCTGCCCAACAACCTGTGTTATCAGGGGCGCGACGTCGATTGAACAATACATCGGGTTGATATGCTGTTGATAATCATTATCAGCTACCCGGCATCAGGTACCTATCAGGGGAAATGGAACTTTTCAGTTTAGCCAGCAATCATATGACGTCATAATCAATTACGTGACGTGGAGGGTGACGTCATAGTTAATGATGTCATGAATGACATAGCTAAGTTCGTCACGAACGCTTAATTGATGACGGACTGAGCGTTGTTGTACGAATTGTATGTCGTTATTATTCAATAAACACGCTGTTGAATATTTTGAAACTGATTTGACTGGGCACTGTTGCTACTATATGCAGCAACAGGGCCCATTCAAATTAGTTTCAAAATATTCACCACCTTAACTGTATAGTTTTCTGAAACTTGAGATTCAGAGAGTGCAGGAATCGATCGATCCCAACACTGGCGAAGTGTGGATGGAACTTAGCTAGAGATGGGCTTTAGTGCGTGCGTGCGTGCGTGCGTGCGTGCGTGCGTGCGTGCGTGCGTGCGTGCGTGCGTGCGTGCGTGTGTTTATCAACATTGCAAAAGCTAAATGAGTGTTGAGTTGATTCCAGCAATAATAATGTTGCCAAATTTGATATTTCTGAATTCAAGATCTCGTTTAAGGTTTATAGAGGATATTTGCACACTCCCCGGCCCCACACACACACACGCAAGCACGCACGCACTCGCTCACGCACGCACGCACGCACGCACGCACGCACGCACGCACGCACGCACGCACGCACGCACGCACGCACGCACGCACGCACACACGCACGCACGCACGCACACACACACACACACACCACTTCACACACACGCCACTTCACACACACGCCACTTCACACGTACACGCACGCACGCACTCACGCACGCACGCACGCACGCACGCACGCACGCACGCACGCACGCACATACTGCCATAACTGAAATATGGGTCTCGCGGTATAAGGTTTCTTCTAAACAAGGTGACATGGAGAAAAAGATATAGGTACCTGATTTAAGGCGACTTCATCACCTTGCTGGCATCTACGCATCAACTGGCTAAGTCATCCTCATCAAGTGACATTTTGTTACTGCTGTCATTGATGCTTGCCTCTTTCTCTGGAAGAAAATACTCAATAGCATTTGCCCAACCATTGAACTACGACTTAACTGTCCGACACTTTTAGCATCGTCAACATTTACGGAGTCACTAGCTGACAATCCACTGACAAGTCCTTGCAGGGAGGGATCATGTCCAAACGGATACAGATCACTTATGGTGTTACTCACTGGAATCATAACTCATTCCAGTGGGCTCTTGTCTGGCATGACGGACGCTAGTACAAACAGGCATGTACAATAACCAAATGAGAGGCCGAATTTCTGGTACTTCATGTGCTTTGTTAGCCCACCACTGGTTTTGATACTCCTCATAAGGACCTGCTTGACGACCAGGTGAGTAAAGAGTTCTGCGCAATACATATCTTTTAGATGCATAACGTAATTACCATTGGGGAAGAGGGTATGGATATCTAGATGGCCATCAGGTAGTCCTTACATCTTCTGTAAATAAAGATATACAGACAAGGGCCGTATTTGCGAAGGGTACTTACGTCCAAAAATGTTTGTAAGCTATACATACGTCCAGTATTTATTGGTATAAAAATTATGAACAGCCGCTGCATGATATGCAATCTCCTTTCAAATGATCTGGAGATGCATGTTCCAATCTCTGTTTATCTCTGCCGTAATAAAATTCTATAAATGACTAAAATCTCTACATCTCTATACACTGAAGCCAAAGTTTAGCAGTCCTATGGTCTTTCAAGCAATCTTCCCAACATCTACTATATCACTGACAACACGTAATGCATCTTCGGTGGACAGATTGGCAGTTACATGTCTATTCTACATGATGCCATCATATAGCTCTCTTGCTCTAACAAGACTATGGTGAATCGCGCCCTCATCTTCTTCAGCTGTATTGACGTTTTTCTCAAAAACTCATCTGGCCGCCTATTACCAGTCTCTTCTACTGTGTTGAGTTCTGCCTCTGAAATAGTAGGTGGTGGTACGTTGTATGAATTGCAATCAACATTGTACTGGTGCCTGCAAGAACCAGGGCGTGTCCTCCGACTTCTCGAGAGGTTGCCTTTCCACTAAGAATGTGCTTCACTGCATTCTCCACTCTAACTCAAGGATATATGCATAACCAATTCTTGTCTCGGCTTCTGCGATCAGCATGGCTTTCCAAAACAATGTCTGGTCAAACGCGATCACTGACGTAGCATGGTGCTTTACCACAAACGTAGCTCAAGGTTGAGAAGATGCAGATCGTACTGTTAAGATGTAGGTCTATGATGGGAAGGAAAAGAACAGAGGATTTCCCGCGATGAACACCTTGATAGACAGTTTAGATTATGCCAGACCACGATTGTTGCCTAGAACATAAACACCGTAGCACCCCAAAGGTGGTCAATGTCAGCTGCTGGGTCTGTTTTCTGCATCGCGGTTACCTCCCTAACGGTTAATCACAGGCATGCTGAGATTTAACGTTCCAAATGTAGATCTTGCCAAATTGTTTAATATCATCTAAAAATTTGGATCTCACTAAAAGAACATCCTGATACCGGTTTACTATAGGAACATCCAAATCCCTGTCTGTACAGAGTGTCAACAGTAAATCTAGATGCACATTTGTGGTGCATATCACATGCCGATCCATACAATCGTGCCATATATAACTCTAGGGAAAGTTCCATGTAATATGGCATGTCCAACTGATGATTATTCCAGTTCCCTGTCTGTCTACAGTGTCTCTAGCAGGTATTTCAAAGGATTTGCTGTGTCGCGCCTCTGTGCCATTGAAGGATGGCTTTCACATGAAGTACATGAATCAATTGATTTAATGTCATTTTGGATAAATTTCGCAGCCGTCGGAATAATCCTTCATCCTCTGCTCGTTATAGCAGTCAAAAGAAAATAGTGCGGCATTAGAACAAAATGTCACAACGTCTGGCTTTTCATTCAATTCACTAATAAAGATTTGATCAGCTTAGATATCCTTCAATTTGACCTTCATGTATTTTGTGCTGTATGTTTGGTTCCCTGTGCATCTTGCATTTTTCCAACAAAGTTATGCATGGTCAGGTGTTCCTCGTCATTACTTTTAAGAAATGCCAGTATCTCACTAATTCACCTTTCCAGAATACCACCCATCATATGACGTCATAATGAACTGCGTGATGTGTAGAACGACATCATAATGAATGACGTCATATTTAATAAACATATCGTTGAATATTTTGAAACTAATTTGACTGGGCCCTGTTGCTGCCATAGGAATTAGTTACAAAATATTCAACAGCTTCCCTGTATAGTTTTCAGGAAATTGATAGCTAGGGCAATCGGGGATCGATCAATACCAACACGGCGAGGTGTGGGTGGAGCTTAGCTAGTTCTTCTTCTTTTCGTTCGCTGATCATACCGCCAGTCCTGTAAGTGACTATCGACATGATCATAAGCATTAAGTGCGTGGATCCATGGTTTATTAGAATGCGCCGTGCGGCCTGGAACCTCCGTCTTCAGCACTCGAGGTTTCTGTCAGGGTTACCTCACCCTTAACTCCTTTAGTTGCCTCTTACGACACGCAGATGATACGGAAGGTGTATTCTAAGCCCCACCTACAGGGTGGCTTAGCTAGTGATGGGCGGGGCATAGCTAAAAATGTAAAAAGGTCCATTGCCCTTGCTCTATTGGGTCTTCCATGCTTTATAACAGAACTGGATGAGTACTGATGCGGGACATTTTTCATGTTGCAGGGAGAGAATGCATTTAGTAGATTAACAATATGCTCGTTGTGTTCCCTGGCCTTGCACACATGTGTACAGACACGACTTCTACCATGTTCACATGCTGAGTTAAAAAAATACATCAAAATTTCAATTTTCATATACACAACTCTTAGTCCGTCTTCAATTATACGTTCGTGGCGTACTTATTTACGTCAGTCACGGCGTCATTGATTATGACGTCATCCTATATGTCACGTAATTCATTATGGCGTCATATGATGGATTGATAAAACAGAAAAGTTCATTGACAAACCGATTATTCTAATGCATGGAGAGCAGGGATATATCAGTCAGTTACCAATGACGCGTGATTGTGATTAGATAATAAAATGACCAGTGTTTGAACCAAAGTGGTAATCTTTCCATGTCCTCAGATTCACATGGACTTTAGAGCGATACTTCAGTGTCCAATGTTGCGCACAGTGTATGGGTTTAGATAATTTTGATAAAAATACAAAGAAACGTATTTCACTAGGAACCTTAGTTGTGACTTGATAACCATACCGTAGTAATATCGATCCCGGTGCTGTCAATAAGTGGCTGCCACGGCTGCGCGCGGCAGCGAATTTCAAATGGCAGAAATTAAACGCTTGTTAACTGAAAAGGTTCATAAATCATTGTCCCAAATATAAATTTATTAGTTACAACCTATCATGCATATCGTATTAGCGAATCCAATAGAAGGATCCATTTCTAACTTAGCCCCACCCATTTCTAGCTTAGCCCAGTCAATTTCTAGCCTAGCCCCGCCTATTTCTAGTCAAGCCACAGCCCCCCCCCCCCATGTCTAGCTTAGCGCCGTCCACGCAGTACGCGTGTTTGAGTTGATTCTTATCACTTTGAACCACGGATTCTCAGAACCCCAACTCCAAAGTATCCTATGGCAGCAACAGCTACCAGATTAGTTCCATAGTATTCAACAGAATGTGTATTAACATGTAAACGCACCAAAAACATACAATTCGCACAATTATGTGACGGATCTTTGCCACGCTGGTAACTGATCTACGCCATTCGGTTGCTATCAACTGACATATTTTGATTGCGACGTCAGATAAGCCTACTTGATTAACAGATCGGATCCCTCTATTATCTACAAACCCCTCCCCTAACCCCCAACCCCACCATTTCAACAAGAATATGATACTCTTTACAATCTTTTGTAATCATGTTGCTGTTCCAGAGTCGGAGATAACATATCTTGGATATTTCCTTGTATTTAAGAATTACGTTGATGGATTAATATTTGATGCTGCATAAATCCTGTTAATGGCATTATTATTCAGAGAAATAATTTAATTGATATTTGCCCATCAACATGGTTCGTCAGGCCTTCCGTCTTATATTCGCTACTAAATCATTTCATTCTAATACGCATTTCCGTTGTTGATTTAAGCGTAAAAATGTGAAAATTGTCTCATGTATAATGCGTTTCTGTTAATACCCTTTAACAGTATTTAGCCACAGATTGTCACATAAATCAGTATACGTGCCAACCGTGTGAGGTGTATAGAGTAAGACGAATGAACGACGCTGATGACGGATGCCTCACTGGTACCTCATCTGAGCTGGCATCATGCGTACGGTTCATTTACTCCAGTGATTTGGGATTCTGATTCATTCTTTCTTTCAGAATACTCTTAGGTCTAGCCAGTATAGTGCCGAGTGTCACATCGTGTCATGAATTCCCATTGCCAAGAGTCTGCGCTGCAAGCAGTAGGACTGTACCCAGAGAATGCAGATGACTGACCAATTTCAAGGAAAATAGTATTCACTAACATGGCCAGCAATGGGCCTTTCCAGTTTATCCATCCATCATATGACGTCCTAATTAACTACGTGACGTGTATGATGACATTATAATAAATTACTCGATTTAGCCCGTCTGAAAAGCGTAATAGTCCGACACGGTGTACGAATTGTATGTCTTTACTATTTAATAAACACGCAATAAATATTATGTTGAATTTTTTGAAACCAATTTGACTGGGCACTGTATAGTTTTCTGGAAAGTGATAGTCAGGGCGCTCAGACAACATACACGCTTCTATCAGAATCACCAAAATTGCCTTCAAGAGCTTCTTTATAATCAAATTAGTTCCAAAACGTTTTCTGGAATAATCCATACATTGGAAAGAACGTGTTTCGTCAAGTATGTAGCGATGAAAGTGTTAAGTGGAGAATTCGGACGACAGGTATATACAAGGAATCTAAACTATTGCTACCTTTACTTCGGTGTCTGCTATACTTAAAGGGATAAATCCACGCATGGTCGGCGATGGCAGAAGCAGATGTATCTACATTGAACGCATAATGATCTAGAAGTTACTATCTACCTGGCCGCTGAATTTCTGCAGATTACATTTAACTCTGGATACGCTAAATATTTGGAAAACAATTTGACTGAAAGTTGTTAGGGGCTAAGCCACCAACAACTTTCAGTCAAATTGTTTTCAAAGTATTCGGCAGGTCCAAAGTCATTGCCCATTGAAATTATTGTTTGGTGTCTTGCAGCAACCATACAGATAAGGCAAACCACATAGGCCTACCCTCTATTACATTTTATTGCAAACAATGGCTATCTGGTATGCAATTGAGTTCTCAGCACAGAAGGTGCCAGAGAAGGGTGTAGAATAAATAGATGTTTCAGTTCTCAAAGTAAACACCAATTGTTCTCTTATTCCGGCAACGGAATAGCGCATTTAGTCTGGATCTCACGTTGAGCGAGGGGCTAGAAAATGGATCCGTTTGCTTTTTCAGCTAACAGCTGTATTTATTAGAGCAATTTTCTCTTCGTCGCATGAGCTGAAATCAAAAGGATTGCACATTTCTGTTTTGATAGCCTTAATGATATTCAGAACATCAGCTTCATCAACCCACACGATACAACCCACTGCAAGCGCTTGGCATCACAGTGAATCCTTCGTCAAAGGTGAAATTTTAGATTGGAAGGTTTTAATCAGGCTTTGCAAACAAGTATTTACAGTGTTTGGCTCTTTGACCGATGCGGGAGGCGGGGGGAGGGGGGGGGGTGGCGGCTCATAGGCGTGAATCCAATTCGGGTTGGTTGAGAGTCATGGAATGTGACTACTGCATGAAGTCCACCCCATCCAGGAACAGATTGACTGTTTAGTAATTGGGCTATTTCGGTATTAATTTGTTTGGGTTTATGTCTTTCTCATAAATACCCAATCTTTGTTCAAACATTGAAGTTTCTTTTCCTCCATGACATTCTGTTCAAAGAGTGTATCTTTAACCTTATGGATGAATGTTGGTACCGGGTTTCTATTAGCTGACTTCAACTGACAAAACCTTGTCTCACCAGATTGCAATGCTGTTTCTCTACCTGAATCCTTGCTCTGCTTACGACGTACTAAATCAGATGTGTTTATTGCAAATCCACCCTGATAAAAGCCCATGCTCAGGACATGAACACCGTTCTCAACATTACGCGTATCTTGCAAATTATCCGCATTGTCTGCAGCATTTTGAACAAATGTTTCACTGACAATGTTGTTCGGTAGAATATCCCCATGCAGTGTAAATTATCCTCGCACTCCCAATAGTTTATACCATGGACATGGCGGTTTAACATTTTAATTATTTCCTTTCCACGTACCATTGTTTTGATTGCCAGTCCAAGAGCTACATTTTAAGGCATCTTTTTCCTACCCCTTGTATTGCATGTTATAATATCCTGTCCTACAGCTAGAATGCTGATTTTTTTGCTCCCCCGTAAACCAAGCATGTCTAAATATGCCTCATCATTGATAGGCATTTGGTCGTCTTCAAATGATCTTTGGGACTGCATGAGCATCCCAAATATTTTTGCAGCTTGTCAGGTACAATGTCTTTGGCTTTTCCCGTAGATAAATCTGAAATATTTAGGGATTGCGTTTCAATCCCTACCACATTCTTTATCTCATTTCTTATTATAATAGCAGCATGATATAAGACGTGTGTACATATATCAGTCCCAACTGATGTCATCTGCTTTGAATTTGCTTTTATAGTTTTCAGTTCAGCAACAAAATTTATTATTTCTCCATGTTTTAGTGAAGAACTGCATATTAATTCAGTCTTGTCCTTTTCATACTGTGGATGGAAAGCCATTCTCTCCCCATAGTTGTTAACTAAACGTGTTTTCAAGTTTTGAACTTTATTCTTGTGTACTGTGTCTGAGTGTAACCCTGCATCAGCTAGCTGGTTTTTATGCTTATTCAGCAACATTTTCGTGTCATACAAACACCGAGGCAATAACACGCGAATGGCTTATGCCTCGTAAGATGATGATGATGATGATGATGATGATGATGATGATGATGATGATGATGATGATGATGATGATCAATTCATCTATTATGACGTACCGGTCATAAAAAGCATAATTCTACACTTCGGGTCCATTACCGTTTCTCGCTTTTCGAGAGCATCCCGAACTAGAAATATTGCCTGAAGTAATGGTCAGAAAAATACGCCTAACAGTCTCTGCAGTATCAGCAAATAGCGGGTGATCCATTTCTAGCTATGCCCCGTCCCAATTCCAGCTATGCCCCTCCAATTTCTAGCCATGCTCCGCCTATTTCTAGCTATGCCGCTCCAATTTCTAGCTATGCCTGCTCATTGCTAACTATGCCACGGCCATCTCTAGATATGTCTGCCCATTTCTAGCTATACCCCTCACATTTCTAGCTATACCCCTCACATTTCTAGCTATACCCCTCACATTTCTAGCTATACCCCTCACATTTCTAGCTATACCCCTCACATTTCTAGCTATACCCCTCACATTTCTAGCTATACCCCTCACATTTCTAGCTATGCCCCTCACATTTCTAGCTATACACCTCACATTTCTAGCTATACCCCTCACATTTCTAGCTATGCCCCTCACATTTCTAGCTATACCCCTCACATTTCTAGCTATACCCCTCACATTTCTAGCTATACCCCTCACATTTCTAGCTATGCCCCTCACATTTCTAGCTATGCCCCTCACATTTCTAGCTATACCCCTCACATTTCTAGCTATACCCCTCACATTTCCAGCTATGCCGCTGCCATTTCTAGCTATGTTCCGATCATTTCTAACTTTTTGTTTGCTGGACTCGATTCTTTACGCCTGAGGCCTGAATTCAGAACATATCAATTTCAATTGAACTATACAAGTATGCTGTTGAATATTTTGAAACTAATTTAACTTGGAATTGTTGTTGCACATGGTCCATAGAATGTTCAATTAAATTCACCTATACGCCACACAATGGACACACAATGGACCTTTCAAGTTTTATCTATGGCCCGCCCATCAATATAGTTACGCTCCTCCCACATCTCGCTCGTGTTGAGATCGATCGCTCCCTGAATATCTTGACTATCATTTTCCAGAAAACGATACTGGGAAATCTGTTGAATATTTTGAAACTAATTTGACTAAATGCTGTTGCTGCCTATTCAACAGAATGTTTATTAAATGCTAGACATACAATTCGTTCAACGTGTCGGACTATTAAACATTAAAGATGGACTATATCGAGGCATTCATGACGTCATGATTATGACGCCAGCCTACACGTCACGTAGTTGATCATGACGTCATATGAGTTAGTGAGGAAATGGATTCCTGAATTCCAACACTTTATCTATACAGACCATACAGAACAGATACGGCAAACGTTTTGCGATGGTTTATGCAGTTAAACCTTTTGAGACCAATGGCGGAATCCAGTTTTAGCTATGCCCCGCCCATCTCTAGCTAAGCTCTACTCACGCCTTGCTCGTGTTGTGATCAATGGGTCCATGCACTCTCTAAATCTCAATTTCCAGAAAACTATACAGATAGTCTGTTGAATATTTTGAAACTAATTTTACTGAATGATGTTGCTGAGTTTCAAAATATTCAACAGAATATTTATTAAAAAGTAAAGACACACAATTCGTACAACTTAACGGACTATTACGCGTTTGTGAGGACTAAATCACGTCATTCATTATGTAATTGACGTGAGACGTAGTTGATCATGACGTTATATTATTGATCGATAAACTGGATTCATCAATTTTATTAGAGACTGTCACTGCCTATAAGACAGCAAAAACAATTCTCGTTTGGAACAGAGGTGCTAGTATTTTGATGCTGAAAGTAGTAGTAATGGTACATGGATAATTGTCGTGGATAATCGTCGTGGATAATGGTTGTGTAGAATACTTTGAAACTAATTTGACTGGGAGCTCTCGTTGTTCAATATCATTGATGTCTAGCGTTTCTCCACTCAAAAAGCATCTCCTGTATTTACAATTAAATGAGTTCAAATGATCTTTCACCACACATATTTAATCCGACAGAAATCGCGCGGGTCTCGCGTATCCTGAAACTTGTCAGCTACGTACGTCAATCCTGCATCAATTTTACTGGTTTTACCCGCAGGAAAATTAAATCCATTATGAATTTTTTTCAGAGCTGTCCATGAACTCATATTGCCTTAATGCTGTCATGTTCTTATCAATTACACCTCGCCCAGAGTAATACGCGCAATAGTTGCTCAGCCGCTAATATTGATCACATGATTTCGTGCGTCACCTACTGAAAAATGTATCAGGCTACTCATGCTGATAACAGTTCGCTTATACAGAGTTCCAGTTATACATATGCCACACGCATTTCTAGCTACGCTCCGCCCACTCTCGTATTTGAATCGATTTTTTACATTTTGAGCTCTGAATTCCCATAATCCCAATCTTAAGGTAACTATATAATGGCATGTCTTTGTAATATTTTGAAATTAATTTGACTTGTCGCTGTTACTGCTTGTGTCAGCAACAGCGTCAAGTCAAATTAGTTTCGAAATATTTAACAGAATGCTTAATAAAATATAAGTTGACCAGAGTCATGCAATTCAGAAACCTTCGTGACGTCATTTCATTATGACGTCAGCTAACAAGTAATGCATCTTGATTATGACATCATGGACATGAGTAACAGATCGGATCCTTCCATATTAAGGCGATTGGAACTTGCATTCCATGGGGATTATTTTGTTTCCAAGTGAACCTTAACGCTTTAACACTCATATCAGCCAAAAACGGTTTCTGCAGTCGTCTTGGGAAATGTCCATTTGCAGACCAAGTGAAGAAAATTTACCACTGACCACACGATAACCGAGCCAGTCATTCCAGTGATAAATGTTTAAAGAAAGTCTTCTCATGGTCTGCAAATGGACATTTTTATGAGAAAATTGAAATTATTATTGAACAAATTCAAGTACTAAAGGTTTAATATGAATTAAGCAAAGAGAAGGCTTCAATGTCAAGCATATCGGCACGCAATGTAATATATAGTGCATTAGGCCTTATGGCCTATTAACCCTTTAACTCTTTAGTTTGTTCAAGAAAATTTCAATTTTCTCATAGAAAATGTCCATTTGCAAACCAAGAGACGACTGCTTTTGATACCTTACCACTGGAATGACTGGCTCGGTTATCGAGTCAGTCATTCCAGTTATAAACTTAAAACATAATCTTGTCTTGGCCTGAAAATTGTCATTCTCAAGACCACTGCAGAATCCATTTTTTGGCTGACATAAGTGGTGAAGGGTTAATGATCGTATGATCAATCGGACCAGAATGGCAAATACAGTCGCTTAGAATAATCTGCTCTTTGTATATAATTTGGTCATCAAATGGCCTATATCTAACGGTTAAAAACTCTTGGCTTCTAATACCATATGGCTGGCATGGATAACAGGAAGCCAGCAGATGGTTGTCTATTATATGTATGTGTGTACGTACGTACATAGCCTACATACGTACGCACATACGTACGTACGTACGCGCGTGCGTGCGTGCGTACGTGCATGCGCGCGCGTGCACGAGCGAGTAAATGATACAAGTTCACTTAGTAGCAACAGCTCCTAGTCAGTTCAATTTCAAAATAATTGCTGTTAAATTATAAAGTCACCCAAGCCATGGAATTCATACACTTTCGTGACGGACCTTTTGATTTTCGTGACGGAGCTACGCCATTTTCATTACGATGTGCAGCAAGTGGCGTATTTGATTTTGATGTCAGCAACCCGAATGACATATCGCATCCCTCTCTTAAGATCTATGAAATATCTGGCTACAATATTCCGACACTAGCTATGTACATTGTCTGAGATAAGTGAATGGTTGATGGCTTTCACAAAACAATATTTCGTCGATTTCAGATGTATTTATGAACCATCTTTCGTATTTTGTGAATATATCGATCGGATTATGACATTGAATCTTGTCATTTAGTAGAATCGGATTTGATTTACTGGAAATCTGTTTGCAATGGCCAGTGTAGAGATCATCAGAAGGTGCTAGTTCAAACTTTGGTCGCTTAGTGCAAGTATCCTACCAGAGGCAATATGGTCTTGTAAAATGTGTGGGCTCTTTTACAGCTCATCCTTTAACTCATAAGCGGATAAATTTGGTCAAGAAAATTAAAATATATGCTTATTGAATGTCGATTTGCAGACTAAGAGAAGACTATTTTTGATAATTTACCAGTGGAATTACTGGTTCTGTTATCGAGCCAGTTATTCCAGTGGTAAATTTCTAAAACAGTCTTCTCTCAGCCTGCAAATAGATATTCCTCAAGAACATTGTAAATGCCGGTTTTGGACCTTACGGGATAAAAGGGTTAAAATCCTTACACCTGAAATTCCCGTCTCTTAATTTCAAGACATGTGGGAAATATGTTGAATAATTTTAAACTAATTTAACTGCTAGATGTTGCTGGTATACACAGCAACAGTTCCATGCCAAATTAGTTTAAAAGATTCACCATAAGCCTTCATCATAAAAAGTCTGTGGTTTCTTGTCTGTAACGGTTAAAGAGGCAATATCCCCACCTGGTATTGTCTCTCGAAGCAGAGCAATTGGTAAATATGAGTTCCAAATATTTTTGTGTGTAATATTAGTAAATTGTTTATCCTTGATTTCTTAATACTCAATTTGCGTAGCGAACTTTAACCTACATATTGTGATCTTCAGGTTTGGCTAGGTTGAGATATTAGCTTGTAGATGTATGGATATATATATATATTGGATGACAAATTATGACATATATCATTTTAATAACATTATTATTATTATTATTATTATTATTATTATTATTATTGTTATTTTTCAGTGAAATAATTAGACTAACCTACTATTCGTCAATCAACAAATTGACCACGCCTTCACCACCCTACACTCTATATCAGGACATAGAATGCTACATCTATCAAATAAAACAATTCCATGTTCGATAAGCAGAAAATGTGGAAATTGTATTAGTCATAATCCATTTTTCTCTGAAGTATTGTTTCCTCTGAGTTTAGATTGTCTTGTAGAACCGTGTGACGTGTATCAAGTAAGATGAATGACTGAACGATGATGGTGACGCCCGCCTGATTGATACAACATCTGAGTTGGCATGAAGCTTACGCTCCAGTTATTCACAGATTCTTTTTCAGATATTCTTTAAAATATCTCGTCACTGCTATAACAACTCGGTGATCCATTCGGTGAATACCAACCCCTTGGAGTATGCGCAACAAATTTATAACTGAGTTGTTAAATTAAGTGTTTGAGATTAACACTGGGATGGGTCTTGGGTAGGCAGGCTGCGTCTTGGTCTTGATCTCATTCCAATTGATGTAATTGTTTGGGTTGCGGGGTTGAAATGGTGACACGCTTCCCTCTTTCAACTTCACAGCGATTAAGGCTGTGATGATTTGTGTGACATTGAGTCGTCGTGTGTTAAGATTTGGTTCGTTTCATTGCATTGGTGTTCACGATTTAGGTCTCCAAAATGTACAGTTTGGATGGTTTATGGTTGGGTACTCAACTGATTTGAATGTGAGCCTTTAAATGTAAGTAATGGAGCTCACTCAGCTGTGGTAAATATTGACAGTAACATGATTAACGATTCCAATTATGAAATATTCTGAGATTAATTTAATTGAAAGTGTCGCTATCCAGAACCACACCATCTAGTATCCACACTGGTTTGCTTCTTTCGTTCTTCGAAAATATCCAAAAATCTTTTTGAATGTGTGTTATGAAAGTATGGTACACGGCATTTTAGTGTTGTTTTCATCATGATAAAATGGGAGCAATTACCATGCTAAATGCTTGATCACCATAGTGAATGCTCATGAATCCTGATTGCCCACGAAGGGGCTGTTGCAATTCAAACTTACAGGCTACATGAGCATAGCGTCATGCCAGTGCACCTTATTTCTGTGGGAAACAAAGACCGGCTCATAAGGCCGGTAGAACTCAATTGTTCCGATGGGGCCGTGCAACCATCACCGCTAACATTAAACTGAATGGTGTCAGCCCACGAATTTGTGTCACCGGTATGCCTGTCCATAGCAATTTGAGATCAATGGACTTACAAAGATTATGGTGGTGACCAAATCTAATTAAAAAAATTAATTAAAATATGTCTTAAAACAAACCGCAAAGCTTGTAAGATAACAATGAGCATTCAATAATATGTAACATAGAGACATCCTGATGAACTTTTAAACATGGAGTCACCGGAGGTACCACACAGACTCGCATGTCTGCAGAGGTATTCCTGTAAAGGAGGCTCCCGCATACGAGATCACTAATTAACTCAATATAAGTTATTAAACCACTGGGCTGAAAAGGAAAGGGAAAAGAAACTCCTGAGTGGCGAGAGGCTTTGTGCCTCACGCGAGCATTACTTCTGATGCTGCTTGTCCGGGTGAGAAGTAGTAGCCTCGCACGGGCGCCATCACTGGATCCTTGCAAGGGGTAAGTGCTTCGCGTGGGCCTCCATCACAGGAAAATACTTCCACCGCCGAAGCGAAGGGAAAGAGTTGGCCAAAAAGGGCCACTCTTTTATTCAACCAAAAGTGCTGCAAAGAAAGGACCATCCTAGTGAAAATATAACTAAAGTGTTGCGTGCTGTTTTACGTGAAGAGGGGATGAGCGATTCCTGAAGGATTCCCAAGTCACCATCTTATGTAGTTTCAAGGTACTGTATTAGTAGGTGCCGCTTTTATTTATGTTGGCCTCCCTCTATGGCTAACCTACCAATTAGGTTTTAAAAACAAGAACTAGTTTAGGCCGCAAGTGGCGTGCACCTTACCTATCTTTAGATACGGCTGTCAATGGGCGTTGGCACCCCAAGGCATCCACCTCCAAGGACGGCAAGCATACATGTTACTTTACCAGACATCCAAGCTTGATGAGAATCTGGATGCTGAGATCTGTAACCACATACAACATCACGGGACAATGGCTACCTTTCTACAAAAGCAGATTTATATAACTGACCTGTCGTTATGGTGGGGATTAGAGAGACGAATATCCACCGCAAATGTCCTTCCCATAAGGGCGTGACCGATTCCAACATCTTGCTCAGAAATTCTTACAGAGTTCGGTAGAGATGCGCATCTCGTCCGTCACCAAGTCCTATGAAGCTAAGTTATTGACCTAACATTAGGTTTATTTCAAACTTCCCAATATGCACTGCAGTGCGGGGGAAATATCCAAAAAGATATGTAAAGAAATAATAATAATGATGTTTTCGCAGTGCTTCCTACATTGCCAAGGATAACTAACTACTAAGTATCCGAAGATACAGGTGAGGTGTATGTGACACCGTACCTTGGTCATCATGGCTCGGAAACCTCCTATAGTTTTCCTGAGTCGGATCATCCCAAAGTGCGAATAGGGACATTCAAACAATTAAGAAGCCATAAGGCTTAGTGGAACATGAAAAGAGACAATAACTCCATAGATATGAGGCCCTATAGGTAGATTGGCCAATTTTACGCAACCTTGCTGAGGTGCGGGGCTAGATTACCGCAATGACCGGAAAAGAGGCGTACACTATATGTCTCCTAACGAAGAAATCGTCTCTAATCACATTAAACCTATCCTATCGAGCAGAATAGTAAGGTTTAGTCAGTAGCATGCCGGGCTAAACAGAGTTAATAGCATGGACAACGACCTTAGTGAAAAATTGTCGGTGGCGCGAGAAAGTGATGCATGTATAACTGTTGCTGTATAGTATTTCCTATAAATAAACAAAACATATCAACAGATGGCTACTTGCGATATACCTAACCAACCAAGTACAGAATAGTGACATTATATGATTTGATTAGAACGGTGGTATTACAGGTTGATAGACCTAATACGGTGTGGTTAGTAAACCACCTTACAGTAAACAAGGATAAATATAAACAGTGATAAAGAAATTATAACTAGCGGTCCTGAGACTGGGACGGTACCTATTAGTTGTCAGTACCTTCACAGTAATAAATTTTAATAATTATTGATGATGTAATTAAAGATATCATGTATAGTTACTTTAATACCCAGTAGCCATTCTTATTTGCGGGCTACTATGTTACTGAAATTGAGATGTCACTATACCCGTGACGTGAGTCAACACGTTCTCTGAAAGCTGGATGAGTGTCCGCATGTAGATCTCCCGCAAGACAGGGTTCCCGCATGTTGCTCCAGGACGGAAGCGGTACGAACTCAGGACAGTAAAACATAGTATAAGAATTGTCTACCGAATAGATAGTAAGTTCTACATAATAGTACAGTATTGAAGAAAGTTCCCGTCCGATGACGGTAAGTTATGAAAGTTAATAATAACGCATTAACAGGGAGGGTTATTTAATACAGTTGTAATTATGCAGATACATATTTAAGCTTAACGGTGCGGGGTGCGTCACATAGCTCTTGTGGCGCACCGGGTAAAGTTTACTTGGCTGCGGTCAAAACGTTAAAACTATCACACACGACATGCAGTGTGGAGGTTGAATGTCCACTTTTCGGCGTTGCTGGCAGATACGGTGAGTCATCCACCAAAGAACATCGCTGCTCTACGTTGCATAGAATTACATAGTTGGGCGCAAAGGACCACCGCAATAATATATTTCCTATACCGTTAGTGATTAAATCAGGAACAGTATATTAGTTCTAATATAGCCCCACTCCCCCCCCCTCACCCCCCCCCCCCACACACTCCCCCCCCCCACCCCCGGATGGCCATCCGGGAGCTTACAAAATTTAGGCGTGGTGCGTCGAGAACTGCTTCGGCACGAGCGGAGATGAAGACGGCTGAGACAGAGGTGATGCTTTATACCTGTCCTGGTTGGTCCGGGTAGCCTGTCATGATGTGAGCAGCTCCCGACTGTTCGGCCCTCCGGCCGACGATGCTCCTGATTCGTTTCGTTTAGTTGGTTTTATTGGCCGCTTACACCGAGATGTATTTGAGCCATGACTCACTCTGAGAAGTGCTTCCCCGAAGGGTTGCGATGCTCCCCCGAAGGGTTGATATAAACAAGCATTAAAACTGGAAAAAGTAAAAAAATGTTGATGTTGCTACGGGTGTAAGTGTTGGATGCAGTGTAAGAGTGGGTGGGAGGTGGGGGATCCCTTTATTTCACTTGGGGGTAGGATGGGGACTCAGGGGCTTCCACAGTGGGGTCAGAGATTAAGTTTGCATCCTCATCAAATCACGGGGAAATCAATTCCGCGGCCACCACCATGCCCACCCCACCCCACCCCCCCCCCCACCCCCAAGGCCTCCCACAAAAAAACCCTAAAACCATGGCCCCTGCAAACACGGGTGTTGGAACCAAGCATCCAGCTACCCCACTAGTGCCCCACCCCACATTATTAAGCCCATTTATTAGAAATATTGTCTGAAAAGGCCTCTCAGAGTCAAATTATCAGAATTTTCCTGGGGGAGGATCCCAGGACCGCTTAATTATCCAGAGTATTAACCCAGGGACCCACCCCATACATCATCCTCCCCACTCCCACCTCCATTGCAGCGTAATTGCTCTCTCCAGGGTTGAAGTTTTTCAAAATTTTCTGATCTCACCCAAGGGGGTTTGGATGGGAGAAGGATTGGATGGCATGGCGAGTGTGCATCCATGACAAATGAGGTGGGGGTGGAGTGGACACCCTTGATAGGGGGTGGAGGGCAGTCTGTATAATTAAATCTATAAAATGAACTAAAAATATTAAGAGATGAAAATCATAGTCAATGATATCAAATAAAATTAATCAAATTTAGATAATTTCCATGTGATTAAATAAACAAGAAACAGGAAAATTAGAGAACAGAAAATCTAGTGTTTGTAAAAGAAATATCCTGGGCATAAACTTAGAATTAAAACCTGTTACTATTTGAAATAATAGGTTGATTGCGAATGTTGTTATATAATGGTAATTTTTTGGCAATTCAAGCCACTGTTGTATGCACACTCTCATATGTTCATTTACAGTTCAAGAAATTTATTTTTGAAAATTTTCGATGGAATGACTGGTTTGGTTACCGCGCCAGTCAGTTCAGTGGTAAATTTTCAAAAATAGTCTTGTTTCGATAACTGCTAAACTTAAGAGAAAATACATTTAGGTTGTCGGGAAATATAAAACAAAGCGAAACGCCACGCCCGAGATAGATGCAAGCAAACTGGCAGCAACTTGAGTGATGAATGCTGGGATTTACATTCATCAGAATCATGAAAACCCTGAAAACATGTAAATACACAAATTTCTATGTGAAATAATATTGAACAACCAACCCGAGAACCAACCACTTATAACCCTTTCCAAAATTGTACTCCAAATGTCTCTCCACGCTTGTAGGGTTTTTACAATTTTCTAATCAGTCCCCAGAACTCCCTAGGGGGATTTGGAGGGGGTAGAGTGTGAGCATCCATGCCATAAGGGGTGGGTCACCCTTAATCGAGGTTGAGGGGAGGGCAGTCTGAATGAATAAATCTGGAAAATGAAATTAGATAATTTCCATGTGATAAAAAAAAACCCCAGGAAAAATTAAAATGGAAAATCTGGTACGTGTAATTACAGAGCAAGAGAAGACTATCTTTAAAAACTTACTACTGGAATGACTGCCTCGGTTATCGAGCCAGTCATTTCAGTGGTAAATTTTCAAAAATAGTTTTCTCTTGGTCTGCAAACGGACGAAATTAGAAAGGCCTGTGTTATTATTAAATCGTGATAATTGTGATCAATCTGGTCGCCGTGAACTTGCCATATGAAATTTTGACCCAAAATTGTTCACATTGCTAGATGACCCCTAGGGGTGATCATCCACGCAGTTTGGTCAAGATATCTCCAGTTATAAGAAAGAATTGCAACACCACAAATTTACGAAAACACCACAAATTTACGAATAATTACATATTTTTCTTCATTATTTCACTTAGGAGAACCCCCTGTTTGACAGTGATGGCTGCAAGACTACATAACACTGCTTATTTCAGCTGTTTCATCTCATGGCACCTGTCTTTAAGATAGAGTATTACGTACCTGTGTGGCCACATGTGCTCATTCTAAACATGCAGACGATCGCCCTCGGAATAATAATATATTAATAAATACTATAATAGACTCTATCTCGGTGACCTCGCACCGGTCCTGCATGTGTGAATTCATCCTGTCTTTACATGAGTAGATCCCGTCTCTCGGAACTGATTTCCTTTAAACGAACCTTCCTTCAAAGTCCTATTGCTGCTGGGATGAGAGAAAAAAGGGATCCGTTTCAGGAACCAGGAAAATTTATAGAAAACTTCTAATACAAGCTGTACACCACCAGGAAACACATCAGTTGGCAGGTAAACAAATCTTGTAGCGAGCTCACACAGCCAATGGCAGTACATCTTATTTTTAAATTATCCTTATCTATATAGAGCCATACACGCAAAATCTTCTTTTAAAAATGTGCATGTATACCTATATATAGACAAAGGCTGGTTTAATCCCTTTTTATACTCTTGGAAACGTCAGAACTGGCTGCTGCAACCAATCAGAATTTGGTGAACCAGCCAATCAGTGCGCTAGAAATCCGCGACGTATACACAACTCTCTAAATATTACGATAGATATAGATGTGTAGATGACGCAGAACGTCAAGCGATACACAAATCACCGATTATTTAGCTATATATATACGCGATTACGACGTTATTTCTGTATTTTGAGCATAATTTGAAGGGGGAAAATGGTGATAACTCAGCCATTTCTGAACCGTTTTTAAAACGGTTTGTAAAGCCCGTCGAAAGCTGGTCTTGATCGATACAAGATTCGACGGAAACAAACACATATAAAGAATTAAAATGTGCCCACTCGGCACACTAAAAGCGCCACTCGCTCTTGGGCGTGATACACGTGATCTGTCAATACAGCGACTAGCGTTCACATGCGCTCTACGCGTTTTAACGAACTCAGTCGTTTTCACGACGAAATTCCTCTAACATAGACTTATACACGCTTATGGCGCTAGCCAGGGGGGGGGCGCTGATGGAACGAATCCAGGACGGGCAGCGCGTACCCAGTTTCGACCGGTCGATCCGTGCTTCACAAATCAATGGGTTTGGTGGGTGGTGATGTCATGGGCTCTGTTGTGTTTTGCTTCGCTTCAGTGTGCGGATTATTGCTACTGAGCTTGATGCCTGATGGATGACAGGAGGATGGAATTGACTGGCATGGTATCGGTGCCACACATACCATGTCTATACGTCATAATTGACTGTACAATTAATACTCTCTAGGAATATAGAACGAGAGGTCCGAACAGATAGAATCATAATACTAATGTATATATGTACATGATATTATCTCTATAACGTCATAGTGCAGGGAATAATAAACTCTAAGTTGTATTTCTTTTTTTTGCATTGTGATAGTATTATTTCCAAGATGATGACGATAGAAATGATAAAGGTGATAATAACCTTAATAATGATAGTGATGATGGTGTTTGCAATGCTGATGATACGGATGTCTACGATAGCAACAGGGGAGAGTAGTGTTTAGAGTAGTGATGAGAGTAATGGTGATGCGTAGCCTAGTAATGCTAATAATGGATTTGAGAAACATACTCATGATAACAATGCCTATATCGATAAGAATGATATATATAAAAATATAGAAGAAGTAATAGTACATGGATAATGGTCGTGGATAATGGTCGTGGATAATGGTCGTGGATAATGGATGGATCAGATGTGCCACTTAAGTATCTGACTAAATAATGAATTACCTCAAATGTTGGCTGACGTCACAATCAAAATGACGTAGCTCTGTCAGGAAAATTTAAAAGTCTGTCATGAAAGTGTATGAACTGTATGTCTTTGGTGAATTTACAATTAAATATGAATTGTGTTGAATATTTTGAAATTAATGTGAGTAGGAGCTGTTGTTTAAAATCTAAAATCATTAATGGTTAGGGTTCTTCCACTCAAATAACATCTCCTGTATTTACAATTAAATGAGTTTAAAGGATCTATTAGACACAGATTTAATCGGACAGAAATCCACAGAAATCTCGCGCGACTCCCGCATATTCTGAAACTTGTCAGCTACTTACGTCAATCCTGCATCGATTTTACTGGTTTTAGCTGCAGG
The DNA here is from genome assembly GCA_034401795.1 of Chaetoderma sp. LZ-2023a. NCBI lineage: Eukaryota > Metazoa > Mollusca > Caudofoveata > Chaetodermatida > Chaetodermatidae > Chaetoderma > Chaetoderma sp. LZ-2023a. The sequence goes on from CM067369.1 coordinate 200,639,360, forward strand.
AAAATTAAATCTGTTATGATTTTTCTGAGGGCTGCCCATGAACTCATATTGTCTTAATGTTGTCATGTTCTTATTAATTACACCTCGCCCCGAGTAATATGTGCCAGTAATATGCACAATAGTTGCTCAGTCGCTAATATTGATCACGTGATTTCGTGCGTCACCAAATGAAAAAGGCATCATGCTACTCATGCTGATAACAGGGTTCCATTTATACTTATGCCACGCCCATTTCTAGCTAAGCTCCGCCCACTTTCGCATTTGAATAGAATTTTTACATATCGAGCTCTGAATTTCCATAATACCAATCTTATTGTAAATATATAAAGGCATGTCATTGTAATATTTTGAAATAAATTTGATTTCGCGCCGTTGCTGCCTCTATCAGCAACAGCGCCAAGTCAAAATTAGTTTCGAAATATTTTACAGAATGCTTAATAAACTAAAAATTGACCAGAGTCGTTCAATACAGAAACTAGCAATGACGTCAGCTAACAAGTGGTGCATCTTGATTATGACATTAAATACTTGAGTACAGATCAGATCCCTCCAATATCAATGTGATTGGAAACTGCATGTTCATAGTGGTTATTTGGTTTCCAAGTGAACCTCAATATGAATTACGCATGGAGAAGGCTTCAATGTCAAGCATATCCGCCCACAATCTAATATTACTCCAGTCAAAATAACACAAATTTGACAAAATCTACCGCTAACTGCAACAGAAATTAACCCACCTAGAATCTGTTCAGTAAGGTCCCCTATGTGATATATAAAAAAATCTAATAAAATATTTTGAGTGGAACATGTTGAATTCAAGATTTCTGCCAATATGGCCACTAATCCAGGATAATATGGTATATAAGAACGGTTCATATTAGAGCACATATATACACTAAGAATAGACAGAAACATACCCCGAACCTGTATTCTGCACACACACACACACACACACCCACCCACCCACCCACCCACCCACCCACCCACCCACCCACCCACCCACCCACCCACACACACACACACACACACACACACACACACACACACCACTCCACGCCCCCGCCACCCACCACTGACAATACTAGGACGCCACAAGCCAACAGATGCCACTGAAGTTCGATATTTATAAGACGTTTCTACATTCATCCCCCACTAATTGGAAGAGTTAAGAGACCACTTTTATTTTGTTTATTTAGGTTTTAGAAATGATATATAAACAATCTAATAAAATCCTTTGAGAGGACCATGTTGAATTAAAGATGGCTCCCAAAATGACCACCAGTAGAGTATAATATGGTATTTATCTCGCCAATGGTTCATATTAGAACACATAAATGTATTACGAGTAGATAGAAACATGCTCCCAAATGCTCCCAATCTTCCGAAAAATGATGTCGTCTGCACCGCATGCCCAATCTATGACATCACAACTCAACACTCGACGCTGAAGTTCGGTGTTTACAAGCCATTTCTAGATTCACTGGCAGTGTTTAGTTCTCATTATCATCCACGTCATCATTTGACTTGCTCTGACAAGTACCTCTGGATCACGTCCATGATTACGGCTTCCACAGTGCATAGTTCCACTGACCTATTTAGAGGTGCATCTCACTAGTTTGAGAAAAAACTGTGGGGCATGTTTTAAGTCTGAGTGTACGCGTGCCATTATTCCTTCAGAAACTCTCCAGCCACATTCCTCAGTCTCCAAGGTATTTCCCTTCTACTGCTGGACCTGATGGATCCCTCGGAGACTATGTTACTTCATGGTCGCATATGTTAGTGGCGACATGTTTGGGTGGGTGGCCATTTTGTTGTAGGTAACAAGCTCCTGGAATCTCTGATGCCTCATCGTGTCAAGCTGGTCATTCTGTGATGCTTTATGCAAAATGACCATGGCCTTCTCACCAGCCACTATGACCTCATCCTTCAATAATTGCGCACTTCTGAATATTTTTTGGCTTGGGCATGGAATAACTTGTTGTCACTGATGTGCGTCAAACTGACTGCTTTGCCTATTCCAAATACATTGGACGTTCTATTGCACTCAAGGGAGGCATGTGCAAAAAAGGATATTCTTGTAGACGTTCTTCGCTAGTACACATGTGATTGAAGTGATGCTCCTTTTTTGGTTCAGAGAGAAAGTAAATATTATGCTATTTTCCAAGTGTCATTTCATTAGCGTTGTGCATATGGGATCTAAGCAGCCCTCCATGCAGATGACCTCGTACTCTGGTGCACCGAGGAGTACACAACGACTGCCACGTACAGAATGCAGCTCGCTTTGGACAGAATTACAGCTTGTGCCAACCGCTGGTGTAGTAGCATTAAGAAAGAAAAATCATCAGCCATGCTATTCTCACTGTCCACCAAAACCAAGGTTGGCAATCTGACACTGGGCGGTACTCTACTCGAGTACGAGGACCAGCAGACATACCTGGGAGTCACCTATGACAGAAGATTAACATGGAAGGAGCACATCCATAACGCAGAGGCAAAGGCCAGAAGAAAGCTAAACATCATGAGGAAGCTGGCAGGAACAAAGTGGGGTGCCAATGAAAGGATCCTCAAGACCATCTACCTAGGTGCCGTACGACCACACCTTGAGTATGGATCCAGCTCATGGATGACAGCAGCTAAATCTCAACAACAGAACCTCGACAGAGTACAAAACCAGGCATTGCGCATCATCACTGGTGGAATGAGATCAACAACAATAGAAAGAATGGAGCAGACAGCAGGCATCCCCCCACTTAGCGAAGGAAGGGAATGCAAAGCACTGATCCAAGCTGCAAAGTTCAAATCGTTCAACAACCACCCGATGAAGATCAGGCAAGCACAGTTGTCATCAGGAAGACTTAAAAGATCAAGTTTTGTGAAAGAGACAAAAGCACTTAAAAGGAAATACCAAGAAATGTTGCCAGCACAAATAGAAGACCCAAACCACACCCTTGATCCTCCACCCTGGGAAAACAAACTAGAGAGCATAGCTATTCGCACCACAGTACCTCATCTCACAACCAAAGATGAATACAGTGATGTGAGCAAGAAGGCCCTGACCCTAGCCATGCTGGAAGAAATGTACCCTCAGGAGAGATGGATAAGGATCTACACAGATGGATCATCCAAAGATGCAATTAGGAGCGGAGGTGCTGGACTGCACATACAGTATTCAAACGGACACCATGAGTCAGCTGCAATACCGACAGGCAAACACTGCACAAACTACAGAGCTGAAGTCGAAGCACTGGTTCATGCAGCTAATACAATCAGCAGAACAACAGCCCCTATTGCACAGATTGTCTTTTTATCTGATGCCCGCTCCGTCCTTGAGTCTATCACCAAAGGTAAGCTGCCACAACTTGAAGAAGCACTACAACCATCAAATGCTTTCGGATTGCACTGCAGTGGATCCCCTCACACTGCGTAGTCCAAGGAAATGAGGAAGCAGACAAATGGCAAAGGTGGGTGCAGAAGAGAATCAGACAGAAAACATGGTTACCCATACAGAGATGAAGACTATCATCAAGTCACTCTATAGAACACCTCGATCAGAAGATGCCTACCATCATCTCTCGAGGCCAGAGCAAGTGACCATTTTTCGTCTCAGAACTGGACACAACAGACTAAACCAACACATGTACAGGCGGTTCCACCTTACGACATCGCCCGTTTGTCCTTGTGGAGTAGCAGAACAGACCACAGAGCACATACTTCAATGTTGCAGTACGTATCAGCTGCTGAGAGAAGAGATCTGGCCTTTGTCGACCTCTTTTCTTGAAAAGCTGTATGGGCCTGTGGAAGAACTGCAGAAAACCACAGATTTCATCTTGAGAACGGCTCTCCAAGTGTGATACCAGCGATCGAAAAGAAGAAGATGTTAGTTTCCTCCAGCAGTATGTATGAAGATAATAAGCAGGTCGGGGTCGTCCCCAACCAGTAATGAATTTCAAATACGTACTTAATTGGAGCACTCCTTTCCACCGTATTCATTGGTGGGTGGTGACACGCAGTATATTGTAGGACAATAGTAAGTATATAGCAACCCACTATGGTCAAGCAATGATCGTATTTAACTGGTACGAGGCAGGTCCTCCAACGAAGGCATGTACGCATCTGTGCAGAGCAGGGTGTGAGAACTGCAAAGTGATATTCAAGCCATCCATGTAATGGCAATTGAATAAGAAAGAATTTCTCTCAAACAAAGAGAATAAACAACTTAGTTAAAAGAATAAAACTAGGCGGATATCATTGCGACGTAGTCTATGCCACACGGGATGCTGAGTAATTAATTATTCACATGGCAGTGAATGCATCAAGAATATGAGAAGCAGTACTGGTGGGCTGGGGGAACGACATCGACCTGCGTATTTTCCTCATATGCCTTGCTGGAGGAAACCCGCAACGTATTTACTTTTGCGCTGGGGCAAAGAAACCAATAGCTATCAGTGTCAATTCAATCAGGCATGCACTAGGGAGGAATGTCTAGAAGAATATCCTTTTTGTACTTGCTTTCCTCTTGTGCCATTAAAGGTTCAGGGTATTGGAATAGGCAAAGCTGTCCGACTGAATCTCATCAGTGACAACAAGTTATTCCGTGTACATGCCAACATATTTGGAAGTGCACAATCATCAAAGGATGAGAGCATAGTAGTTGGTGAGAAGGCCATAGCCACGTTGCATGCAATGATTGTTGAATGACTATCTTGACACGATGAGGCATCAGGGATTCCAGGGGCTTGCTGCCATCAGCAAAAGAGCCATCCACCCATATATATGTGCCGATGAAGTACCACAGCATCCGAGTGTTCCATCAGATCCAGCAGTGTGAGGGAAATACCGTGGATGCCGAGGAATGTGGCTGGAAAGTTTCTGAAGGAATAATGACACTAGTACACTTGGACTTGACCCCCCCCCCCAGCCCCGCCCACTGTCCCTTCTCGACTGAGTGAGATGCATCCGGAAGTCAGGCTGTGGAGCAATGCACTATGAGTGCAGTCATCATGGACTTGATTGATCGGTGGCTGATCTGGATGCAGAGGTATTTGTCAAAACATGTCAAATGATGACTTGGATGATAATGAGAACTCAACATTGCTAGTGAATGAAGAAATGGTTTGCAAACATCGAACTTCATGTCAACTGTTGTATTAGGACGCTATAGAGTGGTCATATGGTGAATAAGATAACATTTTTCTGTAGATTGAAGGCATGTTTCTGTCTACTCGTAACACATTTATGTGGTCTAATATGAACTGTTCTCAAGATATATACCATGTTATACTCGATTAGCGGCCATATAGGCAACCATATTGAATTCAAAACGTTCCACTCGAATGATTTTATTAGATTTTTATATATCATCTTTAAGACATAAAGACACAAAATATGCCACGCCCATTTCTAGCTATGCCACGCCCATTCTAGCTATGCCACGCCCATTTCTAGCTAAGACATGCCCATTTCTAGCCATGCCACGCGACGCCCATTTCTAGCTATGCCACGCCCATTTCTAGCTGTGCCACGCCCATTTCAAACTATGCCACGCCCATTTCTAGCTATGACATGCCCATCTCCAGATTAAACCCGCCAATGCTTTACACGTGTTGGAACCGATTTCTATCCTTTTAACACTGAATTCCTAAGATCTAAGTTGCAATTAACGTAATTATATAGGCAAGCTGTTGAATATTCTGAAACTAATTTTATTTGAGACAGCCTATGGTAGCAACAGCTACTATTCAATTTAATTTCAAAATGTTTAAGAAAATTGTTATTAAATTATAAAGTAACCAAAGCCAGGTGATTAGTACATTTTCGTGACGGACCTTTTGATTTTCGTGATGGAGCTACGCCATTTGTATTACGACGTCAGCTAATAAGTGAGGTATTTGATTATGACGTCAGCAACCTGAGTGACATATCGTATCCCTCCAATAAGAGCTATGGAATGTGTGGCTACAATATTCCTATACCGTGTACACAGAGTCGTTCGATTATATGACTATTTTCAAGAAACACCTTACACTTTACAGTCAATATCGTTACGTACATTGTCTGAGATAAGTGAATGGTTGGTGGCTTTCACAAAACAATATTTCGTCGATTTCAGATGCATTTTTGAACCATCTATTTCTTATTTTGTGAATGTAACGATCAGATTATGACATTGAATGTTGTCATGTAGTAGAATCTGCCATAGAGGTTTGATTTACTGTTTGTAATGGCCACTGTATAGATCATCCGAAGGTGCTAGCTCAAACATGTGGTCGCTTAGTGCAAGTATGCTACCAGAGGCAATATGGTCTTAGGAAATAGGCGGGCTTTCAACAGCTCATTTTTAACACATAAGTGGCTAAATGTGGTCAAGAAAATTAAAATATTTGCTTATTGAAAGTCTACGGGATGAAAGGGTTAAAATCCTTAAGCCTGAAATTTCAAGACAGGCATGTGGGAAATGTGTTGAATAATTTGAAACTAATTTTATCGGGAGCTGTTGCTGGTATATACAGCAACAGTTGCGCGGTTTCTGGTCTGTAATGGTTAAAGGGACAATGCCCCCACATCGTAATGTCTGCATTGATGTATGCAGCGCTGAAATCGCCGAATTTCAGGGGATGTGTCTTTAGCGGTTTGGCAACACAATTTTGACGCCAGAACAATTGGCAAAAATTTGCTCCAAATATGTTTTATGAAGCCTTAATACTAACTATTTTTGTGTTTTTAATGTTCAATTTGCGATATTCCAAGCACGCATAGCAAACTTTAACCTACATATTGTAATCATCAGGTTTCTGAAATCGTGTTAGTGTTTTGGGTTCGGGATAATTAAGGCTAGGTTGAGATATTAGATTTTGGATGTATGGATTTGGTGATCATTATTATTTGATTAGCCTACTATTCGTCAGTCAAAAAGTTCACCAAGTCTTCATCACACCGGGCTCTATAGCAAGACCTAGAATGCTACATCTATCAAATAAAACAATTCCATGTTTGATAAGCGGAAAATGTGGAAATTGTATTAATCATAATCCATTTTTCTCTGAAGTATTATTTCCTGAGAGTTTAGATTGTCTTGTGGATCAATCATTTTGTGAACCGTGTGACGTGTATCAAGTAAGATGAATGACTGGAAGATGACGGTGACGCCATGTCTGATTGATACAACATCTGAGTTAGCATGAAGCTTACGCTTCAGTTACTCACAGATTCATTCTTTTCCTGATATTCTTTAATACATCTCGTCGCTGCTATAACAACTCGGTGAGCCATTCCGTGAATACCCCACCATTGGAGCATGCGTTACAAATTTCTAACTGAACTGACATATGCCGAGGAATAACATTGGGTGGAGGGGTTGGGGTGGTGGTGGTGGTGGTGGTGGTGGTGGTGGTGGTGGTGGTGGTGGTGCTGGTGCTGGTGCTGGTGGTGTGTGTATGTGGGGGGGGGGGGTTGGTGGGGGTGGGGGGGGGGTGGATGGGTGGGGGGAGGGGAGTTGGGTGGGGAAGACGGGGCTTGGGTCTGGCGGGCTAGTCTTGGTCTTGATCTCGTTCCGTATGGATGGATGCAATTTTTTGGGGCTGTGGGGTTTGAATGGACCTTTCCAGTTTATCCATCAATCATATGACGTCATATGACGTCTTAATCAACTAAGTTACGTGTAGAATGACGTCATAATCATGATGTCATGAATGACTCGATTTTGTCCGTCTTAAACGCTTAATAATATGACATGCTGCTCGAATTTTATGTCTTTGCTATTTAATATACATGCTATTGAATATTTTGAAACCAATCTGTCTGGGCGCTGTTGATGCCATAGGCAACAGCACCCAGTCAAATTAGTTTCAAAATATTCAACAGGTTAACTGTATAGTTTTCTGGAAATTGATATTCCGGGAGTTCAGGGATCGATCCCAACACGCCCGCTTAGCTAGAGATGGGCAGGCATAACTAAAACTGGAAAGGTCCATTGGAGACACGTATCCCTAATTCAACTTAACAGCAATAAAGGCTGTGATGATTTGTACGGCATACACGCCTAGTCGTTATGTGTTAGGATTTGTTTTGTTTCATTGCATTGGGGTGCACGATTACGCCTCTGGAAGTGTACGGTTTGGACGGTTTATGGTCAGGCACACGACTGGTTTGAATGTGAGCCTTTAAATGTAAATAATGCAGCTCATTCAGCTGCGTAAAATATTGACAGTAACATGACTAACCGTTCCAATTGTGAAATGTTCCGAGACTAATTTAATTGAGTGTTGTTATCCAGAACCATAGCACCTTGCATCCACACTGGTTTCCTTCTTTCGTTCTTCGAACATATCCAAATATCTGTCTGGATGGTTGCTATGGAAGTATGGTGTATGATGCTTTAATGCTGTTTTCGTCATGATACAACGGGAGCAATTACCCATGCGAAATGCTTGGTCTCCATAGTGACGGCTCCTTGTTGGGTATGGGGGTCACGCTAGTGTACCTTATTCCTTCCGATCTACTCAGCCAAGCGTTTGGCGGTGGTAGTCTGTACCCGGAGGCGGGCCGTGGCAGCGTCTCTGATGACATCACTTGGACCGTATTGTTGCTACTGACCGTGACGCTTGATGGAACATGGGAGGATGGCATGACTGTCGTGGTAACACACATACCAAGAATGTGTACGTCATAATTGACGGTACAATTAACATTCTCTGGGAACATAGAACGGTACGCCCTAACAAATAGTTTCATAATATTAGTGTGTATATATGTACATACTATTATCTCTATAACGTCATAGTTCAGAGAATAATAAACTCTAAGTTGTATTTCTTTTTTTGCAATATGACCGTATTATCTCCAAGACGATGATAGTAGTGGCTATGAGTAGCCCAGTAATGATAATAATGGATTTAAAGGGAAATTCCAGTGAAAATCGGGAATAAGTCAACTAAAAATATACTATAATCCGAAATAGTTCCCGCAAAAAAATATAAAATACACTGTTCCATTGCCGAGAAATAATAAAATGAATATGCCCAAAACGCTCGAAAACGTGACTCCTGGGCGCATCCATTTTCTCGCAACGAGAGCGAGAAACCGCGAGATTATGACGTCAACGACACACCAGCAAATATCGCCAGTGCTTTTAGATTTACCTGTTTACTTCGCGTTATGAAGGCCGAATATTAATTAACACTTTAATGACAAAATTCTGTCAGGAAAATCAGAATATTTCCTTATTGAATGGCCACTTGCAGGCCAAGCGAAGACTATTTTTGTAAATTTACCACTGGAATGGCTGGTTCGGTTACTGAGACAGTCGTTTTAGTTGTAAATTCTCAAAATAGCCTTCTTTTGACCTGCGTCCTCAACGTGACGATTGCAGAGGCCAGTGCTGGCGTGAAATGGTTAAATCGCATCACGTCCGCATGTCAAGCATGGGCTTGCAGTAATAGAAACGATCATGTAATGGAAAGGGTACGGAAATTCACATTTTCAGATACCGGATCCACAGAAGCATCCGCATGAAAAGGGGCTAACTGAAAGATGGCTTCATAACATCGGCACTGGATGGATATCTTCCACATTTAAATTTGGATGACACAAGTTTAGAACATATAGCCTGTATAATTTTAAAATAATGTGTCATGCATTTCAAAACAAAAGGCACGGTACTTAATTTTAATATAACAGAATCAAACTCGACAATTAACGTCGTATTTGCTTGCATCAATTGTAAAACGGGATTTGCAAACCAAAATGAAACGATGTCGCTGATTGCCCGGTCGGTCAATTATAGGCAACCGCTTAGCGGCTTACTTCGTGGACGATAGTAGGTGACGGCTAGTAAATAATGACAAGTGTACGCTAGACATAATTAGTAGTTTAGTGCTTTCACACTATTGAAATCCAGCGTTACTAATCATTTACAACGTTTACTCCCAATTTTAAAACAACTGCTGAGTGTTGAATATTCTGAAATAAATTTTCTTATGTTGCAGTAGCTTCCAAACTAATTAGTTTCACACAATAGGCCTATGCAGGGTAAATTTTAAGCTTTCTGCTTTTCTGTCCTTGAAAGGGTTAACTAATTGATACCAAATTTTTAAATGTTGACCCATATTTACTGCCTGTTGAATATTTTTGAAACTGGAATTTGAATGGAAGCAGAAGTTGCAATAGCAACAGCTTTCAGAGAAATTACATTCAACATTTATTCAACTAACATATTTTTCAAGAATTTGTTGTAGCTGGTTGATTGCAAACACGCTCCTGGCATAACCCTTCAATGTTTTTTAAAAATTGAAATTGCCCATAAGAAAACAATTTTTGACAATTTAGCACTACAATGACTGGCGCGATCATCGGGACACTAATTGCACTTTAATTTCCTCCAAACACTGTGGCAAAGTGTCAGTTGTTTAGCCAGTACGCTAATTATCCACGAGATGCAAGATTTACCTCCCCGGTTACGGCTATCCTCGATCGGGCAAACAGAGTAGGCGTGTCGGTGACGTCAGCTGCTTGTCCAAAATGGCGCCTCTATCTACTGGTTACTTTAGCAATTTAAATTGAGGATATCTTTTTTATTTGTTGGCATAAAATTGTGCTCTTGGTCTCAAATTAATGCGGAAAATTAGTACTTTACGTCAGATGCATAAAATCCCCCAGTGGAATATCCCTTTAAGACAAATACTCGTGATAATAATGCCTATATCGGTAAGAATACTATATATATATATATATATATATATTGTGTGCGTGCGTGCGTGCGTGCGTGCGTGCGTGCGTGCGTGCGTGCGTGCGTGCGTGCGTGCGTGCGTGCGTGCGTGCGTGCGTGCGTGCGTGGGTGGGTGTGTGTGTGTTGTATATATATATATATATATATATATATATATATATATATATATATATATATATATATATATATATATATATATATATATATATATATATATATATATATATATATATATATATATTATGGTTATTGTGTATCTCTATAACTATGTACAGTTCATAGAATAAACCATATCATATCATATCATGTCATATTGCCTGCAGCTCGCCGGGTCACGTACAGTAGGGTATGCTAGAGACGCGTAATTTTCCAGCCACGAGCTATCAATCAGGCAAGCACGCATTGTATTTATTCAACTTACCTCATTTACCGCAGATTGGTATTGGTAGGAGAGAATACACGCGGCGTGAGATTCAATTGTTTGATTTTGTTATTTTCATTATCAATATTTTGAACCACACAAACCAGAAATGACAAATTCCTTTTAGTCTTGTAACTTGCTGTAGTCGATGCCTACGTCTGCAAGGCTCGTAGAGGACGCCACCGCGCAGACAGGTTAGGGCGCAACGTACCGATCTAAAAGAAACCGGGCTGGGTACAATGACGATCAAGAAGAACAAAGTGGGAGCTAATGGTTCTGGGTGAGGACACAAACAGTGGCCAATTAAGGACTAATTGCAGCTGCATACACCATCATCGTCATCGTCATCGTCATCTAGAAATCGGTGGGGCATAGATTGAAATGGCCGGCGCATAGCTAGAACTGTGTTACCAAGTGACGGATTTGATTATGGCGTTACATAATTGGGTGACAGATCGGATACCTCGATTGTTAAAATGACTCTATATCTGTTGCTTTCAAAATGTTTTCCCATGAATGTGTTATTTGTCGTGTGTTTCTGTGTGAATAGGGCATTATTGGGTCTATTGTTTGAGCTCTTCAGTTTAAGTAACCATGATGTGTCGGTGTGTGATCCAAGGGAGGAATCACGTTTTAGCTATGCCCCACCAATCGCTAGCTAAGCTCGACCGACGCATTGCCGTGTTGGGATTGATCGATCCCTGTAGTGTCTGAATCTCAGTTTCTAGAAAATTATACAGGGAAACTGTTGAATATTTTGGAACTAATTTGATATACGCAGCAACAACGCCCAGTCAAATTGGCTTCAAAATACTCAACAACATATTTATTAAATAGTAAAACATACAATTCGTACAACAACGTTTAGCCCGTCATCAATTAAACGTTGGAGAGATATGATTAAGTTCTTATTTTGCCTTTTAAATGTCTTTTGCAGGAGTGTCCCAGTCTTTCTATCAATAATGTTGTTGCTGTTGTCTTATTAAGCTTGGCGTATGTGGCAAAATAATCGCCGCGCCACTACCAGCACGAGCTAATATCAAACTAAGTATACAGGTATAGACTAGTTAATTTTATTCTTAGATTACAGCTGATATATGGACTAGCTCATATTATTCTTAGTCTACATCTATAGGCTAGCTAATACCATTCTTAGTCTACATCTATAGTCTAGCTAATAGCATTCGTAGTCTACATCTATAGGCTGGCTAATAGCATTCTTAGTCTACATCTATAGGCTGGCTAATAGCATTCTTAGTCTACATCTATAGGCTGGCTAATACCATTCTTAGTCTACATCTATAGGCTGGCTAATACCATTCTTAGTCTACATCTATAGGCTAGCTAATACCATTCTTAGTCTACATCTATAGGCTAGCTAATACCATTCTTAGTCTACATCTATAGGCTGGCTAAAAGCATTCTTAGTCTATATCTATAGGCTGGCTAATACCATTCTTAGTCTACATCTATAGGCTGGCTAATACCATTCTTAGTCTACATCTATAGGCTGGCTAATACTATTCTTAGTCTACATCTATAGGCTAGCTAATACCATTCTTAGTCTACATCTATAGGCTAGCTAATACCATTCTTAGTCTACATCTATAGGCTGGCTAATACCATTCTTAGTCTACATCTATAGGCTGGCTAATACCATTCTTAGTCTACATCTATAGGCTGGCTAATACCATTCTTAGTCTACATCTATAGGCTGGCTAATACCATTCTTAGTCTACATCTATAGGCTGGCTAAAAGCATTCTTAGTCTATATCTATAGGCTGGCTAATACCATTCTTAGTCTACATCTATAGGCTGGCTAATACCATTCTTAGTCTACATCTATAGGCTGGCTAATACTATTCTTAGTCTACATCTATAGGCTGGCTAATACCATTCTTAGTCTACATCTATAGGCTGGCTAATACCATTCTTAGTCTACATCTATAGGCTAGCTAATACCATTCTTAGTCTACATCTATAGGCTGGCTAATACCATTCTTAGTCTACATCTATAGGCTGGCTAATACCATTCTTAGTCTACATCTATAGGCTGGCTAATACCATTCTTAGTCTACATCTATAGGCTGGCTAATACCATTCTTAGTCTACATCTATAGGCTGGCTAATACCATTCTTAGTCTACATCTATAGGCTAGCTAATAGCATTCGTAGTCTACATCTATAGGCTGGCTAATACCATTCTTAGTCTACATCTATAGGCTAGCTAATACCATTCTTAGTCTACATCTATAGGCTGGCTAATAGCATTCTTAGTCTACATCTATAGGCTGGCTAATAGCATTCTCAGTGTACAGCAATATACAAACTAATGTCATTCTCAGTGTACAGCAATATACAAACTAATGTCATTCTCAGTGTACAGCAATATACAAACTAATGTCATTCACAGTGTCCAGCAATATACAAGCTAATATCATTTTCTGTGCAATAAACTAGCTAATATCATTCTCAGTGTACAGCAATAGAATTGCTAATAGCATTCCCAGTGTACAGCAATAGACTAGCTAATAGCATTCTCAGTGTACAGCAATAGTCAAAATAATTGCATTCTCAGTGTATAGCAACAGACTAGCTGATATCATTCTCAGTGTACAGCAATAGACTAGCTAATAGAATTCTTAGGCTATAGCTATAGACAAGCTAATATCATTCTTGGATTACAGCTATCGGCTTGCTCGAAGATGAATGATTGGATAACATTATTCTTAAAAAAACATCTGCTTACTGATTTATAACACCATGTACACAATAACAAATATAACTAGCAGGATCCATACACATCAGTTGCAATCGTTTTTATAGCACACGACAGGTAAAGGAATAAAGTGGAGAAATTAGGCAAACTAGTAACAAAATATTCAACAGCGTGGTTATTAAATTTGTAAATCATCAAATACATACAATTCTTACATTTTTGTGACGAACCTTTTGAGATTCGTGAAGGAGCTACACCATTTTGATCGTAACGTTTGCTAACATGTGATGTATTTGAACATGACGTCACATACTTGACTGACAGATTGGATCCCTCTAGAGAATTAAGAAGTAACATTGTCGTTCATAACGCGCATAGAATATTGGATATTTATAACGTGGTATCATAACCAAGTCTGATGATAGATTGCTACCCTCACTCACTATCGTGATGATTTAAGGATATTGTTAGTCATTCTGATGTAGTCGATGGCTTTTACTTTCACTGTTCCCTCCTTCCTCAGCGTAGTATTATTGATCTTAGAACCATTCAAGACGCCTTCCGAGCATAAAATCAAATTTAGCGGACATTCCAATTTCTACCCGGATCTATGTACATTGACCGATGGCTTTGTTGTATATAATTCTACTTTCTTTATTATCATCCAGAAGCGCTTTCTATCACTCATGTCTTGGCCAACGCCTACACTATAAGCCAGGAATTATCACTTCGATCTGATGATCGAGAAATGACTGTTTGAAAGTGAGCATTATTCGGAGTGCTATCGAGCGTGCTATTAAAACACCGAGAATAACATGGTTTATATAGCAAATAGGAAGATCGCATTCCAGTTCTGTTCAACTAACCGTCCTCGCACGTACACGCGTGCGTGCGTGCATGCGTAAGTATGTGTATGTGTGTGCACGTGCGTGCGTGCCTGCGTGCGTGCACGTGTGCCTATGTGCCTGTGTGCATGCTTACATGTGTACATGCGTGCTTGTGTGCATGTGCGTGCGTGCGTGCGTGCGTGCGTGCGTGCGTGCGTGCGTGCGTGCGTGCGTGCGTGCGTGCGTGCGTGTGTCTGTGTGTGTGCTTGTGCTTGTGCGTGTGCGTGTGCGTGTGCGTGTGCGTGTGCGTGTGCGTGTACGTGTACGTGTACGTGTACGTGTACGTGTACGTGTACGTGTACGTGTACGTGTACGTGTACGTGTACGTGTGGGCGTGCGTGCGTGCGTTCGTGCGTTCGTGCGTGCGTGCGTGCGTGCGTGCGTGCGTGCGTGCGTGCGTGCGTGAGTGCGTGAGTGCGTGAGTGCGTGCGTGCGTGCGTGTGTGCGTGCATACGTGCCTGCTTGTGTTGAGTATTTTGACGAAATTTCATGAGTAGATTATTCGTGAGTATAGGAGGAGAGCGATTATGTGTTGGATCGGTCCATCTATCCGTCCATCTTATTGCTTATGTTTGCGGATTTTGGTCTTCGTTTAATAACTTAGCTTCCACTAGATGTATTCTGATGAAACTTTAGGGACCAAGAGTAGCGTTACGAATGTTCACCGAGGCAGACCCAAGAATAGGTGTGGCCTCTATAGTGGTCCTAGAGTGAGGATCCCAGCCCAATGGATGAAAAAACTCTTATTATCTGTGCCATTCTCATTTCTATCTAAGTACCGTCCATGCTTTGCACGTTTTCGGATCGAATCCTGAATTACTGGAATCCCAATAGCAAGGTAACTATGGCAGCAACATCTCCCAGTCAAATTAGTTTCAAAATACCCAACAGTATGTTTACTAAATAGTAAATCCATCAAATACATATGATTCGTACCGTTGACTGACTATTCCAGCTTCATGACAGAGTATTGCTACATATGACGCAATCGAATTTGATGTCATATACGTTAATATCAGATCAGATTCATCCATTGTTCAAGGGGTGGGTGTGGAGGTGCTGGGTTCTCCCCGCTCCAAGAAACATTTTGATCTCAAGGTGCAAAGAGGCTATGACATGTCATATTAGTCGCCAAAGATGTTCATTTTTCTTATTAAATACTTTTAAAACTTATTTAGCCTTTGACGCTTGATGTACCAGTCAGTACCTTAATTTCACAGCAGTCAGGTAGGCTCTTGAAACTTAATATGACAGGTTTCATTCAAATTAGATTCAAAATAATTCAAAAGAATATTTCTTACTCATTTACCCCCTCTTGTGTCAACTTAACCCTGTAATGGTCAAGTTGATTAAAAACGATATCTGCGGTGATCTTGAGAAATGTCCATTTGCAGGCTAAGAGAAGAATAGTTTCGAAGATTTCTCACTGCAATGACTGGCTCTGGGTTACCGAGCCAGTCATTCAGGTAATCAAAATTTAAAAATGCTTTTCTTGGTCTGCAATTGGACACTGGCTAGGCAGAAATTTAAATTATCCTGACCATTACACTTTTGATGAATGTCCATTTGAAGGATAACAGAAATCTATTTTTTGCAACTTTTTGGCTGCAAAAATATATATTTCCTTGCAAAGTATTGCCATTTAAATGTCTTTTGAGTGCTTTAAGGCTGAATTTCCTAGAATCTCACGCGTCACGTCTCACCCCTCACTCCTCACGCCTCACGCCTCACGCCTCATGCCTCACATGTGAACGGAAGAATTAACATATCAATAGCAATACGACGGTCTCGCATTGTCGCGTTACTTACTTTCGATTCATGCCTCACGCGTGAGGCAAGGAATGGGCATGTTCATTCTTTGTGAGGTGAATCGTAACTGGTAGCTGTAGCAAGCATTTAAATCGTTGTCATAATACAGGTAATTTCTAGAACTTACTTTCGGAATTATGATTTATAAATATTTTACGCAAAAATATGCGATTTTATTATTTTAAATTCAACATAAATTGTTTACTTTCTTCTCCTCCAAGACTATATATACAATCTCTCTGAAAAGCACACGAGGAAAGTAGTCTTTCCAGCCGATAATAAATAGCCGGGATATGAAATTCTGAAAATTTATTTCTAGTTTTGTAGTAAATTCAGAGACACATTTTGAACTATACATTTTGCAAAAGTGAACATCTTGAACACTTTTTGCATATTTTGACGAAATTTGATACGCAGAAGAATCCGTCCTATGCCAACAAACCGTACTCAGAAATGAAGCGTGAATTGGTTTAAATGACATTGATGGAAACGGGCATGTAGTGTGAGGCGTGAGGTGTGAGGTGTGAGCTTCTATGGAAAGCTAGCCTTTATCGTTGTCATAATACAGGTAATTTCTAGAACTTACTTTCGGAACTATGATTTATAAATATTTTACGCAAAAATATGCGTTTTTTATTTTTAAATATTCAACAGAAAATGTTTACTTTCTCCTCCTCCAAGACTATATATCCAATCTCTCTGAAAATCACACCAGGCAAGTAGAGTCTTTCCAGCCGATAATAAATAGCCGGGATATGAAATTCTGAAATTTTTTTACAAGTTTTGTAGTAAATTCAGAGACACATTTTTGAATTATAGATTTTGCAAAAGTGAACATCTTGAACACTTTTTGCATATTTTGACGAAATTTGATACACAGATGTATTATGAAAATACAGTTTCATCTGATAGCAAAACTCGCCCAGTGACCTACTTTTCATGGTTCAATGATTTTCATCAATATCTTGAAAACTACTTGACCTATTTGCATAAAACTTTGTAAAAGTGACATTGATGGAAATGCGCATGTAGTGTGAGGTGTGAGGTGTGGGGCGTGAGGCGTGAGGCGTGAGCTTCTATGGAAAGCCAGCCTAATGCGCTGTTGACAAGAGGGATTAAGAAGTTGTTGTATCTGATTCGTCTGATTAAAGAGAAGAAATTATTAATTGCTACAGAAATTTCTTGGAGTAAATGAGGATGATACGAATTACGCGTGTCGTCTAAAGCGGGGCGCACATCAGAGTAACTCAAAGGAACTCGACAGCGATACGACGAGACTCCACTGTCGCTGTTGATTTCCAGCGGTGTGCGGAGGATATCGACGGCGACTGGACAGGTAAAATGATCGATCGCCCCGAGTTCCTCGTTAATGAACCGGTTTAATAATTTCTTGATCGCTCGCAAGTCGCCGGCGCATGTAATTTCTATTAACCAATAACAAGATCTATTCTCGTCATGTGATTTAGCAAGCGCAAAATCAGAAATGTCTGCTCAAAACCACGTGTGGTCGACCGAAAATGAAGAGGCGATGCTGCTGGAATGGCAGCAACATCCATCCCTGTACGACGTTTCCTGCAGGTATTACAGCAATACGGTCACGAAGAATCGATCCCTGCGTGAAATTGCCAAAAATCTTGGCATAAACGGTAAATACATGTATGCCCTTATATTCACCCTCGTTATTCACATATATAAACATGCATTCATGTTAGTGTATATTAACCCTTTGATGAGTTCTAAAACTAGTAACTGCCTGCCTGCCTGTGTGTGCGTGCGTGCGTCCGTCCGTCCGTGCGTGCACGCGTTGCATTGCGTGCGTGGTGTGCGGTGTGTGTGTGTGTGTGGTTGTGTGTGTGCGTGCGTGCGTGCGTGCGTGCGTGCGTGCGTGCGTGCGTGCGTGCGTGCGTGCGTGCGTGCGTGCGTGCGTGCGTGCGTGCGTGCGTTGCGTGCTTACGTGTGTGTCTGTGCGAGAATCGAGTGCCATGAATCTCCCTCCTCCACCATTTCATATAAAAACTTGAAATCATTGGGGTGATTACAAATGTGGCATGGATTTACATAACAAATTGGGAAGTTTGTTATCAAACAAGGAGCTGGGTCATTGGTTGGGAGAGGGTGGGCAAAAGCGATTTTGCCAAAGGTGCTACTGTCACATACATGTATATATTTGAAACATATCAATAGTGCACTAGATTAGGTCCGGCTAACGGCAATATTATGCATGTGTAAAACGTAATTAGTGAAGAGTCGTCGATTGAAAAGCAAATTCTCGTACATCATTAAAGATAGAAACATAAAACCTTCATAATAATTACATTTTTAATACATTTACAAAATTATTCTTTTTCAGTTTCTGATCTTCAAATAAGGATGAAAAGTCTAAAGACACAGTACACGCGATATTGCAAACCCTCCCCAAGTGGCAGTGCTCCAAAGGACTTGACTGGCAGGCAGAAATGGATATTAAAGAATTTGGCATTTCTATCAACCCATATGAAAAAAAACGACCTTCGTTGACAAATTTGGTGAGTTTGAAATTTTTTAATTATCAATTTCATAATATATAGATTGCATTACCCTCTAATAACTTATAGGCAAATAGGTTATGATTCACCAGCATCCGTTTGGCTTATGTGATCTTACACCATCGCATCCTGCCATGACACGGAACGGTCCTTTGACGAAAAATAGTTCTTCATTATTTCTCTGGCTGCCTTGGCGTTTGACGACGGTCTCCCCGCTCTAGTAGGTTCCAAACACACCATCTGTGTTCGTTCATCTCTCAATATATCAGATTGTGCAAGGCCGCCGCGACCATCACCGCCATCATCAGGGAATACAATAGGGATGTCCGTAGATGTGGATTCTCTTAAGAAATTATGTAATGCACATGCAGCGATGGTTATGAGCTCTACAACCTCTGCTACAAGTTGAATCGTCGTGAGGAATACCCGGAAACGTTGGGCCATGATTCCAAAAACATTCTCAACCATGCGCCTACCCCTTGATATACGATAGTTGTAGATCTGTTGCTCGTGATTCAAGTTTCTCATTGGGTATGGCTTTAGTAAGTATGTTCTTAAGGGAAATGCATCGTCACCTACAATGAAGAATGGAATTTCAACGTCAGAATTACGAATTTTAGAAGTCTTTGGAATTCCGAGAAGATCTTGTTCGAGGTGCTGGTGTAGAACACACTGTGCAAATAGGCCGCCATCAGCAACTCTTCCGTTTGAGCTCACATCCACAAATACGAATTTGTAGTCGTAGTCGACCAATGCCATGAGCACGATGCTGAAGCAATTCTTGTAGTTGTAGAACTCAGGGCCGCTATTGGCCGGTGCTTTTATAACGATGTGTTTTCCATCTAGCGCTCCAACACAGTGCGGAAGATTCCATCTCCGTGCAAAGCCATTAGCCACCTTCATCCATTCCTCCTCCGATTTAGGAACCTGTTAAATAAATCATAACCGTGATATTTTAAATAAACTGTTACACCGCCCGCCCACCCGCCCGCCCGCATGCCTAACTATCTAACTATCTATCCATCCATCTACCGACCCACCCACACACCCACCAACCCACCCACCCACGCACCCGCACACCCACCCACCAACCCTCCTTCCCTCTCTCCCTCCACCCATCCGTCCATCCATCCATCTACCCATCTATCTATCTATCTATCTATCTTATCCATCTATATATTTGCTTTAGGAAAAGCAGACAGATGTATCAGACGCTGACGAAGACAATCACAACATTTCGGATTCCGAAGAAGAGTCCCGACAACAAGAAGCCAACATTGACGACGATGTGTCTGATGAATGCGATATTGTTATTGACAACTCCGCAGGAAAAGATGTCTCCATGCCAGGCCCATCAAAATCAATCTCCATGCCAGGCCCATCAGAATCAATCTCCATGCCAGGCCCATCAAAATCAATCTCCATGCCAGGCCCATCAAAGTCAAGGAAACCAGTTTCCAAATATATATCGACGGCGTCAAAAAGGGCCAAGAAAAGTGAAGACATGCTTGATGAACGAAAAAAAAATGATGATGACAATGTCCACAATGATGGAGCACGAGCGCGCGAAAGAGATCCGAGAGATCGAGCAAGGAGAGGAAAGAAAGCGAGAAGAGGCAATACAGAATCAGAAATTAAACGACCCTGGCGAGGTGTACGGCAGATACGTCGTGACCTCTTTGAAGCAGATAACTAGTCCAAGAATGAAAATCATTTGCAAGCATAAAATGAACCAAACTCTATTTGATGCGCAGATGGGTGCGTTAGAGTATGATTTACCTCATTACTCGCCGCAAGAACACCAGCAGCAGCAGCAGCAGCAGCAGCAGCAACAACAACAACAACAACAACAACAACAACAGCACCACCAGCACCAGCAGCAGCAGCAGCAACAACAACAACAACAACAACAACAACAACACCAGCAGCAGCAGCAACAACACCAGCTGCAGCAGCAACAACAACAACACCAGCAGCAGCAACAACAACAAGACCAGCAGCAACAACAACAACAACAACAACAACAACAACAACACCAGCAGCAGCAGTAGCAGCAGCAGCAGCAGTAGCAGCAGCAGCAGCAACAACAACAACAACAACAACAACAACAACAAGCTGATCAATGTAGCCCTGCACTCTTTGGGAAATTTCTAAATTATTCAATGAATGTCATATGAGAACAGTCATTCTTATTGTGGCAGCCTTTATGTTTTGGCAATTATGTATAACTACTATGATTATCTGTGTCATGCGATCTACAATGTTTCTCTTATTACCCTTTTTTATAGAAACTACAAATCCGAACCTGCAAACATTTTAATACATCATTGGTGCTACTGTTCCGATTTGATTTTCAAACTTTGATCCAATCTGAAATACCCGGATCAGTATCGGATTATGTGTTATTATACAATATGGTAGCAACAATTTGGGCTCAATTCGGCGTAAATAGAAAATCCGGAAAAAATATTAAAAGCCATAAAATCAGAGTTTTGAAAAAAAATGTGACAAAATGCCTGTCTGCAGTCTCTAAGTGCTCTTGTTTTTGTAGTATTTGTAAATAATTATTAAAGGGTAACAAACCAAATATGATTTAAATCTGTCAATGTAACATGATTATTTTTACACATTAGAGAATATTTCCTAGCAGGTAATAGACTACATACACATAACTTGACATACATGTAATTGTTTAGATTCTGAGCTTTTTGATTATTGTTACACAAAATCAAACTTTAGGCCCAACTAATCATATGATCCATTTGTTATTAAAGAATTACAATGTTACACATATTGCAACTGGACATACCTGATGATTTAAGTGTAAACATTTATATTTGAAGTATATATGAAGTATATATAACTTTATTTAAAATAGCATGGCACGTTATGGTCCATCCAAAAATGCCTATCATGAAATTGTGTTTTTTCTTGGTTGTATGAAATTCCATTTTTCATTTATACCTGCAAGTAGTCATCTACAATGCTTGACACGTCTCAGAGATTATGTAACTGATAGTTTTGTCCCCTACTCTAAATTGGTAGTGCAGACTCGTGTACGATTCTCCTAAAATAAGGAAAAAGAAATATTTTTTGTCAGTGATGTGATGGGTTTGTTGACATAAGCATCCTTCTCACATGTGGGTGTCCCAAGCTGAATTTTGTGTGTATATACCCTCAAAAGGACCCTTATGAGAATAACTGGGTTGAAGATGGCCAATGGTATCAGGTTTGGCCATGTCCGTTCTGTCTTCACATGACATACATCAGCGTTTGACAACATCCATCACATCAGGGCCAGCATATTATATTATGTCCCGTCCGTGATTGGGTTGTTGCATCTACGCCAAATCTATGTTAATGTATTGCAGTCTATTAATACTAACTGAATCAATGTTTAAGCCGTTAGCCATTTTACATCATGATGGGTAGCAACGAATGAAAGGCATTGTCCATGTTCTCAAGTGTTAGATGAGAAATGTTCTTACCTGTTGCAAGAAAGCGCAGAGTGATGGCCAGTCTCTCCCCAACAGAGATAGAACGCCGAAAGTTGGTATCATTCTTTTCGATGCATGACTGTACCTTAGCAAGCAGGATATTGAATGTGTTCTTTCCCAGACGTAGATAATTACAGTAGGACGCCTCATCTGCAAGCTGAAATTTTAAATTGTAAATATTGATGTAGCGCGAATAACCAAACACGTGCTTGTGCGCATGGGCGTTTATCTGCATGTACATACGCTCGCGTACATGCGTATGTGCACTTGCATGTGTGTGTGTGTGTGTGGGGTGGGGAGGTGGGTGTAGAGATCACTGAGTGAATACGTATGTGTAAATTTAGATGCTTGACAGTGCAGTCAAACATATTTTGAAGTCAGATCCTGTGTAAAGACAACGTATAAGCAGTTAAGCACATGTGCATAACTACCTATGTCCAATTGCTCACTTCCCACTTCTTCTGAAACGATTTGCCCACCATAGAGAAACAATATGTGCATATACATGTAGGGGCACATGTTTAATATTAATAAAATACATATATCGGCAACAGAGCGAGCGGGTAGATGCATCCATATATCATTTACCGATTGAGTATTTGTATCAACATTGTATGCATGTACATGTATATCGATGTATTGATAGAGAAGTAAACTGAAATGACCAACTGTGTACATACAACTTTACCTCAAATTCTCTCAATAGATTGTTGTAAGTTCCCTGCACTGTTCTTTGCTTGATGGATTCACGCATCCACCGTTGACGTGCACGTCTTGATGGTGGATCGTCTTCCGTATCGAGTAGGATACACATGGATAACATCATTTTCCGACGTAATGACCTACTAGCTGCCATTTTGACAAAATGCACATGTGATAATTGTGGTCAAGCGCGAGTGATTTATATGCCCTGCCACGTTCAATCCGTAATCGATACGTATCGTTATCAAGTTACGGCGGTGTGCGCGGTATAGGAACTGGACAGCGAGCCGATGAGACTGGGAAGCGATTTCTAGCTGTCGTCACCCCCTCGCGTCTCGTCGTATCGCTGTCGAGTTCCTTTGAGTTACTCTGATGTGCGCCCCGCTTTACACCCGGACCTGCTTCATGGGTAGGTTGATTATATGGCTACGAAGATGGCGATTATTTATTGGGTCATTCCGCCCGCCCGCACATTTTCTCGCCTAGCACACTGCCGGTCATCGCGAGGAGATCGTTTGATCTTTTCTGGTTGATTCCGCTTCAGTCGCTTCTGTACTGAATATCACGTACGTTATTACCATTGTGTGCTAGAGCGACATTGGAATATGTCTGCACGCTCGCTTGTCTACTCACATGAATGTCCTTTGATCTGGCTGGTTGAATACATATATCGGCTTCTGACGGTTTGAAACATTTATTCGCAGAGACCATTCACCCGTCTTGCGCCACCGGCCCCGCAAAGCGCTAAAATGATGCTTACATCAATTAATGTTTTAATGGTCAAGATATTTCAAGAAATTAACATATTTTTCAATGCATGTCCATTTGCAACGGAGGAATCCAGTTTTAGCTATGCCCGCCCAACTTTAGATAAACTCCACACTTCGCCCGTGTTGAGATCGATTGATCCATGAACATCCTGACTGTCATTTTCCAGAAAACTAAACATGTAAGCTGTTGAATATTTTGAAACTAATTTGACTGGGTGCTATTACTGCCTATGGTATTAAATGGTAAAGACATACAATTCCTACAACAACGTTTAGTTCGTCATCAATTTAGCTTTAGTGACGAACTTAACTACGCCATTCGTGGTGTAATTGATTATGACGTCATCGTACACGTCACGTAGTTGATTATAACAGCATATTAATTGATGGATAAACTGGAATCCTCCGTACATTTAATGGTCAAGATATTTCAAGAAATTAGAGTTTTGCCCAGTGCATGTGTATTTTCAGGCTTCTCTTGGACTGCAAATGTGCATTCATCAAGACAGATCATTTTGGCCGGCTTGACTATTAAAGGGTTAGGGTGACACAAATTGGGTTAATTTGGCATTTTGCGCTCATCAATTTAATCCCTCTCGCATCAACATAACCCTTTAAAGGTCAAGCCGGACAAAATGACCCTTGCAGTGCTCTTGTGGAATGCCCATTTGGAGGCCAAGAGAAGATTATTTAAAAAAATTGACCACTGGAATGACTGGATTGCTAACCGAGCCAGTCATTAAGTTGATAAATTAAAAAAACCAGTCTTCTCTTGGTCTGCAAATTGACATTTTTTATGTGTTAGCTGGTTAAATGGTTATTGATATACGCAGCATTTGGGCGCTGTTGTCATAAGGAGACTTAAAAGTGCATATTCACGCCTCTATTTCAATTTCGCAACTTAAAAAATTATATTAATTTATACGTAATGAAATCATCATATGTTAAGATGTATTTCGTTTCATCACTCATAGGCACACAATTTAAGCCTATAAAAGTATACAATTTTAACAATTTTATTTTCAAGCATTTTGATGTGAATATGCACCTTTAAATAGTGACAAGAAACAATATTCTACCTGCAATATCGATTATCAACTGTGAATCAATCCACGTGACAATCACACATTTGCGTTGTGAAGGTAGTCGCTGTCTGCGCATATTATCACGTGGCGGGTACTTAAAAGATAAACTGTCTCGAAAGTACATTTGTTTTCCGATCCGGTATCTGTACTAGACGTAGAAGCTTAGGATATTTAGTAGCGATGAAATATTAAACAAAGTACAAATGTACTACATGATATATGCGTATCTATTTGTCGAGCTTTGCCAAATGCGGGTGATGTTGGCAGATAATTTTCACACCATTAAAATGGCCTCCTCCAAAATACATACAATTCATACATTTGATGTCATGGCGGACCTTTTGCTTTTAGTGAGGGAGCTAGGTCATTTGAGTGTGACGTCAACTAATAAATGATGCATTTTGTTTCTAACGTCAGATACTTGAGCACGGATCCGCTAATGTATGATTCCATAGGTTGAAAGCCTGAGGGTTAGAAAATAGTGAATGGTACTGGAGAGAGTAGGAAGATAGAGGAAGAAAAAGAAGAAGAATAAGAAGAAAAAGGAGGAGGAGGAGGAGGAGGAGGAGGAGAGGGGTGAGGAGGAGGAGGAAGGGGAGGAGGAGAGGAGGAGGAGGAGGAGGGAAGGAGGAGGGTGAGGAGGAGGAGGAGGGTGAGGAGGAGGAGGAGGAGGAGGAGTGGGAGGAGGAGTGGGGAGGAGGAGGAGGAGGAGGCGGAGGAGTGGGAGGAGGAGGAGGAGGAGTGGGAGGAAGAGGAGGAGGAGTGGGAGGAGGACGAGGAGGAGGAGTGGGAGGAGGACGAGGAGGAGGAGAGGAGGAGGAGGAGGGGAGGAGGATGAGGGGGAGGATGGGAGGAGGAGGAGAAGAAGGGGAGGCGGAGGAGGAGTGGGAGGAGAAGGAGGAGGGGAGGATGAGGAGGAGGAGGAGGGGGGGAGGGGGAGCAGGAGTTGGAGGAGGAGGAGGGGGAGGAGGAGAAGGGGAGGGGGAGGAGGAGTGGGAGGAGATGGAGGAGGGGAGGATGGGGAGGGGAGGAGGAGGAGGGGAGGAGGAGGAGGAGGGGGAGGGGAGGAGGAGTGGGAGGAGGATGAGGGGAGGAGGAGGGGAGGAGGAGGAGGGGAGGAGGAGGAGGCGGGTTAGGAGGAGGATGAGGAGGGGATGAGAAGGAGGAGGAGTGGGAGGAGGAGGAGGAGAAGGGGAGGAGGAGGAGGAAGAGGAGGGGAGGAGGAGGGGAGGAGGAGGAGGGGAGGAGGAGGAGTGGGAGGATGAGGAGGAGGAGAGGAGAGGAGGAGGAGGAGAAGGGGAGAGGAGAAAGAGGAGGAGGGGAGAGGGGAGGAGGGGGAGGAGGAGCGGAGGAGGAGGAGAGATGGGAGGAGGAGGAGGAGGAGAGGAGGAGGATGGTGGGTGGAGGAGGGGACGGGGAGGAGGAGGATGAGGAGGATTGGAGGAGGAGGAGGATGAAGAGTGAGAGGAGGAGGGGAGGAGGAGTTGGAGGAGGAGGAGGGGGGGGGGGAGGAGGAGGAGGAGGGGGAGGGGAGGAGGAGTGGGAGGGGGATTAGGGGAGGAGGAGGGGAGGAGGAGGAGGGGAGGAGGAGGAGGCGGGTTAGGAGGAGGATGAGGAGGGGATGAGAAGGAGGAGGAGTGGGAGGAGGAGGAGAAGGGGAGGAGGAGGAAGAGGAGGGGAGGAGGAGGGGAGAAGGAGGAGGGGAGGAGGAGGAGTGGGAGGATGAGGAGGAGGAGAGGAGAGGAGGAGGAGGAGAAGGGGGAGAGGAGAAGGAGGAGGAGGATGGGAGAGGTGGAGAGGGGGAGGAGGAGTGAGATGAGGAGGGGGGAGGAGGAGCGGAGGAGGAGGAGAGATGGGAGGAGGAGGAGGAGGAGAGGAGGAGGAGAGGAGGAGGAGGAGGAGGAGGGGGGAGGAGGGGAGGGGGAGGATGAGGATGAGGATGATGGGAGGAAGAGAAGGACGAGGATGAGGATGTGAGGAGGAGGAGAAGGAGGATGAAGAGTGAGAGGAGGAGAAGGAGCGGAGAGGCGGAGGGGGGGGGAGGAGGAGGAGGAGAAGGAGGAGTGGGAGGAGGAGAGGGGGAGGAAGAGTGGGAGGAGGAAGAGGAGGAGGCGAGGAGGAGGAGGAGGAGGGGAGGAGGAGGAGGAGGAGGAGGGGAGGAGGAGGAGGGGAGGAGGAGGAGAGGAGGAGAGGAGGAGGAGGAGCAGAGGGGGAGGAGGAGTGAGAGGAAGACGAGGAGAATGGGAGCAGCAGCGAGACAGTTTAAATAACACGAAACCGTCTTAATAGTGGTTTATTGGCACGATCTAACCACAGACCGCATATATGAGATTTACAAGAATTTCTTCGAATATACATCGTCCATTAGAGAACAGCCAAGAATGTTAGTCGGATCTAATGGTATTTCAAGAATATAGAGATTCATTTCTATCTATTCGCCGCTCATTTATAGATAAGTTACACTGGATTTGAATCTTTGAAACGTAAATTTCAAGAATCTAAATTTCAACTAATTTGACTGGGGTGGAGAGAACTGTCGCTGACTATGGCCGCAAAAGCGCCCAGTCAGATTAGTTTCAATATATTCAGGATAAACTTGATTAAATTGTTAATTCATCGTACACTTTTCAATTATACGATTTACGTGACTGTGGACCTATTTAAATTTTGATTGTGACGTCATCTAATACGTGACGTTTTATACTTGAGTGACATATCGGATCCCGTCACTGCCACACCTGCATATTGATGGATCGTGTTACTACAGTCGTATGCTGCATTACATGACACAACTGTCAATATTGGATTTTGCCAAAATACACACTCGACGCTAACAAAAATTTGAATGATACTTGGATAATCATAAAGTCTAGACCACCAAGCGCCAAATTACTGCTCTACAGCGGGAACGTACAGAAACACATTCACATAAATACGTTTTTCATGATTTATGTGGAAATCGTTATTTGGAATCAAATCACGAAAGTGTAGAGGCATATGCGCACTAGACGTAATCGACTGGATGCGCGCTGAATGGGAAACTGTTGACCAGTAACACTTCCCACAATAAAAACCTTTTATACCTGAAATCCCTGAATCTCAGTTTTAAGGTATCCCTGTAGGTAAGCTATTGTATTTTTATATATTAATTTAACAGTCCATCGTTAAGATGGGTTCCAATACGCATCCAAAGAGGGAGGAGATTTGCTAGAAATGGGCTTAGTATGAATAGATATTGATCCATCAACGGACCTTTCCAGTTTATCCATTCATCCGTCCATCATATAAAGTCATAATCAACTACGTGACGGATATGATGACGTCGTAATTAATTACAGCGTGAATAACTCGATTTAGTCCGTCTTAAATACTTAATAGTCCGACATGTTGTACGAATTGCATGTCTCTGCTATTTAACAAACATGTTGTTGATTATTTTGAAACTAATTTGGCTGGACACCCAGTCAAATTAGTTTCAAAATAGTCAACGCTTACCTGTATTGTTTTGTGGAAATTGATTGTCAGGGAGTTCAGAGATCGATCGATCGCAACACGAGCGAGGTGTGGGTGGTGCTTAGTTAGAGATGAGCGGGGCATAGCTAAAACTGGAAAGGTCCGTTCGAGGTAGACTATCTTCTGTTATATTATCACTGTTTGCTATACACGCCATATTGCCGCATAGTTCTGTTCTTACTGCTACATAGCATTGCCTAGATATTTGTCTCTGGGTCCGTGACAAGATACTTAGATTGGTTTATGAACATTTTGGTCAACAAATATTTAGTAAATAAACAGAAAATTCCATTAAACTGCACTTCATGACTACTACTCACCACCATATACAACTGCATGAAGAAACGTGTTAGTAGGCTAATTCACCTAAGAATGTTTGTTGATAATATTCATTGGATGTGAACAGCCAGTAATGGCTTGAACAGCTCTTTGTATGTTTGTATAATAGAACAACCACTTTTACGAGTATACAATGCTTAGATCTACAGGAGGAGGAGGAGGAGGAGGAGGAGGAGGCGGAGGCGGAGGAGGAGTAAAACGTGGGTGTCATAAAACCATCTTCTGAGCCAAGATGTATCTATTAAGGCATCGTTTATTAACATGTGACTGATTATTCATTCCTAATAAACACGCGTTACACCAGTCCAGGTTATCTCATATAATTCGGCCGGTTTATTAGATTTATTAGATTTATTATGTGACCAGATTACTGAAAGCGAATCTACCCACAGATGAAGGCAAATACTATTGACTGATTTATCAGCGAATCAGAAACTAACCCTGATATATTTTTCATCACAGTTTATAGATGTCAACACCAAAATATGCGTTTATTCGCTCTTTGTTAAAATTAAAAAATTGGACACCATTTTACCTCTGGTGACGTAATAATTATTCAACGGATTTGCAGATAACATGCAAGAAATGAACCTTTCCAGTTTTTGCTAAGGCCCGGTCACCTCTATCTAAGATCCACCCACATCTCGCTCGTGTTGGGATCGATCGATCTCTGAACTGATGATGTGTTTATTTCATTTTTCAATACCTCATTATTGCGTTTTCCCACTATTTAAAAACCAGATATTCTGTCATTTATCAGAGTAACACCATTCCGCGGAACATATGAACACTGGCCATTTAAACATGTCGGATGCTATCTAAGCTTCAATTTTCAAGATGTTACCATCAAACTATAATTTTATTGACGCTATTAGTTACAACAATTCAGAGCTGTCCGATTTCAATTTTAGCTATGCCCCGCCCATCTCTAGCTAAACTCCACCCACACCTCGCTCGTGATGGGGTCGATCGATTTCTGAACTCCCTGACTATCTATTTCCAGAAAACTATAGAGGTAAGTTATTGAATATTTCGAACTAATTTGAGCAACAGCGTCCAGTCAAATTAGTTCCAAAATATTCAACAGCATGCTTATTAAATAGTAGAGCCATACAATTCGTACAACGTGTCGGACTATTAAGATTTAAAGACGGGCCAAATAGAATCATTTATGACGTAATGATTATGACTTTATCCTACACGCCGCTTAGCTGATTATGACGTTTTATGATAGATGGATACTCTGGAAAGGTAAATTTGCGACCTTTTGACACATGGTAACTTGACTATTCAACTGATTTGCATATAATATATATAGGAGTTGTAGAGGTCACTACAGTCTGCATTTTAACTGGTCAGCCAGCTAGCTCATGTAGATGCGATGTTATGCTCATTTCATTTTTATTATTTATGCTATCCATACCCCTTAGTCACTTTGGAGCATACATGTCACATTAAACCATAAAAAACATAGTAAGTCTGAGGTTATCGCATTCTAGCATAAACAATAATAAGATAATCATAAAGAAGTCACCGAAAGTTCTTGTGAAATATAGTTTGCTCAAGTAGCAGGGTTGGTGTGTAAGGCGGATTCTATTGGAGCCACGCCTTCAGGTGCCTTGACCATGGCAGTATTAAACCACGTTTTTGTTTCACTTCTAGGTTTTTATCAGTTGCACAGCGCAAAATTCAAACATTTATGTACATACGATGCAATCGAAAAATCAACACTTCATTGCAAAATATTTCATTTATTTTGCTAGATTGACCAAAACGTCCACGGATTCTCACTGAGTACATCGTCGTCAGTAAACCCACCATTTAAAAAAATAAAATAATCATATTTCACGACCGGCATTGGTGAATGATTTGGCCGGTGTAGCGAAATATATAAAATATTTTGCAAAAATGCGTTGATTTTGTGACAAGAGACTACGTCAAGTTTTGTGCTATGTAAGCGCAATAAACCTAGAACTAGAATGGAAACCTTAATTTGATTGAATACCACAATCCCGATACAGCAGGAGCTGTAGAGCCCGGCCTAGCATAATGTCATATGCGAAATAGAGAGGTCAGCGTGCGTCGACTATTTACAGCTACATGTCGCCATTGACGTGTTTCCAGAATTCTTTGAAATTATTTGTGGAATGAGTTTTTGTACATACCCATTCTTGATCAGTAATTTGGCGTTTGATGTAGAGAGTCGATGCTCGCCCGATTGACATTGATGTAGAGACTCTATGATTGTCCTATTGACATTGATGTAGATACTCTATGATTGTCCTATTGACATTGATGTAGAGAATCTATGATCGCCCTATTGACATTGATGTAGAGACTCTATGATTGTCCTATTGTCATTGATGTAGAGACTCTATGATTGCCCTACTGACATTGATGTAGAGACTATGATTGTGGTATTGACATTGATGTAGCGACTCTATGATTATCCTATTGACATTGCTATAAAGACTCTATGATGGTCCTATTGACATTGATTCAACTTCATGTTAGCATCCAGTGCGTATTTTACCAAGTCCAATATTGACAGTTCTGCTGTGTAGTGTTGCATAAGGGGACAGCGCCATGCTATGTCTCATGTATTCATCACATACACACGTTAAACATGGCCGTTAGAGACGTTTATCAATTATAAAGCCATCCATGCCTAGCATACATTGTGTCTCGTCGCTCATATTAGCATTTAAACAATTGACTTTCCAATGACTCAATTTCAAGATACATGAAAGATGCTGAATATTTTAAAATTAATTTAACCGAAACATGTTGCTGTAGTAGACAACCAAAGCTTCCAGTTGAATTAGTTCCAATGTATCCAGCACAAAGTTCCTTACATCAAAAAGAATTTGCCATGTATGCTATGTAATGGTTAAAAGGTCTTAACAAATATGAAGCTAATATGGCCATGTATTGGTACAGTCACAGCCCAGTACCAATGGCTATTAGGGGGGTATCCAGTCATTCCAATCTTTAAGCTGACTCGTGCAATGGGTTAGAATAGAACACATTTACTTATTTATAAATCTGGAGGAATTACCTACAATTCATGAATCCATTTCCTCACTCAATCACATGACGTCATAATCACATATACAACGTGTGTGCTGACGTCATAATCGTGACGTCATGAATGATTCGAGTATGCCCGTCTTTAACGCCTAATAGTCCGACACGTTGTACGAATTGTATGTCTTTTCTATTTAAGAAACATGGTGTTGGATATTTTGAAACTATTTGACTGGTCGCTGTTGCTGCAGGAACAGCACCAAGGCAAATTAGTTTCAAAATATTCAACAGCTTACCTGTATAGCTTTCTGGAAATTGATAGTCAGGAAGTTTAGAGATCGAACGATTCCAAACCGAGCGAGGTATGGTTGGAGCTTAGATAGAGATGGGCGGGGCATAGCTAAAGCTGGAAAGGTCCACTATGCAGATGGACAATACAGAGTTAGATGTGCTGCTACTTCGTTGGGAAGCAGGACCATTGAGGTTCGAACTCAATAATTGCCACATAATACGAAAACCGAAACACCAATCAAGCATAATGCAAACATATGTATTCACAGGCACGCTGAATTTCTTCCGTAAATATAGTACAATACTACAGAATTGCTTGGAAATCTTGTTCTTCAATGGGCATGCGATTCTTTCTTATTACTAACAGAGAAAAATTACATATTAGCAAAACAAGCTGAATAATTATTGGATTATAGAATGTGCTTGAATGTTCCTATTTACAAATATCTAGCAAAATATTAATGAATATCACAATCATTTGTCTGGCTACGACGACGACATGGGCCCAAATAGGTAGTGTGCGTAATATCAGTATCGTTAATTAAACCAGATTGACTTGCGTATTTTTATAGTCACAGTGTATTTTGCATAGAACCGTATTGATTCAATACACTGTTGACTGTTTCGTGAGATCATAACAAAACAACCACAAAGCGGAAACCGTGTAGGCCATTACTTTATAATTGATGGCGAGGCCATGCTTGAGCAAACGCTAAAGGAAGTGGCTGAGGCTAATGCTTAGCGGTCCGCATAGCCACGAGGTAATACGTTGTATGCTGACCTATAAACTAGTTGAATTTTGAATTGTTACTTGTATAATCTATGGTGGTACAATTCTTATTTTGATCTATTTGTGATACTCCTTCAGTGCCATTACGCAGATTCCACCATGCCTTATATACATAACCCTCCAGCTAATAGTCAATCCATCTGATTTCTAGACCAGCCCCGACCATACAACGACAAAGTATCAATGTTATATATATCATCGAGGCGTCACGTGGAAGCAACTAGGAGATACGTTGATTGCTATTTGTGCTACAATACAGAGTGTATGCACATGCCAACACGTGTCTATGCAGCATTGAATAGCCTCTTCTGGCATTGTGTGAAGGGCAGGATGCCAAAAAAGGTTCCCAATTTGCTATACACTCTCCCCATAAAATCAAGCAATTCATTATCTGCTCTACAGTAAATACCAGTGGTGTGGCCATCATCGTCCGCGAAACCAACTAAGCATGAAAATACTTTTGGAAATGCAAAATGTAAAGATTTTCGCCAATGTTGTATCATTAATGGTAACGTCATGGTTGAGCAAATGCTACAAGAAGTGGCTAAGAATAATAGCTAGCGCATAGCCACGAGGTAATACGCTTTAAACAAATTGATTGATGCGCAAAGATTAAAGAGGCATAAATGCTGCATGTTGTCTGGTGACGCCTTATTTTGAGTATCACTCTTTAATAATGTGATAATTTTATCGACCATCACTTTTGCAGCACATTTAGATGATTAAAATACTGAAGTGCATCAACGGATCTAGAGAAATTGATTTCGTGCTAGGAAACAGTGAAACTGAAAATGTCGCTGATTACATCGTTTAGAGTATAAAGCATTGCCATCTGTAGCAGCTCCTTGAAAATATTAAATTAAATATTGTCAATCGTGTTTAGAGGCTAAACACACGTCGAGGGGTTTAAAGTACAAGATCCTTTCAGCCGACTGGACAATAGAATAGTCTGATGTCGTACTATATTACACGGGACAACTGTCAATATCGACTTTGGCAAAATACCCACTGGATGCTAACATGGTGTTGAATGAATGCCACCAGGACAATTATAGAGGCTAGACCGTCAAACCTAAAATTACTCCTAGGTAATGGGAATGTAAGAAAATCATTCATAAAACGTTTTCCAATATTTATTTGAAAATCGCAATTTGAGACTGGAGCCTGGAGCCACATGAACGCGAGACGTAATCTGCGGTGATGTGGGCAGAATGGGAAACTGTTGACTCGCAACACTTCTCACCATACATTCGTAGAGGTAACCGTTTTAACACTGAATTCTCTGAATCTAAGTTTCAAGGTAATATTCCGGGTATTTCATGGTTAGAAGTGATGCGAGTCAACAGTTTTCCATTCTGCCTACATCTAATTAACCTATGTGTACACGTATATTGTGATTATCGATTTTAACACTGAACTGCTAAATTAGTGTCAAAATATGGAACAGCTTACCTGCATAATATATGTACAAAGTGGATGGGGCATAGCTGTAAATGGGAATGGAATAGCTAGAAGTAGATCTGTTAATCGAGGTAGTCTATTTTGTGTTACATTGTCACAATGTCGCAATTTATTAAATGGTATATTGCCACATAGCTCTGTTCGTCTGACTACATAGCATTGCATAGATGTGTGTCTGCTGATTCGTGAGAAGATAGTTAGATCGTTTCATGAGTATTTTGGTCAACAAATATTTAGTGAAATACAGAAAATTCCATTAAACCACCATTTGTAGCTCGCCGGGTAGTGTCGGGCCATTCCGGTGTAGTATGTCGACTCGCCATGCCGCAAGTGCACGACGAGTGATGACGCTGGTTAGCATCCAGTCTCGGGGTGACGGACCTTGTACGAGTCTGCCCTGCGGGAAACAAAAACCGGCTCCTAATGCCGGTGGAACTCAATCGTTCCGGTGGGGCCGTGCGGCCATCGTCGGGATCAGTAAACACAACTGTCTCATCCCACGAGTTTGTGTCACCAGTATGCCTGTCCATAGCAATTTCGTGATCTATGGACTTACAAGATTTGATTTGGTGACCTAAAATGAGTTTACCTAAACAATTAAAAATATGCTAGATAAAACTACAATAAGAGCATACGAAAGTACGAGACATAGAGAGAGGTAGATGAACTTTTAAACATGGGGTCCCGGAAGTACCACACAGACTCGTAGGTCCGCAGAGGTATCTCCGCAAGGGAGGCTCCCATACATGAGACTTAACTAGTTAACTTAATATAAGTTATTATACCTCTAAGCTGAAAGGAAGAAGGTTATCGCAGACAAATAGTGATATGCCTCACGTGGGCACTACTCCTAGTGCAAGTTTTGGTTGAGGAGTATTATCCTGGCATGGACCGTCATCGCTGAATCCTTGTAAGAGGCAAGTGCCTCGCGCGGGTTTCCGTCTCGGGAAGGTGTCGCCACTGCTTAAAGCGGAAGAAGAAAAGTAGGTAAAAATAGGCCTACCTTAATATTTCAATCAAAAATGCTTTAGAAAGAAAAGACCATACCTAGTGAGATTATGACTATAGAGATGCAAACACAGTACTGGGCGCCAATAGGGTCATCTTGGCAAGGGGCCGTAGCCCAGCATAGACTGTACCACGGAGGCGATGTCCGCTAGATGCATTGTAGCTAAGGCCCTCGCGTAGATCGTACTTTGACGTCATTTTAGCTGAGAGGCCCTGCGCAGATCATACTTAGACAGATCATCCAACCCACATGTACCTGGGCACCAAACTGCTCCACCCGTCCGGTAAGTGACAGGTTACACCGTCTCACACACATACCCTCCTGCTTCCCAAAGAATCACTTTTCATGACCTCTGATCACAGGAGACATGACTCGCAATACGAACGCTTGCCATGGCCTGAGTGTACACTGAGCCATCTTGACCACTCATAACCAGAAACGGGTTGATGAACTGACATGATCAAGACGACCGGCTGGCGACCCAGTCGATAGCGATCACCATCTGAGCTCATGCTCAGGCGCAACCGACGGTCTGATCCGTATTTATCTGCCAACAGAATATGAACCTTGACCGTTTTCCCCGGCCTTGCCTGCAGGGCATCTTTGATTATCCGCCTCTCTTAATACAGAGATTTTTCCCTGGGTGAGGTTTGTTGCCTCCTACCACGCATGTCCACTTACTGAAATTGGATGAACCAAAAATCTCAGCAGTCCGAACAATGCGCCAACTAGATGGTACCACAGTAGCATGTTAATTCATCCTTCGTTAGACACGGAGGCCTTTCGTATCTCCTCAGCCCTATATCACTGATTTTATGTGCCCCGGGACCCTCACGGGCCCACTGTCGCCTGTTACGAGCCCCTTCAAGGAGCCTATCCCTCTTGGGGCTCGGTGTGATTCGGTGCCCTTAGGAGTTTGACTTTTTCTCTGGTTGCGGTGTGCTATGGTCTGGAGCAGGCGTTGTAGAGGGAGGTCGGTTAGGACACCGCTCCCTCCAATGTCCTGGCTGACCGCATCCGAAACAGGTGTTCGGTGGCGGTGCGGTGTTGGTGGTGTTTGCTGTCCTAAACTGGGTGGTGGCGAGGTTGGTGCTGAGTGTTGTAACCAAATTAGTGAGTGCGGAGATTTGTTTGTTAATCTCGTCTATCTGCTCTCTCATGTTGCCGTTGTTGTTGTTATTTCACTGGTTCCCATTCCCGGGGGCTCCATTGTACCCTCCTCTATGGGCACGGCCCCTTCCTCCAGGCGCTTGCTTCTAACTGGGATTCTGCATATCCGGTGGTGGTGGTGTCTGTGTGGTTGGTGTTGATGATCTGGTGGGGGGGGGGAGCACTAGCGGGCAGGGCGATAGCTGCACCCTCTATCTTGTTGATAGGATGGAGTTGACATCAGTTATTCTTTTCCCGCTCCAGAAAGTTCTCAATGCGTACCGCGGTTGCTGTTAATTGGGCCAAACTTCCGTGGTCGCCGAGAAGCAGTTTTTCTTTCATGGCGGGTTCACCGCTTAATGCATCGATGAAGGTATCTAAATTCAAATGTATCACGCCCTCCGTATTGGTGCTCGGATAGGCGCGGGTGACTAGCCACCTAATTCGGCTAGCTAACTCAGGAAGAGTTTCTCTCGCGCGTCGTCGAAGATTTTTAAGTTGAAGATGACTGGTTTCTCCGAGGGCCATGTCACCAAATCGCTCCATTAGTGCTCGTTCCAACTGTGTGTATGTGGGTGTGTAATCCGTTCCCAGATCCGCAAGAACTTCAAGGGCTTTTCAGGAAAGTTTTGCGGCGAGATATTCACCCATTTGTCGATCGTCCCAGTGGTTAGTTCGACTTATGATCTCGAACTGTATCTTATAATTGGTCCAGTAATTCTCCCCACTAAATTCTGGAGGGAGGATGACTCGGCCAAGACTGCGGGGAGAATGCAGTGGTTGAAATCCGGGTGGTGCAGGTGTCTGGGAAGTTGATGACTGTATTGAGGTTGGTCGTAATGCAGATGGTGGTAGTGTCGGTGTTTCTCGTCGAAGCCGATGCCGAGGAGCCAGGACACGCATACTCCAATTTTATGAGCCCGCCCCGTTTGTAGAGCCATAGACCGGCATGGGTCTATGGATGGGAGGCAGATTATTGTGAAAATCGCGCGATCGTTCCTCCCGAGGTGAGGACTGGCATTCCTCATATGGCGGTGGTGCTGTCGGCTGACGGTCATGATGTGTCACATGACTGATATACCGGTGTAATGGTGGTGCCGATTCCTCCCGATATTGCCGCGGTAATCCCCTTGAGTATAGTGTTTCACTAGAAGGGGGCAGTGTGGGAGGTTGTCTATGTTGTGGATTATCACCCGGCCATACAGTTTACGTAGATGACACGGGTGAACGATAGTAGTCTGAAGGGCTGTAGATATGCCCGTACTCGGGTCTTTGTCGGAGTCATCCACGATTCGGCCCTGTTGGTTTTGGCTTGTTGCGGATGTCCGATATGGTTCTGAAATCTGTTTCCGCCTGTGAGGCATCTCGAAAGGTGCCATCGCTAACAGGCAAAAACAGGGTATAGTGCGGAGTTGTTGATTCCGTGAATCTCTGGCATGGTCGGTGAGCATGTGTGCTGAGAATCCGTCGTATGAGGCTACCTCTTGATCGAGGGAGTCCTCGCTAAACGGAGATGGTATTGAAGTAAGCTCACTATATGGTGTGGGCGTGAGTTCATTGCACGTTACTGATGTTCTTCGAGCCCCATATCGGGCGCCACTTGTAGTTCGCTGGGTAGTGTCGGGCTGTTCCGGTGTAGTATGTTGACTCACTGCGCCACAAGTGCACGACGAGTGATGACGCTGGTTAGCATCTGGTCTCAGGGTGATGGACCTTGTACGAGACTGCCCTGCGAGAAACAAAAACCGGCTCCTAAGGCCGGTGGAACTCAATTGTTCTGGTGGGGCCGTGGGACCATCGTCGCGAACAGTAAACACAACTGTCTCATCCCACGAGTTTGTGTCACCAGTATGCCTGTCCTGAGCAATTTCGTGATCTATGGACTTACAAGATTTGATTTGGTGACCTAAAAATATAAGTCTATACAATGAGTTTACCTAAACAATTAAAAATATGCTAGATAAAACTACAATAAGAGCATACGAAAATACGAGACAGAGACAGGTAGATGAACTTTTAAACATGGGACTCCCAGAGGTACCACACAGACTCGTAGGTCCGCAGAGGTATCCCCGCAATGGATGCTCCCATACACGAGACTTAACTAGTTAACTTAATATAAGTTATTATACCTCTAAGCTGAAAGGAAGAAGGTTATCTCAGACAAAAGACAAAAAGTAATGTGCCTCACGTGGGCACTACTTCTAGTGCAAGTTTTGGGTGAGGAGTATTGTCCTGGCGTGGACCGTCGTCGCTGAATCCTTGCGAGAGGCAAGTGCCTCGCATGGGCCTCTGTCTCGGGATAGGTGTCGCCACTGCTTAAAGCGGAAGAAGAAAAGTAGGTAACAATAGGCCTACCCTAATATTTCAATCAAAAATGCTTTAGAAAGAAAAGCCCATCCCTAGTGAGATTATGACTATAGGGATGCACACTGTTTTACGTGAAGACGAGACAAAGGATTCCCGATGGATTCCCTTGTCACCGTCTTATGTAGTTCTTGGTTTGCTGTATTAGTAATTGCCGCTTTATTTCTGCGGGTCTTCTGCTTTGCTTAATTCCTTTTATTTGTTTTTAGAACGAGAATTGGTTTAGGTCGCAACTGGCTGATATCTACCTAGCTATTAGACATGGCTGTCGCGGAGAACAGATGTCCCAAAGACACCAATACTAGTGACAGCGCTCCTACATGTTACGTAGCAGGATCTCCGAACTGGATAAGAATCCGGACATCCCACCCCGCAACCACATAAAACATTACAAGACATGGGTTACATTTCACAAAAGCATTATTAGACCATTTCTCCTATCGATATGGTGGGGGTAAGAGAGACGAATTCCCACCGTAAATGTCCTTCCTGCAAGGGTGTGGCAGATTTAAATATCATGCCCGGACATTTTTAACAGAATCCGGTGTTAATGCGCATCTCGCCCGTCACCGGGTCCTAACTAACTAACAGTTTTACCTGTCATTAGGTTTATATACAAGTTGCCAGTTTTGCACTGCGGTGTGGGAGGATTGTCAGTAAATAAGATAATAATTAATACATGTGTTTTCGCAGTGATTTCCTACATTGGCTTAAAGTGCTAATAATTACTAAGTATCCGAAGATACATGGGTGCATATCACACCACAACTTGGCCATCACCGCTCGGAAACCCCAATAGTTTCCAGGAGTCGGATCAGCCCATGGTGCCGATGGGGACATCCAAACAATTAAGAAGCCACAAGGCTTGGTGGAACACGAAGAGAGACAAACTCTTACTTATGAGTCTTACCTGAGTGCGGGGCTAGATTATTGCACTACCGGTAGAGAAGAGTATATTACACAGTAGAAATGAAGAACGTGTCTCTAATCATTTTGCACTTATCCTATTGAGCTGAATAGAAAAGGTTTAGTCGGTAGCATGCCGGGCTAAACAGAGTTATAGCACGGACAATAACCTCAGTGAAAAATTGTTGGTGGCGGGAGAAAGTGTTGCATATATAAGTGTTGCTGTATGGTGTTTCCTACGTGCACGGTAGTCCTATATTTTCTATGAATAAACAAAACATATGAACGGATGGCCACTGGCCATATATATACATAATCTAACCAGAACATCAATACGGTGTCAAATGATCAAGATATATATAACAGTACAGGTTAACGAACCTACTATAGTGCGGTTAGAAACACATTGAGGAAAATGAGAATAATTATCAACAAATACAGAAATTATAACTAGCGGTCCTAAGACCGTTGTGGTTCCTTTTAGTCATCGGGACCATTATTGCGGATACAATATAATTAACAAAACCTATATAGAGAAATAATTAAACTGTGAAGTATAGCTACTTGAATACTTGGTAGTCATTCCTAAGTTAGGCTACCGTGTTACTGAAATTGATACGTCGATGCTTAGTCGACGTGAGATGATGCGCTCTCCGGAAGCTGGAAAGTTCCCGCAGGTTGGGTCCCGCAAGCTGTTTTCCGCAAACCAGACTTCCGCAAGAATGCTCATGGCAGGGGTGCATCGCTTAGTGCTGTAGGCCTAATAGAATGTCTAACGAGCAGTCAGTAAAAGATACGATAGTACTACGTGGTGAAGAAAGTTCCCATACACCGATGGCACGGATGGAAGGTGTAACCAACCCGTCACTAGCGGGAGTTGTCAGAGGCAAACGAGGATACAAAACAAAGCTTCATGGTGCTGGGTTCGTCAGCCAGCTCTGAAGACGCACCGGGCAGAGTTTGCTTGCTGCGGTCGAAAGTCGAAAGAACCGACACGATATTAGTGCGGCAGCAATGAAATACCACTTTTAGGCCATAAAGGCCTCACCACAAATTTGTGTTCCGAATGTAGCTGTTAGTATTCGTGAACAATTATCAGAAGTTCCAAATTACTCCCGTAAGTAGGGAGTCTACAAAATTGTTTTTACTGCGGTGGGTTGGCTACTGGTAGCTACGGGAACGCGACGGAAACTGAAGTCATATGCGTAATAGCTGTCGATAGTAGCTAGTACAGGTCCAACCTGTTCGGCCCCTGGCCGAAGATGTTCTCGATCACTGGATCGCTTCTCCTTTTATACTCCTGGTGATGTCACAGGCGCAGGCTTCATCCAATCATCGTTCGATCAAGAGCCAATCAGCGCGCAACTAATAATAGCGCAGTCGAACGTTCTAGAACATTCTAGAAGCTTTGCGTCCACGTGGTTATGACGTCACGGCAATATTTTGAAGATAATCATGAAGAGTTTTCCCTGGATAACTCAGCCATTTCTCAACCGATTTTGAAATGGTTTACAGATTTGAAAAGCTCGTTGAATTCTGGTCTTGATTAATGCCTAACGCCATCCTATCTAGGTCGTAACTACGTGCTCCATATAAACAGCGTCCTAGCGCGCATGCGCATCATGCGTTTTAACGAACTTAGCCGTTTTTCGACACGCTATCTCGCCAATAGGCCTATATACGCTTATGGCTCTTCCCAGAGGGACGTGTTCAGGAAACGAATCCAGGACGGGCGGCGCGTACCCAGCTCAGCTGGTACGGCCGGTATCCGACCGGTCGATCCGAACTACACATTCACCACCATATACACCTGCATGAAGAAAAGTGTTAGTGATTCACCTAAGAATGTTTGTTGATAATATTCATTTGATATGAACAGCCGTGAATGGCTTGACAGCTCTTTGTATGTTTGTATAATATAACAATCGCTCTTACGATGCGTAGATCGACTGGTGGTTGTTATGAGGCCTTCTTCTGAGACAAGAAATATCTATTGTGGCATTGTTTATTAACAGGTGACTGATTATTCATCCTGCTGAAGACGTGTTGCATCAGTGCAGGCAATCTCATAGCATTCTACAGATGTATTTGATTTATAAGACAATCTATGTGACCAGATTACAAAAGGGAATCTAAACACAGATGGAGGAAAATACCATTGACTGATATATCGGCCAATCAGAAACTAAGCCTGATATTGTTTTTATCACAGTTTATAGATGTTAAGATCAAAACATGTCTTTATTCGCATTTTGTCCTAAACGATTTGCATATAACATGCACGAAATTCATCTTTCCAGAGTACCCACCCATCATATGACGTCATAATGAACTGCGTGATGTATACAATGACATCATAATGAATGACGTCATGAATGACGTCGATAAGTACGTCACGAACGCATATTTGAAGACGGTCTATGCGTTGTTGTACAAATTGTTTGCTTTTACTATTTAATACATATTCTGTTGAATATTTTGAAACTAATTTGACTGGGCGCTGTTGCTGCCATAGGCAGCAACAGTGCCCCAGTCAAATTAGTTACAACATATTCATAAGCTTCCCTGTATAGTTTTCAGGAAATTGATAGCTAGGCCATTTGGGGATCGATCAATCGCAACACGGCGAGGTGTAGGGGGAGCTTAGCTAGTGATGGGCGGGGCATAGCTAAAAATGGAAAGGTCCATTATAGGGTCGACGTGAATAAACATTGTGATTGGTCAGTCACTATTCTATGTTATGTTGATGCGATGTTGTGCTTGTTTCATTTTTCAGTAGCACATTGTCGCATTTTCTGTGTGTTTTTAAAATGGATATTAGGTAATTGTCATAATAACACAATTTCACGGAATAAATTAACGCTGAGCCTTTAGACTTGTCTAACCCTCACATTTCAAGATGTTCACAGCAAAATATCATTGTATTAGCACTTTATAAGTTCGATTTTGAGAAAAGATCGAAATTGGTTACCTTTGAACAGCGGGTGGCCTAAATATTCAACTTATTTGCATAAATCATTTAAGTTATAGAAGCCATGCCAATGGGAATTTTGAGTACTCTAGGTCATGTAGATGCCATGTTATGCTCATTTCATGTTTAATATTTTTGTTATCCATACCCCTTAATATTGCCCGCTTCACTATGGTAGCATACATGCCACGTTAAACCAAGGAAAACATATTAAGTCCCAGTTTGTTGCATGGTCGCATATGTAATATTAAAGGTACTTATTCACAGCAAAGTGACTGAAAATTAATTTGTTTAAATTGTATACTTTTAGAGGCTTAATCTGTGGGCCTGTGTGTAATGAAACTAAATAAATCTTAGCTTATGATGATTTAATTCCATATAAATTAATATAATTTTTTACGTTATGAAACTGAAATGTGGTCCTAATTAAAATTCACAACTTAAATTTTTTTTAGTAATTTATACGTAATGAGATCATCATATGTTAAGATTTATTTCGTTGCATTACATCTAGGCCGACAGTTTAAGGCTCTAAAAGTATACAATTTAAACAATATTATTTTCAGTCACTTTGCGATGAATATACACACCTTTAAAGAGTGCATCGAAGTATCAGAAGTTCTTTAAAATATAGTTTACACAATGAGTGAGGGTGAAATGCAAGGTGGTCTCCTCCGGCCCACGGAATATTGGAGCTATACGTTCAGCTGCCTTAGGACTATGGTATTAAATCAAAGTTTCGTTTCACCTCTAGGTCTATGCAGTTGCTCTCATAAATTTCACACAGTCGTATATTTATATACTGTGTAGTAGGAAAATAAACACTCTATTGCAAAATAGTTCGTAAATTTTGTTAGACGGGCCAAAATATTCACTGATTCGTGTTGTGTGTTTTGACCAATGCAGTGAAATATACAACAAATTTTGC
Source organism: Chaetoderma sp. LZ-2023a (assembly GCA_034401795.1). Lineage (NCBI taxonomy): Eukaryota > Metazoa > Mollusca > Caudofoveata > Chaetodermatida > Chaetodermatidae > Chaetoderma > Chaetoderma sp. LZ-2023a. Next base: position 200,683,250 of record CM067369.1, read on the forward strand.
AAAGTGCGTTAATTTCTAATTAAAAGACTGGATATAACATTGGGCAAGATTGGGGTCTATGTAAAGGCAAAAACCTAGGAATAGAAGCAAAGCAAAAGTTTCGTTTTATAGCACATTTCTAAGAACGTTTGAATGGTTGTCCCAGGCTTATAACAACGTCATGGGCGAAGTAGAGAAGTGAGCGTGGGTCTATAAGCAGTTATATGCCCGATTGATTTGGTTCCAGAATTCTTTAAAAACAACTCTGTGGAATGGCCTTCCTATCTTTAGCAACAATTTGAAGTTCAATGTAGAGCCTCTATGATTGTCCTATTGGTATTGATGTAGAGACTCTATGATTGTCCTATCGACACTAATTGAACTTCAGTGGGTATTTTGCCAAGTCCAATATTAACCACTGCCATATCATGTAGCAGGCGATTACAGCACCATGCTGAGCGTCTCATGTTTACATAACATAGACATGCTAAACATGCCCTTTAGAGACGTCTAGAAACTATAGCTAAAGCCGCCTATGCCAAGCATACAGTGTGTCTTGTCGCTCATATTAACAATTTTACAATTCCAATAACTCAATTTCAAGTATACAAGAAAGCTTTTGATATTATGAAACTATTTTAACTGCATATATTACCGCCATAGACAGTAACATCTGCCAGTTAGATTAGTTCCAAAATATCCAGCAGAATGTTCCTTATATCATAAAGAAAGTGTCATGTTGACTATGTAGTGGTTAAAATGTTTGGACAAATATGGAGCCAATAGGACCAGTCCCAGCCCAGTAACATGCCTTATTAAGTTGTATCCAGTCATTTCAATAATCATTCAGGATGAGTCGTGCAGTGCGTTAAATTAGACATCAACTTAGTCATAGATCTGGAGGCATTACCCACAATTATGCAGATGGACAATATAGAGGTAGATGTGCTGCTGCTTTGCTGAGCGCTGGACCATTGATGTTCGAACTCAATCGTTGTCACATTATGCGAAAACCGAAACACCAATCAACCATAGTGTAAACATACATATTCACAGGCACGCCTTAGCAAAATTGCTTCCATAGATATAGGGAAATACTACAACATTGCATGGAAATGCTGTTCGCCAATGGGCATGTGATTCTTATTACTAACAGAGAATTTACATATCACCAAATCAAACTGAATAGTTATGGGATTATTGTACTTGAATGCTCCTATTAAGGATTATCTAACAAAAATTGTAATGGATATCCCAATCGTGTGTCTGGCTACGACGAAGACATGAGCCTAAATAGGTAGTGTGTATAATATCAGTATCATTAATTAAACACACAGATTAATTTGCGGTGGGGTTTTTTTTTTATCGTAGAACGTATTGTGCTCAGAATGTTGTTTATTCTGTACACGGTGGACTGTTTCACGAGATCATAGACAAGCACGAAGCGGAAACCGTGCAGTCAATTATTGTAAAATTGATGGTGACGTCATGGTCGAATAACTGCTACGGAAAGTGGCTAAGACTAACGGTTAGTGGTGCAAATAACCACGAGGTAAAACACTTTAAACGAATTGATTGATACACAATGATTACAGAGGCATAAACACTGCAAGTTGTAGGCTGGTGCATTACTTTGATTACCATTCGACCACTCGCCAATAATGCGACAATTTATCGACCATCACGTCTGCAGCGCATTTAGAAGATTAAAATACTGAAGTTCATCGACGCAGCTAGAGAAATCGGTTGAGTGCTAGGAAACACTAAATCTGGCAATGTATTTTGGAGACTGTCTTTAGAGAATAAAGTATTAGCAAATAGCAATGCATCTGTAGCAGCCATCTTGAAACGATTATATACGACATTGGTTCTCGTATTTAAAGGAGTAGCAAACAGCAAGGGGGGTCCAAACTCATTTCAGCTAACTGATATAGTCTTGATAAGGCTGACGTTTTACTTATTTCGCCATTGTGTCTTTATAACGTCATCGTTTATTCCTGACTATCTTATAACGTGTGTAGCATATAACCTCCTTTGTAGGAGAACCGCATTAACATGTGTGTGTCCTATTATTCAGAATAGCTTTTTGCCCTTGGGAAATATTGCTGTGCTGATTATAAAATTACTCCCTTTATCCGAATAACCATATTTCTTTGTCATCAACAATTAACATTAATTAACAATTAGGTAGAGGCAGTAGTGAAATTGGACATACTAAGTAGGTTGTATCTACGTGTATGAAGTAAGTAAGTTAAGAGGCTAGCAGGAAATTCTAATGTGCTGAGGAACTCAGGCTTCGGTAGCTCAGTATCGATGATCCTCGTGCAATCTAATATATGTTGTACGAGTTCTTCAGCTGAATAATCACTAACACCTAAATTACAATTCTTCAGAAGGCAAGAGTCGATAGACCGAATGGGTGTCTGCCTAATGGATTCCAATACTGAACTGCTGATTAGAAAATGTTCCAACGTTTCCTGTTCATATTTACATAATTGGCATGATGGATTGACGATATCTTTTTTAAATCAACTTCGGCTCACTTGTAGTACATACATTCCAGTAAGAAGTTTCATTTTTACTGATATATGGGCTGCATCTCTTTCAGAAGAGCAGCCAGCTTGTAGTACAGGATGCAGTTTTCCTGGAATAAATGGTATTTCATTCAGGTACCTCAGTGATCTGTACCATGGTACTGCCCTTGATATTTCTTCCTTCCAGTACAGCGGAATAGCATTCTTAATCAGGGACTTCCACTTCTCCATACATGATCATCCATATATACATCAGCATCCTCTAAGCAATACTTCTGCAATATTCCTTTTGGCTCCACAAACCAGCTGTGACTTTCAATAGATTTTACAGACAGTTGTCGCGTAGCTATTGTCTTTTCAAGTGGTTATTCTGGCAGATTGCAGATGGAATTAAAACGCATCAGTGCCTTGTGATGCACTTGTGCTTCAACTGGGAGAACACCCGTTAAGATATATTTCTCAATCAGCTGTGTTCTTTAGTAATAACAGAAGTTGATTAAACTTTTCTTTCTTTTAACATTCAAAGTGAACCGTAAGTATGTCATGACTTAGCAACCATAGAGACGGATCTGATCTTCCACACAAGTATCTCACATCATAATCAAATAGGCAACATGTTAGTTGACGTCACAAAAAAGTAACATACCTCCGTCACAAAAATCAAAGGCTCTATCACAAAAGTGTAGGAATTGTATGTTTTTGATCAAAATTTAATTTAGTAAGTATTCTATTAAATATTTTGTCACAGGCAACAACATTCAACAGCTTACTTTAAAATATAGATTTTGTGAATTCACTCTTCAACGTATCAAATTGATCCAAATAAGTGTACAATGTGGGCGGCGCTAGGGCATAGCACTGTTAGGGTGTGTACCTGTAAACCGAACCTGCATGTCACATATCTCACACGGACCTGTTACATATCTGTGGAGGGGCAGAGCAGACTCAGATGTAGCATTCATGTAGCGAAGTTACGTGATTGAAAGATACACGTATCATGTTAATGTGTGTTCATTCTAATTTGACATCAAAAAGAACTATTGTGGTATATAGAGCGTATTTACGATGCAGTCCAGTTAACAATTAATAATGGGATGAGAGAGCTCATATGCCGTGGTGGATGTGAAAATTCATATTCCCTGGTACGTCTTTCATCTGTTTGATAAGATGTGTCAAAAGCGGAAATTGCAGACTCAAATTAATACAAAATGCGGGACAGCATCATTATCGCACAATACCCCGATTTACACTCTTCCATACCACTCATAGAACTCACCCACGCGAAAAATCAACATTATTTAACTCCTACAAGTAGAAGGATTTCATGTTTAGCTCATCCAAGCAATATGGTTGTATGGTTAGCACGTCCAAACAGCTAAATTGTATGGTCAGCACCTCAAAGCAACATGGTTGTATGGTTAGCACGTCAAACAGCTGAGTTGTATGGTCAGAACCTCCACGGAACATGGTTGTATGGTTAGTACCTGCAAACAGCAGGGTGGTTGAGTGGAAGGCTCTGATTTTAGGATCATCTTAACCTGTATCATCCACTTAATATAGACATTAAAATCAACTCGATCCACCCAATGGCACATGAGACTTGATGTATTCAAATTCTTGTCTGTATTTCGTATCCATTTAAGGGGTAGTTTGCTGTTAACTAATCTTTATAGCGAAGGAAATAGACTTGTGTATCATTATGTTTTATATTAAATAATATAATATAGTCTGACAGGAATATACCTTTTCTGCTTTGACGTTCGTGGTAAAATACCTTCCCACAATGCATTGCATACAACTAAACTGTCTGACAAACATGCCTTGCGAATAACGAGCTGCATTGCTTTAATGTTAGATTCAAACAGAACTCATATTATCTGTCACTCATACAGTCGGTCACTCATGAAGTCAGTCAGTTGGGCTGTTGGTCAGTCGCTTGGTAGGGCAGTCCATCACACATACAGCCATCTGATCTGACACTCATGTGGTCTGTCAGTCGGTCGGTCAGTACATCGTTTGGTCAGTCGTTCATGCGGTTGATCTGTGGTTTGGTCTGTCAGCCTGTCCGTCAGTCCATCACGTATGCAGTCATCCGATCCATCACTCCATCAGTCCATCAGTCCGTCACCCATGCCGTCATCCGATCTGTCACTCATGCAGTCCCTCAGTCCGTCACTCATGCAGTCAACCGATCTGTCACTCATACAGTAGGTATGTCAGTAGATCATTCAGTCGGTTAGTCACTCGTGACCATTCTATGGGTGGATGGTTTGGTCTGTCAGCATGTCCGTCAGTCCGTCACTCATGCAGTCATCCGATCTGTCATTCATGTGATTGATTGGTCGGTCGCTCAGTGTGTTGGTCAGCTGGTTGGTCCGTCGGTGCGTGGGTGGTTCAATCTGAGAGCCTGCCTGTTAGTCCGTTGCTCATGCACTTATCCGATCTGTCACTCATGCAGTCCGTCAGATCGGCCAATCGGTCGCTCATGTGGTCGGTCAATCGCTCTGTCTGTCAGTCCGTCACTCATGTGGTCATCCGATCTGTTACTCATGTGGTCGGTTGGGCGCTCATGTGGTCGATCGGTGGTTTGGTCGGTCAGGCTGTAATGCAGTCATCTGATCCGTCAGTCCGTCACTTATACAAGCTTCCGATCTGTCACTCATGCGGTCGATCGGTCATTTGATTGGTCAGTCGGTTGGTCAGCGGATGGGTGGTTGGTCTGTCAGGCTGTCCGTCAGTCTGTCACTCATGCGGTCATCAGCTCTGTCACTCATGCAGTCCGTTATTCCATCACTCATGTGGTCGGTCGGTCGTCCAGTCGGTCTGTCACTCATGCAGTGTTCTGAGTGGTCGGTTGGTCGGTCGCTCATGCGGTCAGTAGGTGGGTGGTTTGGTCTGTCAGCCTGTCCGCCAGTCCCTCACTCATGCAGTCATCCGAACTGTCGCTCATGTGGTCGGTCGATCGGTCAGTCGGTTGGTGGGTGGTCTGGTCTGTAAGCCTGTCCATTAGTCTGTCACTCATGCTGGCATCGGATCTGTCAGTCATACAGTCCATCATACCGTCATGCGGTCAGTCGGCCAGAAATTGTCACAACTCCCCCCCCCCCCACCCCACCCACCCCACCCCCATTTACTTACCGAATTTATTGTATTTGATGGTCAGTTAAAAGAGCAGCCGCAGCATAATTTAATCCCCGGACCCCAAATAGTATCGGTGTGTAGACATGTATGTCTATGTGGCTATGGTAAGGTGAAAATGGCATTGCATTCTGATCTGCACGTGCATGCGTGGGTATCCGTGCATACGTCTTGCTTGCGTGCGTGAGTGCCTGCTTGTGTAGGTGCGTGCGTGTGTGCGTGTGTGTGTCTGAGGTGTGAGGTATATATCTCTCGGGATATCTTATCTCCGAACACCTTGTGTGTGCATTTGAATCAGTTTTAACACTGAACAACCGATTCGTGGAATTTAAAGATGTTGAATATTTTGAAACTAACATTATTTAGAGCTCTTGCTGCCATACAGAATGACATAAACAATTTATTAAATTGTAAATTCACCAAAGGGGCAAAGATATACAATTCAGACAGTTAGTTATATATTTGTATTATGACAAATATTTGAAGGACAGATCGGATCCCCCATATTGATTACAATAGGGCTACAGCACAACCAACCATGGCACTGGTTGCATTGTATTACTTTGATATAACAGATAGACATCCCGAATCCGCATGAAAATATGAATACCTATGCGTGCGTGCGTGCGCGCGTGCTTGCGTACGTGCGTGTGTGCGTTGCTTAAGTATGTGGCTGTGACGAGTGGGACAACTCCTCAAGGTTGATGTGTTGAAATTGTTTGAAGAGTGTGTGGCATAAATTAGACAGTCTTGACAAATAGATTTCATAAGACTTTCTAAAGTTGAGAAAATTTCTCAGTTTCTGTGTTCTTTATTTCACTCAGGCCATTACACATGGCATATGAGGGGTGTGTACGCCTTTCTATAATATCTCTATAGAAGTTATCCCAAGTGAGAATTTTCGCGAATTAGAGATTTCTAGTTACTCTTGAATTTTGGAATCAACTCAACATATGACATGTATGGCATTGTACCTTTCTATTTGTAATTTCAAGGTAATCTTAGAGGATTTCACGGAAAATTAAATTATAGGATATTGGATAGTATTGCTTTTTCATAATGAAGGTCCCATAAAGAAAAGCTTGTTTGCCAGTTTCCGTAACGCACCAGCGACTGCAATAACTGCAATAGTTTGGAAGCAATTGTGGACGTGTTACGAAAGCAGGTAACACAAGGCACCTTCACTTATAAGCGGTGCACATTACCAGTATTATTGCAATGGTTACCTGTTTACAGCTAATTCTCCTATTTAGTCTAACCTATCATTGAATTTAGTCGTTAATAGTATTTACTGATGGCGCATTCATCTAATAACAATATATCTGATTAAAACCAGTCGACAGCGAAAGCGAGACAAAAAATATGTCACGTGATATTTTAAGGATTCCCCTTCATGAATATAAGATACCCACTAAATACAATACAAACTAGATGGATAAGATCAGCAATGATTATAAAATGCGCTATTTGACGTTCGCTGTAACGGTGGAATTACGTCGGTTTATTAGCGGCATTATGCCAATATGAACTTCTCCTGACACAATGAGGTGATGTATATAGTCTAGAGACTGATTTTCAATAATAAAATACAGTGACATAGCAGCTTTACGCTGTTTGTATGAGAAATCAATATCATAGTATTATTGAAGTCATGCATCACAAGAAAGCTAAGCCAATTTTCTCTACGCTAAGTCTATTTTTATGTCACCGTGCTTCACCAGGTTTCTAACAGAACGATCCTGTTTTATATCTTCCTACTCTCTCCAGTACCATTTCCTATTTCTGAGCTCTGGCATTCGTACAACGTCTAGGAGCCATCTTCTGATCAAGTATCTAGCATCATACGTTAAATATGTTACTTGCTAACTAACGTCACAATCAAATGATGTAGGTCGGTCATGAAAGTGATAAATGTCGAACAAAGAATCTGAATTTTATGTTTTTAGTAAATTTACAATTTAATTAGCATTTAGTTAACTGTTTTAAAACTTATTCGCCTGGGGTCATTGCTACCACAGGTGGCAGCAGTTCCCAATCAAATTGTTTTTGAAACGTTCAACCGATTACCTGTATAGTTACATTGACATTAGACCATCGAGCCCCTGTTTACGAAATCAAACTTTGAAGAAGAAAAAGTTGTATTCAGTTGATAAGCAATGTTACTGAAAGCAGATTGTTAGCATTAAATCTTTTTGTTAACTGCTTTTTTTCAAAATGAGCACAAATAACTTTGTTGTTTGGAGATGATTAATGGACGAAATTAGAAGTTGATTATTTGAATAGATAATCTCAACTAATAATGCTGGCCAAGAAAACTCAAAAGGGAGTCATCCATTTCTAGCTATTCCACACCCATTTCTATGTGATCGAATCGACTTAAGTCTTTGTATTTGAATTCCCAGAATCAAAATTTCAAAGTAACCATACAGCTAAGTTGTTGAAAATATTGAAACGAATTTAGCTCCCTGTTAAATTTGTTTCAAAATATTCTACATAATGTATATTATAGTCTTCACAGACATACAATCTGTACGCCTTTCAGGACAGATATTTCAATTTTTATGACGAAGCTACCTCATTTTGATTGTGATGCCAGTTAACACATGACACATTTGATTATGACAGCAGATACTTGAGTGGCTAATTGGAGCACCCCATTCTTATTGAATGACGTTAATTAACTTGACCTGTTATGTACCTAGCTTTTGAATGAAATAATTGCATCATACCAGTGAGGAAAATGAGATTCCAACCGTATCCTCATTTGATTAAGCTGAACAAATAGACCTACATGTCATGTAGTACATGTGTTATTTGCTTCACATTTCATTGCTACTAAATGTAAATGTTTCCACGTTAATATGTACTACTGATCTCGGTTACGAAAGCAAATATACTTTCCAGATACGGTTATCTTTGAAGTTCCCGCAAGTGATGAGATGCACAGCCAGAGGCTATCTCACTACATGAACACGTGATTGTCACATCGATTGAGTCACAACTAATGGTGGATATTACAGGAGACTGGGTAGATATGGTTTCTAAGCACTCTTTAAGCAAATACTCTAGCTGTGTTTATGCGACTAGTGAACTTTTGATTTGTGCTGGATCATGTATATCTCTTCATCGAGGTTAATTCTTAATAGGTTAATTCTATCTATCTATTCGATCTATAAACTAGTTAAATTGACACTTGTCTATGGATCCACAATTTTTATTTTAATCTTTTGGTAATACTCCCTCACTGCCATTACGCAGATTCCACTATGCCCTTATCTACATAACCCTCCAGCTAATGGACATCGAGACCAGCGGCCGCCCCTAGAACTGCAAAGTTTCGTTATATATGTCATCGAGTAGTCACGTGGAAGCAACGAGAAGCTACCTGCGATGATTGCTATTTGTGGTGCAATGCAGATGTGTGCACATGCCAACATGCATCAATGCAGCATTGAATACCCTCTTCTAGTATTGTGTGAAGTGCAGGATGCCAAACTTCTCTTCCAATATGTTCTACTCTCTCACCATGGAATCAAGCAATTCATTATCTAAATTTAGATACCAGTGTCGAGTAAGCTCTCACCCCTGGACCATCAATAACAGCATCGTCTCCGAAGTCCAGTATGCGAACTATGAAGCAAACTAAGCATGAAATACTCAACATAACCTTTCAAAGTCTGAAAAACAAAACGGAGGAGCTATGTAATTTGATTGGTTCTGAAGACCGGAGTTTTATCATGGTCACAGAAATGTGGCTTAAGAACAATGTTCGTTGTTTTGAGATATTTCCTCTAAATTATGAGGTAATAAGAAAAGAGCGCAATGACAGCTCTATGGTTGTGTCCTACGTGCAATTAAGAATTGGTATGTACAGTACAGCTCATAAATAAGTTGACATGTTTTAAAAACAAAAACAGAAACATGTTAGTTAATACAATTTTAACATAATGTAAGAGATTTTATGTTGAATATTTTGAACTTAGTTTTATTAGAAGCGATTGCTGGCTTACGCAGCAATGGCTTCCAATCAAATTAAGTTCAAAATATTGAACATAGCGTTTTATTTTGTTTTCTAAAAAGGCTAAGTCATTTTGAGCCACATTGTATTTGCTAAGATGAACTGTGATAATGACCATGAATCCATATTTGTCAAACCTTCAGGTAGTAAAGGATGAGACACTATTATAGGCATGCTCTACCAGACCACAAATAAAGCAGATGACCATTTGGAAAACCTTTGTACCACAGTAGAAACCATTATACATTAACATACGAATGCTATTGTTTGGATATGTGTGGACACGTTAACCTTCCTGCCATTAATTGGGAAACACAGACAGTCAGAGGAAACCAGTATTCATTATTCACTACTAACAGATTCTTAGATATTTTTCAAAACTTTTTCTTCGATCAAATGGCAACTTTTCTAACACGGAAAATCAAGACCCTGGCCCCATTCATTGTAAATCGTTCATCGCTCTTAAACAAATGTGTAACCCTTCTAGTCATAAGTGATAATGACATAATATATGTCGCATCAAACATCACACCAGCTGGAAAATCTATCTCTGGAATCGGGCTAGCATTGATGCGATGAAAGGTGTCTGTGTGTCATTACAAAAGAACTTCATCACAACACAAACTAGACTACACCAGAAAGTCCTATGTTGTCAATGAATTCTCTGACGGCATGATCTAGATATTTGACCCTTTGAACTGGAAACACTTACTTCCAAACGCCGTTGTAAACACTTAAACAATTTGAAACTAAATTGACTGGAACCTAGCCATCAAGAACACCAAGTCAAATTAGTTTCAAAATATGATTTTATTAAATCGATTTGTTAGTGATTGTTCTTTCTGGTTCAAAACGTCAATTATAAGGCTCATCACTGAGCAGGCTGCATATTGATGTGAGTATGGTACTGCATCCTTATGCTACATTACACGGCACAACTGTCAATATTGAATTTGACAAACTATCCACTGCATGCTAACAGGAAGTTGAATGGATACCATCAAGACAATCATAGATTCTAAACCAGCAAACACAAAATTACTGGTCTATAATGGGAATCTACGGAACATACATTTTTAAAGATTTATTTGAAACTCGCAATTGGTGAGTGACTCAGCTAAAAGAGCCTGGGTGGGGGTGGGAGCTATTTGAACACTAGATGTAATCCGCTCTATGTAGGTATAATGAGAAACTGTTGACTCGCAACACTTCTCATTATACATTCGTGTTGTTAACACTTTTAACTCTGAATTCCTTAAATATTACCTTGAAACAGAGGATCAGGGAATTGCGGGTCAACAGTTTCCCATATCCCCACATCCAGCTGTACTCCGCCCACTTACTCGGCGTATTGGAATCGATTTTAACAATGAACTGTTAAATTAGTTTCAATATATGCAATAGTTCATCTGCATAATACGCATATACACTGAGCGGAGCCTAGCTAGTCATGGGGTTGGCATAGCTAGATAATGTCTATTGAGGTGGGGCTATCTTGTCACATAGTTCTGTTCCTGCTGCTATAGAGCACTGCCTAGATGCTTTTCTGTTGATCCGTGAAGAGATAGTTAGATCGTTTCATGAATGTTCCTGTCAACACATATTTAGTGAAATACAGAAAAATCAATCAACACCACTCACCGCTATATGCAATTAAATGAAGAAAATTGCTAGTGATTCACCAAAGAGTGTTTGTTGGTAATATCCATTGGATGTGAACAGCCAGCAATTGCTTGTCAGGTATTTTTATTATTGGTATAATAGAACAATCGCTCTTACGAGTATATAATGCTTAAATCTACTGCTGGGTGTCATAAAGCCAGCTTCTGAGCCAAGATGTATCTATTGTGGTATCGTTTATTAACATGTGACTGATTATTCATTCCTACTGAACATGGGTTGTATCAATGCAGGCTACAATACAGCTCAGATCGGAATTGAGTGAACATGTTCTAAAGCAAAATAAAACACACTGTTGAATATTTTGAGCATAATTGGAACTGAAGACATTGCTGCATAAGGCAGCATTGTCTTCCAATCCAATTTTGCTCAATCCCATTATGTTCAAAATATTCAACAGAGTATTTGTTTACTAACTAACATTTTTCTGTTTTTATTTTGGAAACAAATTAGCTTATTTCTGAGCTGTACGGTGTCTCATAGAATGCCATGGATTTATTAGATGCATTATGTGACCAGATTGCAGAAAATTACTCTAAGCATAAATGAAGACAATCACTATCGACTGAAACTAAACCTGATATTGTATTTCTCACATTTGATAAATGTTAACACCAAAATATGCCTTTATTCACATTTTGTCAATCGAAAATTACATGAATTTACCAAATTTCGTCACCATTTGACCTCTAGCGACATAATAATTACTCAAATGATTTGCATATAACATGCACCAAATTGTGCAGGCCCCTGCGCGAACTATTTTTAATGGTCAGTCACTATGATAGGGTATGCTGCTGTGATGATGTGCTTATTTCATTTTTTCTGTACCTTATTATTACAATTCCCCTCTATATTAAAATGAATATTCTGTCAGTTGCCATAGTAACACCATTCCGCGACATATCTTAACACTGGTCCTATGGACCAGTGCTGTTCAATCTTCAATTTTCAAGATGTTAAAATAAAAATCATATTTTATTAGCGCTTTATTGGTTGAAACAATGTACGGTTGCCAGATTTTAATCAGCAAGTAAAATTGGTGACCTTATTGCGTCTAGTGTCATAAATATACAACTAATTTGCATACAACATATATGAAGATGATCAGGACACTACAGGGGGCATTTAGTAGTCAGTCAGTAATCTAGATCATGTAGATGTGGTGTTATGTTCATTTAATTTATCCCACTGTGGCCCATACGGGTAACCATAACCAATTAAAGCATAATACATCCCACTTTATTCGCATGTTAGCATGTATAATCTTAAAGAGGTGAGGGGTAACACTTGGAAAAATATAGTTTACTTAGTTAGTGGGTGTGGGATACGGTATGCCCCTCCAGCCCACTAACTGCTGGAGTTATATCTTCAGCTGCTTAGGATTGCACTATTAAAGGAAATCTGTGTTTCACTTCAAGGTGTTTGCAGTTGCATTGCGCACATTTCGTTGATTTCATAGATTTACATATTTACGTATTATAAAATCAAAAAGATCAATACTTCATTGCAGCATATTTCATAATATTTTGATAGATTAGCCAAAACAGTCACTGCTTCTCGGCGAGTGCATCGTTGTCAGTTCATTTACAAAAATCATACGGTGAGAGCAGTATTGGTGAATGTTTTGGCCAGTGCATCGAAATAGATACATGTATAATATTTTGCAAAAATGCGTTTCTCGATAACAGTCTAGGTAAAAAAACCGTGTGTGAAATATTGAGTTATGTAAGGGCAAACACCTAGAATGAGAAGGGAGACGATAGTTTGAATTTAGACCACAATTCTAAGGCCGTTGGACATGTATCCCCAGGCTTGTCACAAAGTCATATGTGAAAGAGAGACGCAAGTCTGGTCTAATATGAGCGGCTACATGTCTTCATTAACTTCCAGAATTCTTTAAACATATTTTATGGAATGAGTTGCTGTACATTCTCATTCTTCATCAGTAACTTGGCGGTTGATGTAGATTGTCTATGATTGTTCTACTGACATTGATTCACATTCACGTTAGCATCCAATGAATGGGTATTTTGCCACTTTCGATGTTAACCACTGTGCCGTGTAATGTAGGAAGTGATTACAGTGTCATGCTGTGTGTCTCATGTTTACATCACATACGCACATTAAACATGGCCGTTAGAGATGTCTAACAATTATACCTAAAGCCACCCATGCCAAGTATATATCGTGCCTTGTCATATATATTAACATTTTAACAATTGAAATTCCAATAACTCAATTGCAAAGCAACTATACAGGAAAGCTGGTGAATACTTAAAAACTAATTTGACCATACCTTGTTGCTGTCACAACAGCTGCCAATTAAATTAGTTCCAGAATATCCATCAAATAATTCCTTAGATCATAAAGAATATGTAAGGTATGTAATGGTTAAAGGGTTTGTCTACAGATTACTCAGCCATCCAGGGTCAAAGAGACGGTAAAGGGCACTCAAACTTAATCTTTACTCTCTAGAGTACTTTAATTTGAAACCAATTCGACTGAATGTTTTAGCCGGGAATGCTAGTAATATGTTCCAGTTAAATTAACTTTAACTATGACCCAAAGGTTCCTTGTATCGTTGTCTTGAAATTGAGATATTAGAATTTCCGAGTTGAAAGGTACGTTTAGTCAATGTAGAGGCCTTGCCGCAATTATTCATCGTGTTGAGGAATTCATGCAATTACCCATGATGTAAGGTGTTCACACAAGTATCCAGAGTGTTCCATTCTCACGTAGGCAAAGCGGGAATCAGCCACGTGACGTGGTAATTCTGGCTGTTGAATATCTTGAGCAACAGCTCCCAGTCAAATTGGTTTCAAAATATTCAACAGCTTACCTGTATTGTTGCCATGTATTGCTACCTTGTAATCGGGAATCTGGTAATTCAGGATTCAATATGACCATTGTAAGATCGTTTGATGCTATATTTAGATTGTGAGATAATTTTAGTAAATTTTCCAGGTCTGTTATGGTCATCATGGATTTCTAAAATTGTTCGGACATGGCAAATTGATACCCACCTATAGTCCGAGAGCCAATTTTCAAAAGGGGTCTAGAAGAATGGTTTCGTAGCACACCCAATATTCAGAAGGTTTGTCTCTATATTATGCTAGACTGATGTCTTGGGTATATTCTGAGCCGTGTTGTACAAGAAAATTGTGGTATCACTAACCCGTGAGAAGCCCATTTACAATAGGTGTTGAATGTAGCTCTCAAACAATTTTCACAGTGGTAAATTTTTCACAAACTTAAGCGCATGTTATATCAATACAATCTTAACCAAAATGGAAAGGAGTGATCGTATATCGCAGATTTATACATAATCAACCTCGTTTAAGACACCCGTATGTTGCTTTGTACATATTGGGGCACTTATGTCTTCTTGTGACTAGCAATACCTTAGCTACAACAATGCCCATGTTTTCTACATTTTTCATAATTAAACTTTTAACTGACATGCAGTGCATGTCTACACAAGCTGGCAGGACATATTTATCACGTGAGCAAATGAGAGAATGTTACTCATCCGTGTCAGAGTCATCTTCGACAATTGTATGCTGAACATTGTCACACATTTCACCTCCCATACAAAGGCATGCTTCAGTGCAGAGTAGATTGTTAGCCTTGCACTGACAGAGATCTGTTCTTTTGCAGGCAGACTTTTGACATCTACATGATGTGAGTTCAATTAATCCAAATGGAGCAGGTTCCTTTGACATTAGAACAGGCTTGAGTAGACCATCCACTATACTCCAGCCATGTCCATTTGGAGATGGAAGATTCTGAACAGCTTGCAATGAGCGTCTCCAAACAAGAGCTTGAAAATTGGCCCTTTCGGTGTGATGCTTTAGACTATTCGATGTAGGTGGAAGATTTTCATTTCTTTGTCTCTTTTGACAAAAGAGCCAGTGTCTTTCCCACATCCCTGGTGGTATACAACTCACAGACAAATTTCTCACATAGAATTGCAGTATTCGGTGATAAGTCAACATGTTCGCCGAGTTGGGCTAAGCTAAGCTGATGACATTCAGATGACTTTAAAAGATTGAATGCTTTTCTCTTAGCGACTCCAAATAATGCACTAGTGCTGTCACAACCAGTAAGAGAATGAAACCCAGGCAAAGACAGACAGATAGCTGGGCCCAGTACTTGAGCAACTGTATGTATTGGTATGTATCGCAATTTGTCCTTTGTGCTCATACGGAACCATAGTTCAGAACAGTGAAGCGAACGATACGTATATATACTAAGTACTGCCACGTCTGTATCAGGAGACTGTATGACAACTCGCATGTGGTCTTTTGAAGCATGTAGCGCGTGCAACATCATACGCGTATCTGCTTCCTCGTGATCTGATCGAAGTTCTTCCAAATACGACGAATTGTTCGCTGAAATGACAACAACATCCATTCCATCGTTAAAGCCACCAGCAAGAATGACGCAATTGTCGGCAGATAGCATATTTGGACCAGTATCACGCCACCGCTTGCTGAGAAATGCAACCAGGTTACTTTTGTTGCTTGGATTGCTGATGTACTTGGCCCATTGCTTTGGAACGGGAGTATTTTCTCCAGCAATCTTTACTTCCAATGCTGTTGATGACCCACGTTTTAGCCACTCTTCCGCTTTGAGAGATTCCAGTCTATCATAGCTGTCAAAAACTATATCTACTCTGTTGCAGTCTTCTTGATTCAGTGGAACTGTAAAGATGTGCCAGTATTTATCAGCCAATTCTCCAAATGTAGACGTACCTCCAGTTTTAACCATTTGCACAATTGCCATGCCATCTACTACATAAGCTGTTGCGCCTGTCTTGTCAACAGGTGGAAGCCGTCCATCAACATTTACTTCCTTTTCTAGTTCACTTAACAAAACACTTTTCACATTCTTTCTTAGAGTTCCATCCGTATGTGACAATGATAGTGGAACAGCAGACAGTTCATACGCCATCACTAGTTTTAAATCAACATCTCTGGACCTTGCGGCAATAATTAATCGACCAAATAGTTCGCGGTCAGATCTCACATTGTGAATTTTTTCATCATTTGTTTTGAGTTTTTTCTTCTGTGCTAGGCTGGCAAATGTTTTAAGTTTTAAGTGTGGCAACGTGTCCCAAAAGCTTCTCGTGTTAGTGTCCAGCCGCTCCTGAACACAATTTTCCATAATCTCCTTACCAATGTCACAGGCAGAAACAAGTCCCTTGGCGATTTCACTAGGCAATACCACGCCAGTTGCAATGTTTACAAGCGAAAGACACTCGCTGTCGTCGTTTTCCGCAATATTAAAGGGATTGGTCATTATATCTGATGAGAACATCGAAAGTAACTTCTGCACATCGGTTTCATCCCTGTTCATTCGATTAGTCCCCATTTCCTTATGTACTCCAAACATGTGACTATCTTGTAACCCACACATTTGCTTTGTGACCGTTGTTATGGCTGCCCTCTCGTGGCTAGTTAAAAACCACCACTCCAGAGCTCCTGGCTTTTGTGTTATTTCTCACAAAATATAGTACACTACCACAGCATTGCATGGAGATGCTGTTCTTTAATGGACAGCTGATTCTTATTACTAACAGAAAATTTACATATTAGCAAAACAAGCTGAATAATTATTGAATTATTGAATGTGCGTGCATCTGTAGCAGCCATCTTGGAAATGATTAAATAAGAGATTGCCTCTCATGTTTGAAGGCGTAGCAAAGACCAAGTGGGTTAAAGCCCAAAAATCATTTCAGCCAAATGATAGGCTTAATAAGTCTGGCGTCATGCACGTTCTTCAGGAGCCGGAAGTGTGTATTTTATTTTATTTCGTTGTTGTGTGTTTATAACGTCATCATTTGTTGCTGACTAGCAACTTACCTTTTTCATTTAGCAATCAAGATGAACCGGAAATATGACATGACTTAACAACCATTTAGACGAAATCGATCTGCCACACAAGTATCACACGTC
This sequence comes from Chaetoderma sp. LZ-2023a, assembly GCA_034401795.1. Classification (NCBI taxonomy): domain Eukaryota; kingdom Metazoa; phylum Mollusca; class Caudofoveata; order Chaetodermatida; family Chaetodermatidae; genus Chaetoderma; species Chaetoderma sp. LZ-2023a. The sequence continues at coordinate 200,700,559 of CM067369.1, forward strand.
ATAATCAAATACGCTGCGTGTTAGCTGACGTCACAATCATGAAAAGCGAAAGGTCTGCCACGAATGTCTTGGATGAAATTACAATTTAGTAAGCATTCTGTTGAGTATTTTACCACAGACAGCAATAACACTCAGTTAAATTAGTTTCAAAATATTGAACAGCTTACTATGAAATTTATATTTGGGGAATTTCGCTTTCAACGTTTCAAATCGATCCTAAAACGCATATATAGTATCCAAATAACTTTTTACATGACAGGTTCATGATGCTGATGGCCATAGCAGACTCAGATGCAGTATTCATGTGGTGAAGTCATGTGATTGAAAGATACCCATATCTTGTTCGCGTGTGTTTATTCCAATTTGACATCAAACTGAAATAGGATTGTAGAGGGTGTATTTGATGCAGTCTAGTTAGCAATTAATTAGTTAACATTTTGTGGTACGTGTTTCCTCTACTTGATCAGATGTGATAAGAGCAAAAGTCGTTGGCTCAAATTAATACCCAATGTGAGTTACACGAGAAAGCATCATTATATCAAACTAGCTCTATTTACTCCCTCCTGCGCCACACATATAATTCACGCCATCTTAATAAATCAACATTATTTAGCTCCTCCAAGCAGAGGGAGTGCATGATTAGGTCATCCTAGCAGCAGTGTTGTATGGTTATCACCTCCAAGCAACAGAGGTGTAGGGTGAGTTCCTCCAAACAGCATGGTGGCTGAGTGGAAGGCAGTGATTCTGGTATCATCTTGACCCATATCATCTGCTTAATATAGACATTAAAATTATCCAGACTCACCCAATGGCCCATGCGACTTGATGTATGCAAATTCTTGTCTGCATTTCATATCTATTTATGGACTAGTTTGCTGTTAACTATTCTCTATACCGGACGCAATGGCCGTATATCATTATGTTTTACCGTAACTAATATAATATAGTCTGACATGAATACAATTTGTGCACTTTCGTGAAAGAGTTTTCGATTTTTATGATGGAGGTGCGTCATTTTGATTGTATTGTCAGCTAACACGTGACACATTTGTCTATGACGTCATATACTTGAGTGACAGATCGGCCCACTCCATTCTTATCGACTGTCGTTGTTTGACTAGTCCTGTTAGGTACATAGCTTTTGAATGACATAGTTGCATCGTACCGAATAATTGTTCTGGGTGTGTTGTGTGACTGGTCCCGAAAGCACATGATGATGATAATAATAATAATAATAATAATAATAATAATAATAATAATAATAATAATAATAATAATAATAATAATAATGAATTTGTGATATACTTGATCATTTACATCTCTTCCGCGCTTAAATATTAGAACAGCAGATACTCAAGTGATATGCTGATCTATAAATAAATAGTTGAATTTTGAATTGTTACATGTCTAATCTATGGAGGTACAATTCTTACTTTGATCTATTTGTAGTACTCTTTCAGTGCCATTACGCAGATTCCACTATGTCTTATCTACATAACCCTCCAGCTAATAATCTAGCCATCTGATATCTAGACCCTACAACGACAAAGTATCAATGTTATATTATGTCATCGAGTAGTCACGTGGAAGAAACTAGGAGCTATGTTGATTGATATTTGTGGTACAATACAGAGTGTATGTACACGCCAACACGTGTCTATGCAGCATTGAATAGCCTCTTCTGGCATTGTGTGAAGTGCAGGATGCCACAGAAATTTCCCAATTTGTTATGAACTCTCCCCATAAAATCAAGCAATTCATTATCTGCTCTAAATTAAATACCAGTGGTGGGCACACCTGAGCCATCAATAACAGCATCGTCTGCGAAACCAACTAAGCATGAAAATACTTTTGGAAATGCAAAAGGTAAAGATTTTCGCCAATATCCCTTCATTGTAACACTGCTGTCTTGTTGTATCATTAATGATGACGTCATGGTTGAGCAAATGCTAAAAGAAGTGGCTAAGAATAATAGCTAGCGCATAGCCACGAGGTAATACGCTTTAAACAAATTGATTGATACGCAAGTATTAAAGAGGCGTAAATGCTGCAAGTTGTCGGTGACTCATTACTTTGATTACCACTCGGCAATAATGTGACAATTTATCGCCCCATCACTTCTGCAGCACATTTAGAAGATTAAAATACTGAAGTGCATCGATGCAGCTAGAGAAATACGGTAAGTGCTAGGATACAGTAAATCTGGAAAAGTTGCTGACTACTGCGTTTCGTGAACAAAGCATTAGCAATAGACCCATAGCAGCTGCCTTAAAATGAGTAAATAAGACATAGGCCGGGAGCATGCACGCTCTTCAAGAGCCGGAAGTGTGTATTTTACTTTCATTTTGTTTATGACGCCATCATTTGTTGCTGATTAACAACATTGTTATTTTATATAATAATCAAGGTGTACCCGGAAGTACGTCATGACTTATCAAGTCATATAGAGTTATCTGATCTGTCAGACAAGTATATGACATCATAATAAAAGTCTGATACCACAGCGCCTTTGATAAATTCACAATTTAATAAACATTATGTTGAATATTTTGAAACTAATTTTATTGGGGGCTGTTGTCAGATGGTTCCAAAGTATTCAACACATTAACAGTAGAGTTACGTAGATTTTACGAATTCAGGTTTCAAAAATTCAAATCGATTTCCAACACATGCACTAGTTTAGCTATAAATGGACTAGCTTAGCTAGAAATGGGTCTCTCTGTTAACCCATCTTATGTAAATTTAACCATTTATTGAACAACAATTTCATTACTTTACAAATCTTGACAATTAAATGGTTAATTGGTGTATAATAGGTAGCATTTTGAGCGCCTAGAGGTGCGGTTGACACAAGAGGGGTTAAGTGGTATTCAATTCTGGTCTGACCCGTAACTGGCTCTATGGCCGATATTTGGGCAGACATGATTGGTCTACAGTTCCTATCAGACCCATCATGTCATCAAAATATCAGGCACATGAAAGGTCTGCACTGCCTATCAGACCCATTATGTCAGCAAAATATCTGTCACATGACGAGTCTACACTGTCTATCAGATACATCATGTCATCAAAATATCTGTCACATGACGAGTCTACACTGCCTATCAGATAGATCATGTCATCAAAATATCTGTCACATGACGAGTCTACAGTGCCTATCAGATACATCATGTCATCAAAATATCTGTCACATGACGAGTCTACATTGCCTATCAGATACCTCTTGTCATCAAAATATCTGTCACATGACGAGTCCACACTGCCTATCAGACCCATCATGTCATCAAAATATCTGTCACATAGCGAGTCTACATTGCCTATCAGATATAGCGTGTCATCAAAATATCTATCACATGACAAGTCTACATTGCCTATCAGATACATCATGTCATCAAAATATCTGTCACATGACTAGTATACATTCCCTATCAGATACATCATGTCATCAAAATATCTGTCACAGGACAAGTCTATACTGCCTATCTGACCCATCATGTCTTCAAAATATCAGTCACAGGACAAGTCTATACTGCCTATCAGACCCATCATGTCATCAAAATATCAGTCACTTGACAGGTATACACTGCCTATCAGGTCCATCATGTCATCAAAATATCAGACACATGATGGATCTACACTGCATATCAGGTCCATCATGCCATCAAAATATCAGTCACATGACGGGTCTACACTACCTATCAGACCCATCATGTCATCAAAATATAAGTAACATGACGGGTCTACACTGCCTATCAGGCTATCAGCCACATGACGGGTTGATGGTCAAAGCAAACTCGGATTAGTGTTCGTGTAGAGAAGTCACGTGATTGAAAGATACATATATTGTGTAAGCGTGTGTCCGCATCAAATTTACACCAAACCGAAATACTTTGATGCCGTCCAGTTAGTAAATAGGAATGGGATGTGAGATTTAGTATTAAAGGGCACATGTATCTTCTATTTGATCAGATATGGCAAGAGAGGAAATTGGTGATTCAAATAAATATAAAGTTATCTGAGACAGCTTCATTATGTGAAACCAACCCTAGTTAGTCCCCAACTAGCACCCACGCACCCCACATTACCCCGCCACGCACCCACTCAGCCACCTTTTCCGCTTTGGGATTTTGGGAAGATACCTTCCTACAATGCATTGCTTGTGCCTAGACTGGCTGGCAAACATGTCACGCGAATGGTGAACAGAATCCTTGCCTTACTGTTAGATTTACACAAAACTCACTTTAGGCCGTTTATATGAAAAATCAATATCATCATATTACTGAAGTCATGCATCACACGAATGCTAAGCCAATTTTGACACATTTCCGTATTAAGTCTACGCGTTATATTCTTGTAAAATGTTATCGAGTTAATTATATGTATTTAAAATACACCGAACTGAGTACTTGATTTACTGAATCTAGGTACCCTTTATACATTTACCTTGTTTTAGTGTACATGGCGATTTAATCTCGTAGCTGCCGATGACACATTTTGGCAATCGGATTAATGCGATATGGTGATTTCGAAATATTAAATCTTTCCACAATATCTCTGATAAAACATTTTCGGAAATGTGAGATACCCGAATGACAACTCGGATTCCTCTATTAGAATAATCCAAAATCAATTCACTTTTCCAGAGCATCCATCTGTCAATCTGATGTCATATGACGTCATAATCAGCTAAGCGGTGTGTAGGATGACGTCATAATCATTATGTCATAAATTGTACCAATTGTATGGCTTTACTATTTAATAAACATGCAGTTGAATATTTTGAAACTAATTCGACTGGGCGCTGTTGCCATTACCTGTATAGCATTATGAAAATTGATAATCAGTAACTTCATGGATCGATAGATCCCAACACCAGCGAGGTGTGGGTGGAGCTTAGCTAGAGATGGGCGGGACATAGCTAAAATGGAAAGGGCTATTGTCTCCTCAAATAACAACAACAGAACAAACATTTCCAAAATGTTGTTCTCTCGTTACCACTTGAGAACATACCACTATTCTTCTGTAACCATGCTTCACCAGTTCTCTGACCAAAAGGTTGTGTCTTATATCCCTCTAGTACTATTTCCTATTCGCTAACTAACGGGTTCATATAACTTCTAGGATCCATCCTCTGCTCAAGTATCTAGCGTCATGAACAAAATATGTTACATTTTAGCTGACATCACAATCAAATGATGTGGGACCTTTTAATAAGCATTCAGTGGACTATTTAGAAACTAATTCGACTGGGGTGGGCGGGCATTGGCCGCAACGGTTGCGAGTCAAATTGGTTTCGAAATGTACAACAGTTATCTTGACATTGGACCATTGTGCTGCTGTTTACCAAATCAAACATTGAAGAAGAAAAATTGGTATTTAGTTGACAAGCAGTCTTGGTAAAATCGGTTGTTGGCATTGGCTCCTTACGGTAACTGCATTTTCCAAAATAACCATAAATAATCTTGTTGTTTGGAGTTGAATAATGGAAGAAATTGGAAGTTGAAGGGAGTGATCCATTTATAGCTATGCCACACCCATTTCTAGCTTCGGACCACCCACGTGATGGAATCGATTTAATTCTTGGTACCTGAATGGCCAGAAACGAAATTTCAAATTAAGTGTACAGCTAAGCTGTTGAATATTTTGAAATGAAATTAACTGGGTACAGTTGCTACCTATGACAGTTCTTGCTATGTCAGTGCTGACTGTGCTGCCTATGGCATTAACAGCTCCCAGTCAGATTCGTTTCAAATTATTGGACAGAATGTTTATTAAATTGTAAATTAATCAAAGTCATTCAATCGGTACGCAATTTTGATGACGGAGTTACGTCACTTTGGCTGTGATATCAGATAATACATGCCACATTTGATTATGACGTCAGGTACTCGAGTGACAGACTCAGATCATGCTATTCTCATCGAGTGGCATGATTTGCCTAGACCTGTTATGTGCATGGCTTTTAAATGACAGTTGCATCATACCGCTGTAAAAATGAGATGCCAACTGTATCCGCCTTTGGCTAAGCTAAAAAATATAGATATGCATAACAAGTAGTACATACGTTTTAAATGTTTACGTTAATCTAGTACTGATTTCAGAGAGGAAAACAAATATTCTTTCCAGGCAAGTTTATCTTAAGTTCCGTCAAGTGATGAGGCGTACATCTCGGGACTACACTACGCGAACACCAGATTGTCATGTTGATTGATTCACAGCAAATGGTCGATATTGCAGGACACTAGATAGATGTTGTGCCCTATTACTCTTTAAATACATATTTTAGCTGTGTTGATGTGACTAGTCCCGAAAACACATAATGATAATTACTTTCCTATATACTTGATTATTTACATTTCTTCCGCGCTGTTAATTCTTAATATTAGAACAACAGATATCAAGGTTGCATGTTGATCTAGAAATTAGCTGAATTGCCACTTTGTCTATGGCACAGGTGTACAATTCTTCTCTTGGTAATACTCTTTCACTACCATTACGCAGATTCCACCACGCCGTTCTCTACATAAGCCTCCAGCTAACAGTCAATTCATCTGATATCGAGACCAGCCCGACCCTACAACTGCAAAGTATCAATGTAATCACGGAACAGCTACATGCGGTGATTACTATTTGTGGTGCAATGCAGAGTATATGCATATGCCAACATGCGTCTATGCAGTATTGAATAGCCTCTGCTGGCATTGTGTGAAGTGTAGGATGCCAAACCTTTCTTCCAATTTGTTCAACTCTCGCCATAGAATTAAGCAATTCATTATTCTTTCTAAACTTAGAGTGTTGGCCCGGATGGACCATCATTAACACAATCGTCTCCGAAATCCAGTATGCGAACTGTGAAGCTAACTAAGCCTGAAAATATTCAACATAGATTTTCAAAGTGTGTAGATAAAAAATGAGGAGCTATGTAATTTGAGTGATTCTGCAGACCGGAGTATTTTCATCTTTGCTATTTAATAAACATTCTGTCGAATGTCATAGGCAGCAACAGCACCCAGTCAAATTAATTTCATAATATTCAACAGCTATAGTTTTCTGGAAATTGATAGTCAGGGAGTTCAGAGATCGATAGATCCAAATACGAGCGGGGTATAGTTGGAGCTTAGCTTGAGGTAGAGTGGGTCATGGCTAAATCTAGAACAGTCCATTCCTTTAATTCACGAGGTAATAAGAAAAGACCACGATGACAGCTATATTTGTGTTTTTCTTGCGATTAAGAATTTGTATGTACAGTACAGCTCATAAATAAGTTTACATGTTTTAAAAACACAAATAGAAACATGTTATTTAATACGGTTTTGAACATGATGTAAGAAACACTATATTGAACAATTTTTACAAGGGATATTAAATAAATAACACTATGTGTGAGAAAGTATGGATATTCAAGATTAAGAATCTGTAAAGATTATATTTTTGTGATAATTCTTTGTTACATCCTTTTGCATTTAAATGTTTTAAATCATGTTCAAATCAAGAATATTTGTTGAAAATATCTTGGTTTACATTGTCACAATTTGGAACATAGTATATTGCCACATAGCTCTGTCCTTTCCGCTACATAGCATTGTCTAGCTGTTTGTTTGTCGATCCGGGAAAAGATAGTTAAATTGTTTCATGAATATTTAGGTCAGTGAATATATAGTAAAAGAAACCAGAAAATTCCATTAATCTACACTCCGATGACTACCACCCACCACCATATACAATTGAATGAAGGGAATTGCTAATGATTCATGTAAAAATGTTTGTTGATAAAATTCATTGGATGTAAAGCCCTTTGTATGATAAAACAATGGCTCAACAATCACGAGTTTATAATGTTTATATCTTTTGCCGGATGTCGTAAAGCCAGCATTTGAGGCAAGATGTACCTATAGTGGCATCGTTTATTAACATGTGACTCAATATTCATTCCTACTAAACATGTTTTACATCAGTACAGGTTATCTCATAGAATTCAGCGGGTTTATTAGTTTTATTAGATGCATTATGTGACTAGATTACAGAAAGCGAAACTAAGCACAGATGAAGGCAAATACTACTGACTGATATATTGGAGAATTAGGAACTAACCCCGACATTGTATTTTTAATATTTATAGATGTTAACAACACAATCTGTATTTATTCGCATGTTGTCAATCGAATTGAACATAGAGCTACCAAATTTTAAACAGCCGTCAAAAGTCGCTATAATTTTACCTATTGTGACATAAAAATTCCTCAACTGGTTTACATATATAACATGCACACAATTCGTCGCTGTGCTGAGGAAGGGGCGAATATTACATTTCGTAAATGTAGAGTTAACACCGTTTAATGGTGAAATTGACTAAACATTACAGTACGCTGTGTAATAGCAAACACGCTGGTTAAGCGACAAATCACTGGTGGTGCGGACGAATATTGCCTTGACACGTCAACAGGTGTTTCACGAACAGGCGTACATGATGTAGTAATATCGCTAAGTACTGTTGGAATGAGAAATTGAAGAGGCGAAAATGTAGTAAATGCAACGAATTGTACATAACGAACAGGCGAATATTGGGCGAATATGCCAATCTCACCAGCATAAAAAACATTTCACGATGAGGTGAATATGTATTTTAGTTAATTACTGCCTTATTAATTAGGTAAACACATAATGGTAATATGTAGTCCATAGAGGGCACCAAGCGCTTTCTATTGGTATGTCACTTTGAGTAATACATGTCTTTAAGAGTAGCATTATTTGTGACAGCAAATTAGTTTCAAAATATTCAACTGAATATTTATTAAATGGTAAAGACATACAATTCGTACAATGTGTCGGGATATTAAGCGTTAATGTCGGGATATATTGAGTCATTATGACATCTGGAATATGCCATCATCTTGCACGTTGGAAAGGTCCATTATGTAGATGGACAATATACAGATAGATGTGCTGCTACTTCATTGGGGTTCAGGACCATTGATGTTCGAACTCAATCATTGTTAAATAATGCGAAAACCGAAACACCAATCAACCATAATACAAACATGTGTATTCACAGGACGAGTTAGCCGAATTTCAAGCTGAATAATTATTGGATTATTGAATGTACTTGAATGTTCCTATTTACGAATATCCAACAACATATTAATGAATATCCCGATCTTTCCTCTCGATACGACGACGACATGGACCTAAATACGCAGTGTGCATAATATTAGTATCATTAATTAAAACACAGATTGACTTGCGTATTTTTATTATCACAGCGTATATTGCCCCGACCCTTGTTTATTTTGTACATTGTGGCCTGTTCCACGAGATTATAAACAAGCACGAAGCTGAAATTCTGCAGTCCATTACTGTGTCTTTGATGGTGACGTCATGGTCGAATAACTGCTACAGAAAGTGACTACGTCTAGCAGTTAGTGGTGCATATAACCACGAGGCAATACGCTTTAAACAAATTGATTGCTATGCGATGATTAAAGAGGTATAAACGCTACAAGTTGTCTGGTGCCACATTACTCTCATTACAACTCGCCAATAATGTGATTATGTATCGGCCAACACTTCTGCAGCACATTTAGAGGATTAAAATACTTAAGTGCATCGACGCAGCTAGAGAAATCAGTTGAGTGCTAGAAATCACTAAATCTGGCAATGTCGGTGGTGACTGTGTTTAGAGAATAAAGTATTAGCAAATAGCAATGCATCTGTAGCAGCCATTTTGAACACGATTAGGAGATAGGAGATTGTCTCCGAAGGCATAGCAAACATTGAGGGTGTTAAACTCCAAAATCATTTCAGCTGACTGATAAGTCTGACGTCATGAACGATCTTCGTGAGCCAGAAATGTGTATTTTACTTTTATCTCATCATTGTGTTTAAGACATCATCATTTGTTGCTAATCAATCAATAAATCAATCAACCAATCAATCAATCAATCAATCTATCGATCAATTAATTAATCAATCAATCATAGTGGCGGACTTAAACCTACAGCAGCTTGTGGGTCCCTCGTTTGAATAATTGAATTTGGTAAAGTTTAATTAGTCAAAGTAATATATTATCTCGTTAAAATATTTGCCAGGTCTGGAACTGAAGATATCAATGATGTGGGCTAGTGCAATCTATTCAGGTAGTGTGTTACAATGTGAGATTATTCTTTGTGAGAGGAAATGTTTACGTTGCGACAATAATTTGTTTGAATCTTGGGTTTGTAACCACGCATTGTCATGTGTGCAGTGTGACTATTTGTGAAGAATGGACGTTTCCATTTTTAGTTATGCCTCTTCCAGCTCTAGCTATGCTCCACCAGCACCTCGCTCATGTTGTGATAGATCGATGTCTGAAATCCCTGACTATCAATTTCTAGAAAATTATTCATGTAAGCTGCTGAATCTTCTGAAACTAATTTGACTGGGTGCTGTTGCTGTTTCAAAATATTCAACAGCATGTTTATTAAATAGTAGAGCCATACAATTCTTACAACGGGTCAGACTATTATGAGTTAAAGACAGTCCTTAGAATCATTTATGACATAAATTCTGACTGAAATGTTTTGAACATAACTGGATTGGAAGACATTGCTGGCCAATGTCTTCCAATTCAAATATGTTTAAAAAAATTCAACAGAAAATTTCTTGCTAACATACATGGTTTTCCCCGGGTTTTTTTAAAGCACATTAACCTATTTATGAGATGTCCTGTATCTCATAGAATTTGGCTGGCTTATAGATTTATGGGGCCAGATTACAGAAAGCACAGATGAATGCAAATACTGTTGACTGATAAATTGGCGAATCAGAAACTAACCCTGACATTGCATTTCTCATATTTTTTAGATGTTGTCACCAACATATACCTTTATTCACATTTTGTCAATCGAAAAACATATGAAGCTTCCAAATTTCGCAACCATTTACCTCTGGTAACGTAATAATTAGTCAATAATGATTTGCATATAACATGCACTAAGTGACCACTGTAATAGCCATTTTGAATAGTCAGTTAATATGATAGGGTATACTGGTATATACTGGTGTGATGATGCTCTCTATTTTAAAAATAAATATTCTGCCAGTTGTCATAGTAACACCATTCCACGAAATATATGAACACTGGTCCTTTGGACTTGGCGGATGGTGGCCAATCTACACTTTTCAAGATGTTAAATTAATATAGTGTTTTATTAACACGTTATTAGATACAATAATGTGCAGTTGGCAGATTTTAATCAGCTGGCAGAATTTGTTACCTCTAGATGTCTGTTGTCTGAAATATACAACTGATTTACATATAACAGATATGAAGATGGACATGTCACTACAGCAGGCATTTGGAATGGACAGCCAGTATTCTAGCTCATGTAGATGTGATGATATGTTCATTTAATTTATCTCACTTTGGCTCATACGTGTAAACTTAACCTATTATAAGCATAATACGTCCCAGTTTATTCGCATGTTAGCATATATAATCTTAAAGAAGGCATCGGACACCCTTGGAAAAATATAGTTTACTCAGTTAGTTAGTTCACTAACTGTTGGAGATATGTCTTCAGATGGTTAGGATTACGATATTAAAGGAAATCTTTGTTTCACTTGTAGGTTTTTGCAGTTCTACTGTGCAGATTCAATAGATTCCACATATTTACATATTTATATATTTGCATATTTACATATTATATAATCGAAAAATCAATACTTCATTGCAAAATACTTCATATATTTTGATAAATTGGCCAAAACGGTCACTGATTCTCCAGGAGTGCATGGCTGTCAGTTCATTTACAAAAATCATAATGTGAGACCAGTATTGGTGAATGTTTTGGCCAGTGAAGCGAAATAAATACATGTATAATATTTTGGAAAGATGCGTTTCCCAATAACAGTCTAGGTAAAGAACGTGCGTGAAATATAGAGTTATGTAAGGGCAAAAATCTAGAAAGAGAAGATACACGAAAATTTGAATTTACACCACAATCCTAAGGTCGTTGGAACTGTATCCCAAGGCTTGCCACAAAGACAAATGCGAAAGAGAGACGCCAGCGAGGGTCTACTATGAGTGGCTACATGTGGCCATTAGCTTCCAGAATTCTTTAAACGTATTTGTTGATTGTGTTTCTGTACTTTCCCATTCTTGATCAGTAAGTTGGCGTTTGATGTAGATACTCTATGATTGCCCTATTGGCATTGATGTAGAGGCTCTATGATTATCATATTGTCATTTATGTAGAGACTCCATGATTGTCCTATTGACATTGATTCAACCTCATGTTCTCATCCAGTGGGTATTTTGCCATGTCCAATATTGGCCACTCTACAGTGTCATGCTGTTTGTCTCATGTTTACATCACATACGCACATTACACATGGCCGTTAGAGATATCTAGCAATTATACCTAAAGCCACGCATGCCTAGTATATATTGTGCCTTGTCGCTCATATTAACATTTCAACAATTGAGATTCCAATACCTCAATTGCAAAACAAATATATAGGAAAGCTGTTGAATCCTTAAAAAACTAATATGACTGAAATGTGTTGCTGTGACAACAGCTTCCAATTAAATTAGTTCCAGAATGATCATTATAATATTCCTTAGATCATAAAGAATATGTCAGGTATGTAATGGTTAAAGGGTTTATCTAGAGATTATTCAGTCATCCAGGGTCAAAATACGGTAAAGGTCACTCAAAACGTAATCGTTATTTTCTAGAGTAACTTAATTTGAAACAAATTTAACTGGGTGCTTTAGTTGACAATGCTAGTAATATGTTCGTGTTAAATTAGCTTCAAATTTATCTGAAAGGTTCCTTGTGGCGTTGTATTGAAATTCAGTATTTGAATTTCTGTGTTGATAGGGACATTAAGTCGTTGTAGAGGCCTTGACGCAATTATTCATGGTGTTGAGGAATTCGTGCAATTATCCATGATGCAAGGTATTCACACAAGTATCAAGGGTGTACCATTCTCCTCCTTGCAAAGTGTGAATCTTACATGACATGGTAATTCTGGCTATTGCATATTTTGCGCTCCAGCTCCCAGTCAAATTAGTTTCAAACTATTCAACAGCTTGCCTGTATTGTTACCTTGTGTTGCTACCTTGTAATTGTGAATCTGTGAATTTAGGATTCAATATGAGTATTGTAAGATCATTTGATGCTATTTTTAGATTGTGAGATAATCTTAATAAATGTTCCAGGTCTGCGATGGTCATCATCGATTTCTAAAATTGTTTGAGCATGACAAATTCACACCAACCGTGTAGAGCCAATGTTAATCAATCAGCAGAGAGAAAACATTTATGAAAGAAATTTGGCTTAGCTCTGCCAGACTAAGCCCTCTTATCATACGTTACTGGGTTAGTACTAGACCAATACCAAACCAATACGGGTCCAGTCATTTCAATCATTCCATTTCATCTCAATGGACCATTCCATTTTTAGCTATGCCCCGCCCATCGCTAGCTAAGCTCCACCCACACCTCGCTCCTGTTGGGATAGAATGATCTCTGAACTCCCTGCCTATCCTTTTCCAGAAATAGCAGCAACAGTGCCCTGTCAAATTAGTTTCAAAATATTCAACATAATATTGATTAAATATTAAAGACATACAATTCGTACAACAATGCATAGTCTGTCTTGACATATGTATTCCTGACGTACTTCTACGTCATTCGTGGCATCATAATGATATCATTGGTTATGATGTCATTCCTTTGCCACGTAGTTAATTATGACATCATATGATGGATGGATAAAATGGAAAGGTCAATTATCATTTTTGCTGAGCCATGCAGTGGGTGAGATTAGAACATGTATACAGATACATCTGGAACATATATCCACTATTATGTAGATAAATAATGTGAATACCGAAACACCAATCAACCATAATGCAAACATAAGTATGGACAGGCACGATTTCGCAGAATTTCTCACAAAATTTAGTACACTACCATAGCATTGCATGGAGATGCTGTTCTTTAATGGATTATTAACAGAGAATTTACATATTAGCAAAAGAAGCGGAATAATTATTGGGTTATTGAATGCGGGTGCATCTGTAGAAAATGATTAAATAAGGCATTGCCTCTCATGTTTGAAGGCGTAGCAAAGACCAAGGGGTTTAAAGCCCAAAATCATTTCAACTAACTGATAGGCTAAATAAGTTTGCACGTTCTTCAGGAGCCGGAAGTGTGTATTTTATTTTATTTCGTTATTGTGTGTTTATGACGTCATCATTTGTTGCTGACAAACAACTTACTCTTTTTCATTTAACAATCAGGGTGAACCTGAAATATGTCATGACTCAACAACCATTTAGTCGAATCTGATCTGCCACACAAGTAGTACACATAATCAAATATGTTGCGTGTTAATTGACATCACAATCAAATTAACCTCATGAAAAGCGAAATGTCTGCCACGAATGGGTACGAATGTCTTTGATGAAAATACAATTTAGTAAACATTCGGTTGAATATTTTACCACAGACAGCAATAAGACTCAGTTAAATTAGTTTCAAAATATTGAACAGCTTACTATGAAATTTAGATTTTGGGAATTTCGGTTTCAACATTTCATATCGATTCAAAAACGCATATCTAGTATCCATATAACCTTTTACATAACATGTTTATGCCCAGAGCAGACTCAGATGTAGTATTCATGTGGTAAAGTCATGTGATTGAAAGATACCCATATCTTGTTAGCGTGTGTTTATTCCAATTTGACATCAAACTGAAATAGTGTTATAGAGAGTGTATATTTGACATCAAACTGAAATAGTGTTATAGAGAGTGTATTTGATGCAGTCTAGTTAGCAATTAATTAGTTAATATTTTGTGACTCATATTTCTTCTACTTGATCAGATGTGATAAGAGCAAAAATCCTTGACTCAAATTAATACCAAATGTGAGCTATCGGAGACAGCGTCTTTATATCAAACTAGCCATAGTTTACCCCTTCCTGCTCCACACATAGAAAGCACTGCATCTGAAGAAATCAACATTATTTAACTCCTCCACGCAGAAGGATTTCATGATTAGGTCATCCAAGCAGCAGTGTTGTATGGTTATCACCTCCAAGTAACATATATGTGTGGTGAGTTCCTCCAAACAGCATGGTGGCTAAGTGGTAGGCCGTGATTCTGGTATAATCTTGACCCGTAACATCCTTAATATAGACATTAAATTCATCCAGACTCGCCCAATGGCCCATGAGACTTAATGCACGCAAATTCTTGTCCGCGTTTCATATTTAGTTTGCTGGTAACTATTCTTTATACAGAACGCAATGGCCTTGCATCATTATGTTTTATCTTAAATAATATAATATAGATATACATGAATACCCCTTTTCAGATTTGACGATTTTGAGTAAATACCTTCCCATAATGCATTGTACACAACAAGACCTGCTGGCAAACATCCCTTGCGAATAACGAACAGAATTGCTTTAATGTTAGATTCAAACAGATCTCACTTTAAGCTGTTTGTATGAAAAATCAATATCATAATATTATTGATGCCATGCATTACAAGAAAGCTAAGCCAACTCTTTTCTATATAATGCTTATTTTTATGTAACCGCACTTGACTAGTTCTGTAACAGAACGATCCTGTTTCATATCTTCCTATTCTCCCCAGTACCATTTCTTATTTCCTAACTCTCAGCTTCATACAACGTCTAGGATCTATAATCTGCTCAAGTATCTAGCATCATACATAAAATACGTTTTTTGTTAGCTACCATCACTATGAAATGACGTAGGTCGGTCTTGAACGTGATAAATGTCGGAGAGTAAGAATCTGAATTGTATGTTTTTGGTAAATTTACAATTTAATTAACATTTAGTTGACTGTTTTGAAAATAATTGGCGTGGGGACCGTTGTTACCACAGGCAGCAGCAGTTTCCAGAGAAATAGTTTTTTAAACGTTCACCAGATTACCTGTATAGTCAGCTTGATATTGGTCCATTATACTGCTGTTTACCAAATCAAACTTTGAATAAGATAAAGTTGTATTCAGTTGATAGGCAGTGTTGCTGAAAGCGAGTTGTTGGCATTAACACTTTTTGTTATTTGGAGATTAATAGTAGAGGAAATCGGAAGTTGATTATTTGTACTGATAATCTCAGGCGACTATTCACATTCGTTTCAAAATACTCCACAGAATTTGTAATAAATTGCAAATTCATCACAGATATATAATTTGTGCACTTTCGTGAAAGAGTTTTCGATTTTTATGATGGAGATGCGTCATTTTGATTGTATTGTCAGCTAACAAGTGACACATTTGTTTATGACGTCATATACTTGAGTGACAGATCGGCCCACTCCATTCTTATCGACTGTCGTTATTTGACTAGTCCTGTTAGGTGCATAGCTTTTGAATGACATAGTTCCATCGTACCTAATGATTGTTCTGGGTGTGTTATGTGACTGGTCCCGAAAGCACATGGTGATGATAATATTAGAACAGCAGATATCCAAGTTGTATGCTGATCTATAAACCAGTTGAATTTTGAATTGGTACATGTCTAATCTATCGAGGTACGATTCTTATTTTGATCTATTTGTGATACTCTTTCAGTGCCATTACGCAGATTCCACTATGCCTTATCTACCTAACCCTCCAGTTAATAATCAATCCATTGAATTTCTAGACCAGTCCCGACCCTACAACGACAACGTTTCAATGCTATATTATGTCATCGAGTAGTCACGTGGAAGCAACTAGGAGCTACGTTGATTGCTATTTGTGATACAATACAGAGTGTATGCACATGCCAACACGTGTCTATGCAGCATTGAATAACGTCTTCTGGCATTGTGTGAAGTGCATGATGCCAAAAAAAAATCCCAATTTGTTAGACACTCTCCCCATAAAATCAAGCAATTCATTATCTGCTCTAAGTTAAATACCAGTGGTGGGGACGTTCTCACGTCTGGCCCATCAATAACAGCATCGTCTTGGAAACCAACTAAGCATGAAAATACTTTTGGAAATGTAAAGATTTTCGCCAATATCCCGTCAGTGTAACACTGCTGTCTTGTTGTATCATTAAGGATGACGTCATGGTTGAGCAAATGCTACAATAAGTGGCTAAGACTAATAGCTAGCGCATAGCCACGAGGTAATACGCTTTAAACAAGTTGATTGATATGCAAATATTAAAGAGGCATAAATGCTGCAAGTTGTCGGTGACTCATTACTTTGATTACCATTCGGCAATAATGTGACAATTTATCGCCCATCACTTCTGCAGCACATTTAGAAGATTAAAATACTGAAGTGCATCGATGCAGCTAGAGAAGTATGGTGAGTGCTTGGAAACACTATATCTGGCAAAGTTGCCGCCTACTGCTTTTCGTGAACAAAGCATTAGCAATACACCCATAGCAGCTGCCTTAAAATGAGTAAATAAGACATGGGCTTGAGAATATGCACACTCTTCAGGATCCGGAAGTGTGTATTTTACTTTCATTTTGTTTATTACTTCATCATTTCTTGCTGATTAAGAACATTTCTATTTTATGTAACAATCAAGGTGAACCCGGAAGTACGTCATGACTTGCAAATGCACAAAATGTCATAACCATGTCATGAAAATCGAAAAGTCTGATACCACAGCGTCTTTGATAAATTCACAATTTAATACACATTCTGCTGAATATTTTGAAACTAATTTGATTGGGAGCTGTTGTCAGATGGTTTCAAAGTATTCAACTCATTAACAGTAGAATTACGTAGATTTTACGAATTTAGGTTTCAAAAGTTCAAATCGATTTCCAACACACGCACTAGTTATAAATGGACTAGCTTAGCTAGAAAGGGATCTCTCTGTTAACCCATCTTATGTCAATTTAACCATTCATTGAACAACAATTTCATTAGTGTACAAATCTTGACAATTAAATGGTTAATTAGTGTAATATAGGTAGCATTTTGAGCACTTTGAGGCGCGGTTGACACAAAAGGGGTTATGTGGTGTTCAATTCTGGTCTGGTTCTTAACCGGCTCTATAGCCGATATTTGGACAGACATGACGCGTCTACACTGCCTATCAGAGCCATCAGATCATCAAAATATCTGTCACATGACGAGTCTACACTGCATATCAGACCCATCATGTCATCAAAATATCTGTCACATAACGAGTCCACATTGCCTATCAGATACATCGTGTCATCAAAATATCTGTCACATGACGAATCTACACTGCCTATCAGAGCCATCATATCATCGAAATATCTGTCACATGGCGCGTCTACACTGTCTATCAGACCCATCATATCATCAAAGTATCTGTCACATGAAAAGTCTACACTGCCTATCAGACCCATCATGTCATCAAAATATCTGTCACATGACGGGTTTACATTGCCTATCGGACCCATCATGTCATTAACATATCAGTCACATGACGGGTCTACACTGCCTATCAGGTCCATCATGTCATCAAAATATCTGTCACATGACGAGTCTACACTCCCTATCAGGTCCATCATGTCATCAAAATATCAGTCACATGACGGGTCTACACTGCTTATCAGACCCATCATGTCATCAAAATATCAGTCACATGACGGGTCTACACTGCCTATCAGGTCCATCATGTCATCAAAATATCAGTAACCTGACGGGTCTACACTGCCTATCAGGCTATCAGTCACATGACGGGTTGATGGTCAAAGCAAACTCGGAGTAGTGTTTGTGTAGCGAAGTCACGTGATTGAAAGATACATATATCGTTTAAGCGTGTGTCCGCATCAAATTTACACCAAACCGAGATATTTTCGACGCTGTCCAGTTAGTAAATAAGAATGGGATGTGAGACCTAGTATTACATGGCACGCGTATCTTTTATTTGATCAGATATGGCAAGAGCGGAAATTTGCGATTCAAATAAATATAAAGTTATCTGAGGCATCTTCATTCCCCAACTAGCACCCACACACCCCACACTACACTGCCACGCACCCAGTCAGCCACCTTTTCCGCTTTGGGGTTTTGGGAAGATACCTTCCCACAATGCATTGCATCCACCTAGAATGATGAACAGCATTGCCTTACTGATAGATTTGCACAAAACTCACTTTAAGCCGTTTATATGAAAGTCATGCATCACATGAAAGTTAAGCCAATTTTGACACATTTTCGTATTAGGTCTACGCCTTATAGTCTTGTAAAATGTTATCGAGTTAATTATATGTATTTAAAATACACCGAACTGAGTACTTGATTTACTGAATCTAGGTACCCTTTATACATTTACCTTGTTTTAGTGTACATGGCGATTTAATCTCGTAGATGCCGATGACACATTTTGACAATCGGATTAATGAGATATGGTGATTTCGAAATATTAAATCTTTCCACAATATCTCTGATAAAACATTTTCTGAAATGTAAGATAACCGAATGACAACTCGGATTCCTCTATTAGAATAATTCAAAATCAATTCACATTTTCAGAGTATCCATCTGTCAATCTGACGTCATAATCAGCTAATCGGTGTGGAGGATGACGTCATAATCATTACGTCATAAATTGTACGAATTGTATGTCTCTACTATTTAATAAACATGCAGTTGAATATTTTGAAACTAATTTGGCTGGGCACTGTTGCCATTACCTGTATAGCTTTATGAAAATTGATAATCAGGAAATTCACAAATCGATGTGGGTGGAGCTTAGCTAGAGATGGGCGGGACATAGCTAAAATGGAAAGGGCCATTGTCTCCTCAAATAACAACAACAGAACAAACATTTCCAAAATGTTGTTCTCTCGTTATCACTTCAGAACATACCACTATTCTTCTGTAACCATGCTTCACACCAGTCCTCTGACCAAACGGTTGTGTTTTATATCCCTCTAGTACTATTTCCTATTCGCTAACTATTGGGTTCATATAACTTCTAGGATCCATTCTCTGCTCAAGTATCTAGCGTCATGAACAAAATACATTACATTTTAGGGGATATCCCAATAAAATGATGTGGGGCCGTTTAATAAGCATTCAGTCGATTATTTAGAAACTAATTCAACTGGTGTGGGCGGGCATTGGCCGCAACAGCTGCCAGTCAAATAGCTTTCGAAATGTACAAGAGTTGTCTTGACATTGGACCATTGTGCTGCTGTTTACCAAATCAAACATTGAAGAAGAAAAATTAGTATTTAGTTCACAAGCAGTCTTGCTAAAAATCGGTTGTTGGCATTGGCTCCTTAAGGTAACTGCACTTTCCAAAATGACCACAAATAATCTTGTTGTTTGGATATGAATAATGGAAGAAATTGGAAGTTGATTATTTGGATGGACAATCTGAGCTAATACTGCTGGCCTATAAAACTCAAAAGGGAGTGATCCATTTCTAGGTATTCCACACCCATTTCCACATTCGTACCACACACGTGATGTAATCGATTTAATTCTTGGTACCTGAATGGCCAGAAACGATTTTCAAATTAAGTACACAGCTAAGCTGTTAAATATTTTGAAATGAAATTAACCGGGTACAGTTGCTGCCAGTTGATGACAGTTCTGGCTCTGGCTCTGACTGTGCTGCCTATGGCTTTAACAGCTCCCAGTCAGATTCGTTTCAAATTATTCCACAGAATGTTTATTAAATTGGAATTTAATCAAAGACATTCAATCGGTACACGTTGATGACAGAACTTTCAATTTTCATGGTGGAGTTGCGTCATTTTGATTGTGATGTCAGATAACACATGCCACATTTGATTATGACATCAGATACTCGACTGACAGACTCAGATCATGCTATTCTCATCGAGTGGCATGATTTGCCTAGACCTGTTATGTACATAGCTTTTGAATGCCATTTCCATCGTACCTCTGTAAAAATGAGATGCCAACTGTATCTGCCTTTGGCTAAGCTAAAAAATAGATATGCATAACAAATAGTACATGTGTTATTTGTTTCAAATTTCATTGCTACTAAATGTTCTAAGCTTCCACGTTAATCTAGTACTGCTTTTAGAGAGGAAAACAAATATTCTTTCCAGGCAAGTTTATCTTAAGTTCCGTCAAGTGATTAGGTGTACATCCCGGGACTACACTACGTGAACACCAAATTGTCATGTCGATTGATTCACAACCAATGGTCGATATTGCAGGACACTAGATAGATGTTGTGTCCTATTACTCTTTAGGTAAATACTCTAGCCGTGTTGATGTGACTAGTCCCGAAAACACATAATGATAATGACTTTCCTATATACATGATTATTTACATTTCTTCCACGCTGTTAATTCTTAATATTTGAACAACAGGTACTAAAGTTGCATGCTGATCTGGAAACTAGCTGAATTGTCACTTTGTCTATGGCACAGATGTACAATTCTTCTCTTGATCTTTTGGTAATAGTCTTTCACTACCATTATGAAGATTCCACCAGTCCGTTCTCTGCATAAGCCTCCAGCTAACAGTCATTTCATCTGATATTGTGACCAGCCAGACCATACAACTGCAAAGTATCAATGTAGTCACGGGGCAGCTACATGCGGTGATTACCATTTGTGGTACAATGCAGAGTGTATGCATATGCCAACATGCGTTTATGCAGCATTGAATAGCCTCTGCTGGCATTGTGTGAAGTGTAGGATGCCAAACTTTTCTTCCAATTTGTTCAACCATTTCGCCATAGAATTAAGCAATTCATTATTCTCTCTAAACCTAGAGTGGCTGGGAAGCACTCGGCCTGGACCATCATTAACACCATCGTCTCCGAAATCCAGTATGCGAATTGTGAAGCTAACTAAGCCTGAAAATACTCAACATAGACTTTCAAAGTGTGTAGATAAAAAAGGAGGAGCTATGTAATTTGAGTGATTCTGCAGACCGGAGTATTTTCATAGTCACAGAAATGTGGTTTAGCAAGAATATTCATGGTTCTGTGATACGTCACCTTTCCAGAGTATCCATCTATCAGCTGACGTCATATGACGTCAAAATCAGCTAAGCAGCGTTTAGGATGACGTCATAATCATTACGTCATAAATAATTCTATTTGGCCCATCTTTAACTCTTAATAGTCTGACAAGTTGTACGAAGTATGTCTTTGCTATTTAATAAACAGTCTGTCGAATCTCATAGGCAGCAACAGCACCCAGTCAAATTAATTTCAAAATATTCAACAGCTATAGTTTTCTGGAAATTGATAGTCAGGGAGTTCCGAGATTGATAGATCCTAATACGAGCGGGGTGTGGTTGGAGCTTAGCTAGAGGTAGAGTGGGGCAGGGCTAAATCTAGAACAGTCCATTCCTTTAAATCACGAGGTAATAAGAAAACACTGCGATGACAGCTATGTTTGTGTTTTTCTTGCGATTAAGAATTGGTATGTACAGTACAGCTCATAAATAAGTTTACATGTTTTAAAAACACAAATAGAAACATGTTATTTAATACAGTTTTGAACAAGATGTTGAATATTTTTTACAAATGCTATAAAATTAATAACACTATGTGTGAGAAAGTATGGATATCCAAGATTAAGAATCTGTAAAGATTATATTTTTGTGATAATTCTTTGTTACATCCTTTTGCATTTAAATGTTTTAAATCATGTTCAAATCAACAATATTTGTTAAAAATAACTTGTGTTACATTGTTACAATTTGGAACATAGTATATTGCCACAGCTCTGTCCTTTCCGCTACATAGCACTGTCTAGCTGTTTGTTTGTCGATCCAGGAAAAGATAGTTAGATTGTTTCATGAACATTTAGGTCAGTGAATACATAGTAAAAAACCAGAAAATTCCATTAATCTACACTCCGATGACTACCACCCACCACCATATACAATTGAATGAAGGAAATTGCTAGTGATTCACGTAAAAATGTTTGTTGATGATATTCATTGGATGTGAACAAGCAGCAATGACTTGTCAGCCCTTTGTATAATAGAACAATCGCTCAACAATCACGAGTTTATAATGCTTATATCTTTTGCTGGTTGTCGTAAAGCCATAATTTGATGCAAGATGTATCTATTGTGGCATCGTTTATTAACATGTGACTCATTATTCATTCCTATCAACATGCGTTGCATCAGTACAGGTTATCTCATAGAATTCAGCGGGTTTATTAGATTTATTAGATACATTGTGTGACCAGGTTACAGAAAGCGAAACTAAGCACAGATGAAGGCAAATACTACTGACTGATATATTGGAGAATTAGTAACTAACCCCGATATTGCATTTCTCATATTGATAGATGTTAACAACACAATCTGCATTTATTCGCATGTTGTCAATCGAATTGAACATAGAGCTGCCAAATTTTAAACAGCCATCAAAGGTCGCTGTAATTTTACCCATTGTGACATGAAATTCCTCAACTGATTTGTATATAATATGCACACTTACGGAGGGCACCATAATAAACATTTGAGTGGTCAGTTACTATTCCAGGTTATGCGGATATGATGAGGTGCTTGTTTCATTTTCAATACAGCATAATTTTATTTTCCATATATTTTAATTGTATATTCTGCCAGTTGTTAGAATAACATTATTTCATGAAATAAATGAATGCTGACTCTTTAACCTTTTCTAGCCCTCACTTCTCAAGATGTTAACATCAAAATATTATTATATTAGCGCTTTATTTGTTACAAGAATGCACAGTTAGACGATTTTAAGAAGTGTGTAAAATTAGTGACCTTTAGGCACCCAGTGACCTAAATTATACAACTGATTTGCGAATAACATATATGGAGTTGTAGAGACCAGTGCAATGGGTATTTGGGTGGTCAGCCAGTACTCTAGACCATGTAGATGCTATGTTATAATCGTTTCATTTTTATTATGTTTGTTAGCCATACCGCTTTACATAGCCAACTTCACTTGGGGCCATACATGCCACTTCAAACTATCAAAAACATAGTAAGTCGAGGTTTATCGCATGCTAGGATATAAAATATTAAAGAGTGCATCGAAAGCTCCTAAGATATAGTTTACTCAATAAATGGGGGTGGGATATAAGTTGGGCCTCTCCAGCCCAGGGTCTATTGGAGATAATTGATCAGCTCCCTGGATTGTGATATTAAATCAAATTTGTCACTTCTAGGTTATTTGCAGTTGTTTGTGCAAATTCCACACAGTTATATGTTTGCATACTGTGTAGTAAAAAAATCAACAATTCATTACGAAATAGCACATATATTTTTCGGACTGGCCAAAATAGTCACTGATTCTCATCGCGTGCATCGTTTCCAGTTAATTTATAAAAAATCATATTGCGAGACAATGTTTTGTCCAGTACAGGGAAATATATAAAATATCTTGCAAAATGCGTTAATTTCTAGATAACAGACTGGGCACAGTATTGTGTAAAATTCCGGGCTATGTATGAGTAAAAACTAAAACTAGAAGGGAAACTAAATTTGTATTTCATACCACAATCCTAAGGCCGGTGGAATGATAGTACCAGTCTTATCAAAACGTCATAAGTAGAGAAGTGAGCGCGGATCTATGAGCAACTATATGCCCCTTTGACTTGTTTCCAGAATTCTTTAAAAAGAATATTGTGGAATTAGTTTCTGTGAATTTCTATTTTTGAGCAGCAATTTGACATTTGATATAGAACTCCTATGATAGTCCTATTGACATTAATTCAACCGTATATTAGCCTCCAGTGGGTATTTTGCCAAATTCAATATTGACCACTGTGCCATGTAATGTAGCAGGCAATTACAGTGCCATGCCGAGTGTCTTCTGTTTACATCACATATGCACGTTAAACATGGCCGTTAGAGACGTCTAGCAAATATAGCTGAATCCACCATGCCTAGCATACATTGTGTCTTGACGCTCATATTAACATTTTTACAATTGAAATTCCAATAACTGAATTTTAAGATTATCATAAAAGAAAGTTTTTGAATATTATACAGCTAATTTAGCTGAACAATTTACTGCAATATGCAGCAACAGCTAACAGTTAAATTAGTTCCCAACTATCCAGCAAAATGTTCCTTACATCATAAAGAATTTGTCATATCTGCTATGTAATGCTTAAAAGGTCTGAACAAATATGGATCCAATAGGGTCTGGTATTGGCAACGTACCAACCCAGTAACATGCAATAGTAAAGGTGGTATCCAGTCAATTCAATAATTATTCCGTCTGAGCCGTGCAGTGTGTTAAATTAGAAGACATCTACTTACTTATATATCTCTATCTAAGCTCCACCCACAACTTATCTGTATTAGTGTCGACCGATCTCTGAACTCCCTAACTATGAATTTCTAGAAAACTATGCAGGCAAGCTGTTAAATATTTTAAAACTAATTGGACTGGGCGCTGTTGCTGGCTATGGCAGCAATAGCGCCCTGGCAAATTAGTTTCAAAATATTCAACTGAATATTTATCAAATGGTAAAGACATACAATTCGTACAATGTGTCGGGCTTTTAAGCGTTAAAGTTGGGATATATTGAGTGATTATGACGTCATGATTATGCCATCATCTTGGAAAGGTCCATTACGCAGATGGACAATATAGAGATTGATGTGCTGCTGCTTCATTGGGGATCAGGACCATTGATGTTCGAACTAAATCATTGTTAAATAATGCGAAAACCGAAACACCAATCAACCATAATACAAACATGTGTATTCACAGGCACGAGTTAGCCGAATTTCTACCATAAATATATGACGCGAGGCGCATGCGATTCTTATTATTAATAGAGAATTTACATATTGGCAAAACAAGATGAATAATTATTGGATTGTTGAATGTACTTGAATGTTCCTATTAACGAATATCCACCAAGATATTAATGAATATACCGATCATTCGTCTCGCTACGACGCCGACATAGGCCTAAATACACAGTGTGTATAATATCAGTATCATTAATTGAAACACAGATAACTTGCATATTTTTTATTATCACAGCGTATATTGCTCCGACCCTTGTTTATTTTGTACATTGTGGCCTGTTCCGCGAGATCATAAACAAGCATGAAGCTGAAACCCTGCAGTCCATTACTGTGTCTTTGATGGTGACGTCATGGTCGACTAACTGCTACAGAGAGTGATTAAGACTAACAGTTAGTGATGCATATAACCACGAGGCAATACACTCTAAACAAATTGATTGATATGCGATGATTAAAGAGGTATAAACGCTACAAGTTGTATGGTGACGCATTACTCTGATTACACTAGCCCATATTGTGATTATTTATCGTTCATCACTTCTGCAGCGCATTTAGAGGATTAAAATACTGAAGTACATCAACGCAGCTGGAGAAATCAGTTGAGTGCTAGAAAACACTAAATCTTGCGATGTCGGTGGCGACTGTGTATAGAAAATAACGTATTTGCAAATAGCAATACATCTGTAACAGCCATTTTGAAAACGATTGAATGAGATTGTCTCCCAAGGCGTAGCAAACATTGAGGGTGTTAAACTCCAAAATCATTTCAGCTGACTGATAAGTCTGACGTCATGAACGTTCTTCGTGAGTCAGAAGTGTGTATTTTACTTTTATATCATCATTGTGTTTAGGACATCATCATTTGTTGCTAATCAATCAATCAATCAATCAATCAATTAATTAAAGAATCAAGCAATCATAGTGGCGGACTTAAGCCTACAGCAGCTTGTGGGTCTCCTTGAATAATTGAATTTGGTAAAGTTTATTAGTCAAAGTAATATATTATCTCGTTAAAATATTTGTCTAGTCTGGAATTGAAGATATCAATGTTTTGGGTTAGTGCAATCTATTCAGGTAGTGTGTTACAATGTGAGATTATTCTTTGTGAGAGGAAATGTTTTCGTTGCGACAATTTGTTTGTATCTTGAGTTGTGACCACAGATTGTTGTATGCAGTGTGATTATTTGTGAAGAATCGACCTTTCCATTTTTAGTCATGCCCCTCCCATCTCTAGCTATGCTCCACCCGCACCTCGCTCAAGTTCGGATCGATCGATGTCTGAACTCCCTGACCATCAATTTCCAGAAAGCTATACATGTAAGCTGCTGAATATTTTGAAACTAATTTGACTGGGTGCTGTTGCTGTTTCAAAATATTCAACAACATGTTTATTAAATAGTAATGCCATACAATTCTTACAATATGTCGGGCTATTACGAGTTAAAGACGGTCCTAATAGAATCATTTAAGACATAAATTCTGACTGTGGAATGTTTTGAACATAACTGGATTGGAAGACATTGCTTGCCAATGTCTTCCAATCCAAATACGTTAAAAAAATTCAGCATAAAATTTCTTGTTAACAAACATGTTTTTGTTTTGAAAGCAGTTTAACCTATTTGTGAGATGTCCTGTATCTCATAGAATTTGGCTGGTTTATTAGATTTATGCGACCAGATAACAGAAAGCACAGATGAATGCAAATACTATTGACTGATATATTAGGGAATCAGAACCTAACCATGATATTGCATTTCTCATATTTTTAGATGTTAGCACCAACATATGCCTTTATTCACATCTTGTCAATCGAAATACGCATGAATCTGCCAAATTTCGCACCATTTCACTTCTAGTAACGTAATAATTATTCAAATGATTTGCATATAACATGTACTAAATGGCCACTGTGATAACCATTTTGAATAGTCAGTTACGAGGATAGGGTATACTGGTGTGATGATGCTCTATATTTTAGAAAATAATTTTTTCGGCCAGTTGTCATAGTAACACCATTTCACGAAATAAATGAACACTGGTCCTTTGGACTTGGCGGATGGTGTCCAATCTACACTTTTCAAGATGTTAAATTAATATAGTGTTTCATTAACACGTTATTAGATACAACAATGCACAGTTGGCAGATTTTAATCAACTGGCAGAATTTGTTACCTTTAGATGTCTGTTGTCTGAAATATAAAACTGATTTACATATAACATGTATGAAGATGTACATGCCACTCCAGCAGGCATTTGGAATGGACAGCCAGTATTCTAGATCATGTAGATGTGGTGATATGTTCATTTAATTTATCTCACTTTGGATCATACATGTAAACTTAACCTTTTATAAGCATAATACGTCCCAGTTTATTCGCATGTTAGCATATATAATCTTAAAGAAGGCATCGGACACCCTTGGAAAAATATATTTTACTCATTTAGTGGGTGTGGGATAAGGTATGCCCATCCAGTTCACTAACTGTTGGAGATATGTCTTCAGATGTTTAGGATTGTGATATTAAAGGAAATCTTTGTTTCACTTCTAGGTTTTTGCAGTTCTACTGTGCAGATTTCGTAGATTTCATATATTTACATACTTATATATTTACATATTTACATATTATCTAATCGAAAAATCAATACTTCATTGCAATATATTTCATATAGTTTGCTAAATTGGCCAAAACAGTCACTGATTCTCCAAGAGTATGTGGCTGTCAGTTCATTTACAAAAATCATAATGTTAGACCAGTATTGGTGAATGTTTTGGCCAGTGAAGCGAAATAGATACATGTATAATATTTTGCAAAGATGCGGTTCTCAATAACGGTCTAGGTAAAGAACGTGTGTGAAATATTGAGTTATCTAAGGGCAAAAATCTAGAAAGAGAAGGGATACGAAAATTTGAATTTACACCACAATCCTAATGCCATTGTAACTGTATCCCAAAGCTTGCCACAAAGACAAACGTGAGGGTCTACTATGAGTGGCTACATGTGGCCATTAGCTTCCAGAATTCTTTAAACGTATTTGTCGATTTTGTTTCTGTAATTTCGCATTCTTGATCAGTAAGTTGGCGCTTGGTGTAGTTACTCTATGATTGGTCTATTAGCATTGATGTAGAGGCTCTTTGATTATCATATTGCCATTGATGTAAATACTCTATGATTGTCCTATTGACATTGATTCAACGTCATGTTCTGGGTAATTTGCCAAGTCAAATATTGCTCACTCTGCCATGCAGTCTACCATGCAAGTACAGTGCCATGCTGTATGTCTCATGTTTACATCACATACGCACATTAAACATGGCCGTTAGGGATGTCTAACAATTATACCTAAAGCCACCCATGGATAGTATATATTGTGTCTTGTCGCTCATATTAACATTTTAACAATTGAGATTCCAATAACTCAATTGCAAAACAACTAAACAGGAAGGCTGTTGAATACTTAAAAAACTAATTTGACTGAAACGTGTTGCTGTCACAACAGCTTCCAATTAAATTAGTTCCAGAATACCCATCATAATATTCCTTAGATCATAAAGAATATGTGAGGTATGTAATGGTTGAAGGGTTTATCTAGAGATTATTCAGTCATCCAGGGACAAGATACGGTAAAGGTCACTCAAAACGTAATCGTTATTCTCTAGAGTAATTTAATTTGAAACAAATATAACTGAATGCTTTAGTTAACAATGCTAGTAATATGTTCCTGTTAAATTAGCTTCAAGTAAATCTGAAAGGTTCCTTGTGACGTTGTATTGAAATTCAGATATTGGAATTTCTGTGTTAATAGGGACGTTTAGTCGTTGTAGAGTCCTTGACGCAATTATTCATGGCGTTGAGGCATTCGTGGAATTATCCATGATGCAGGGTATTCACATTAGTATATTTTCCCGCTTGCAAAGTGTGACTCCTATGTGATGTGATAATTCTGGCTATTGAATATTTTGCGCAACAGCTCCCTGTCAAATTAGTTTCAAACTATTCAACAGCGTGCCTGTATTGTTACGTTGTATTTCTACCTTGTAATTGTGAATCTGTGAAATCAGGATTCAATATGAGTATTGTAAGATCGTTTGATGCTATTTTTAGATTGTGAGATAATCTTAATAAATGTTCCAGGTCTGCGATCGTCATCATTAATTTCTAAAATTTCTCGCGCATGACAAATTCACACCCACCGCGTAGAGCCAACGTTAATCAATCAGCAGAGAGAATACATTTATGAAAGAAATTTGGCTTAGCTCTGCCAGACTAAGCCCTCTTATCATACGTTACTGGCTTAGTACTAGACCAATACCAAATCAATACGGGTCCAGTCATTTCAATCATTCCATTTCATCTCAATGGACCATTCCATTTTTTAGCTATGCCCCACCCATCTCTAGCTAAGCTCCACCCACACATCGCTCCTGTTGGGATAGAACGATCTCTGAACTCCCTGCCTACCCTTTTCCAGAAATGGCAGCAACAGTGCCCCGTCAAATTAGTTTCAAAATATTCAACATAATATTGATTAAATATTAAAGACATACAATTCGTACAAGAATGCATAGTCTGTCTTGACATATGCGTTCGTGACGTACTTCTACGTCATTCGTGGCGTCATAATGACATCGTTGGTTATGATATCATTCTTTTGCCACGTAGTTAATTATGACGTCATATGATGGACGGATAAAATGGAAAGGTCAATTATCATTTATGCTCACCCATGCAGTGGGTGAGATTAGAACACGCATACTGATACATCTGGAAGATATATTCACAATTATGTAGATAAATTATGCAAATACCGAAACACCAGTCAACAATAATGCAAACATAAGTATTCACAGGCACGATCTAGCAGTCTACGAGTCATGCTAACCAAGTCTACTTGGTGAGCCTACTAACATAGCCATCTAGCATAGCCTGTTACTATACCCTACTAGCATAGTCTGCTAGCATAGCATATCCTACTAAAATAGCCTAGCCTAGCCTACTAACCGGCTGGCCTAGCGTACTACAGCCAAATAGCATAGCCTGACCTACCAGTCTACCTACTTGCGTGTTCTACTGGTCTAACATACAGGTCTTATCTCCTAGAATAGCAGCCCCTCTGGTCTCCTGACCTGGCATAGCTTATTGGTCTAGCACACTAACCTAATCTACTAGCTCACTTGCATATACAGGGAACTAGCATATTCTACAAACATAACCTACTGTTCTAGGCTAAATCATACTGGCCTATCCCATTTCCATTTCCTAGCCTGCTATTATATTCGACTGAACTAATGGCATCGCATACTAGACTAATGGCATAGTCTACTAATTACTATGTTAGTCTACTACTCTACTAGCCGACTAACGTACTGACCTAGCCTAACTGAGTAGTCAACTGGCCGAATATACTAGCCTACTTGTCTAACTTACTGACCCACCAACCGAATGTACTAACCCCGCGTCCGTGCATACTGGTCTAATGCACTAGCCTAATGGCATCCAACCCGATTAGCCTATTAGTCTAGCATAGTAAGAAAGTCTACTGGCAAGGTGGTCTCACACACTAGTAGCCTACTGGGATAACCTACTAGACTAATAAAAGTATACTACCTGTTAACCTCTGCTGTCAATGCCTAGCCAAAAAAACCCAACTTACAGACGTATCCTACTGGCAGAATCGATTAGCCTACGGATCGAACCTACTAGTCTACTGGCCTGGCCAACTAGCATACTCTACTAGCCTCGCATACTGACCTCGCCTACTAGGTTATCGTGCTACACTAGTCAACCAGCCAACTGGTCTCAAGGACTGACCAAGCTGACTAACCTAATGGCATATGACACTTGTCTAGTCTACTATCTGAATGCGGGTATGGTCAGGCATAGGTATAGGGCTGGAGTAGCTATGGGATAGGGGCTATGAGCTGGGAGCTATATGTAGGGTAGATATGGGTATACGTGTATGGGTAGCTAAATGCTTAGTTATGTAATAAGGGTAGCTACGTGTAATAGTAGCTATGTGTTAGTAATGCTAGCTATGGAGTATCGTAGAGGTAACTATGGATGGGGGGGGGGGTAAATTATAATATCTATTGGGATATGGATAGGTGTGCGGTATGACACGTTGTCATTTGGGTAGAGTAGAAGTTGTGCCGTGTAAATTATGAGTATGATTAGCTATGTGGGCATGGATATGGTAGATATATGTTTTTGGTAACTCTAATGTGCTCTTGCGATGGGACAGGTAGTAATAGGGTATGTTAGCTATTGGGATGTGGGTATTGATAGAAACTCCTGTAGCTACGGCTAGAGTAGTTATGTAGGTATGGGTATAACTGGGAAAGGGCTGTTATTTTGTGGTATTGGTAACTGTGTGGGTATGGTATGGTAGCTACACCTAACCAATAGCTATCCATTCCACAAAAGCTATCCATACCCATGCGAGCATATGTAATACTACCCAATAGCTACTACTGTCTTAAGAGCTATTCGTATCGCCATGGCTACCACTACACATTGCACACACTCGCGTACGCATGCAAGCAAACATGCACGCTTATATTTGTGTGTATGAGTAGGTATCTATGGTGTTATGGGTGTATGGGAGTTTTAACTTTGGGTGTATGGTATGTGTATATACCATACCATACACCCAAAGTTATAACTCTCATACGCCCATACACCATATTTACCCACTGATTATACCAGACTAATAGAATGTGCCAGTAAACGGTTAGATCAGTGGATTAGAGGGTTAGGCCAGTGAACTTGAAGATTATATTAATAGGCCAGAGCATTAGACTAGACTAGTAGAGGATGCCATCCAACATGTTAGCAGTCTATGCTATTCCGTTATATCCGAGTAGGCTAGGACAGTAGGCCGGACTATGATGTTTAGCCGGTCGTCTAGTATGTTTGACCCATATGTTAGTCAGCCCAATGGGTAGGCCGGTAGGTCATGGAATGGTGTGAGAATACGCCGGTAGGATAGGCAGCCTAAACTAGTAGACTATGCCCGTAGGCTAGAGGTCTATTAGGCTAAGCTAGTATGCTATGGAAGTCGGCTATACTAGTTGGCTAGGCTAGTAGGTTAGGCTAATATATCTTTATACTCGTCTAGGTTAATAGACTATGCTAATGTAGCCCTGTCTGCGTTAATATGTGTAGCAGTGGTGTATTGGTATGGCATGGTAGCAGTGGGTGTATGGGTAAGGGTGGGTCTATGGGTGTAGTGGTAATGGGTATATATGGCATTACATAGTGTATATGACATTGGCTAGCAATTTGTATTCGGGGGTAGAAATAAGACTGTTCATAACCGAGTTTTGAATGTCGAAGTCAAGTTTTGAATTTTTGAATTTTGAATTTCGAATGAACTTTCTGGACTTTTGTACTTACCAAAGGAGGAGCTGCTGGTGCCATTGTGCCTAAATTTGATGATGAACTTAGCGACACCATGACCCAAATATTTGATCCTTTGAACTGCAAACTCACCAAACATCACTGTGCTGCTGTAAATACGTAAACATCGTGAAATTAATTTAACTGGAATCTAGTCATCAATATTACTCAGTCAAATTCGATTTTAAATATTCAACATAAGTTTTTATTAAATCGTAACTGATTTGTTCGTCATTGTGTTTTTCTGGTTCAAAGGTCAATGGACCTTTTCAGTTTTAGCTATGCTCCACGTATCACTAGCTAAGCTCCAACGGCACCTCGCTTGTGTTGGGATCGATCGATCCCTGATCTCCCTAACAATCAATTTCCAGAGAACTATAGGGGTGTGGTGTTTAATATTTTGTAACTAATTTGACTGGGTGCTGTTGCTGCCTATCGCCGTCAAATTAGTTTCAAAATATTCGACAGAATGTTTATTAAATAGTAAAGACATACAATTCGTACAGCGTGTCATACTAGTAAGCATTTAAGACGGACTAAATCGAGTCATACATGCTGTAATTGAGTATGATGTCATCCTACACGTCACGTAGTTGATTATGACGTCATATAATGGATGAATAAACTGGAAAGGTCCTTTAGAAAGCTCAACACTGACAAGCCTGCACATTGACGTGAACATTGCCCAAATAGCCGCGTGCAACATTACACAGCACAACTGTCAATATTGAATTTGAAAGACCCACTGGGTGCTAACAGGAATTTGAATGAATTCCACCAATCATAGATTCTAGACCATCAAACCTAAAATTACTGCTCCGTAATTGGAAAGTACAGAAAATCATTCATAAACACCTTTTTGAACATCACAATTTGTGACTAACTTAAGCAAGCTGGGGACATGTGAATACTAGCCGTAATCCGGCCTGAATGTAGTGTAAAAGAGAACATTCCATTTAGCCACCACTAGCCACCATATGCAATTCTCCTTTCCAGAGTATCAATTTATCAATACGACGTCATATGACGTCATAGTCAGCTAAGCGGTGTGTAGGATGACGTCATAATCATTACGTCATAAATGATTCTATATGGCCCGTCTATAACTCTTAACAGTCCGACGCGCTATACGAATTGTATGTCGCTACTATTTAATAAACATGCTGTTGAATATTTTGATACTAATTTGACCGGGCGCTGTTGCTGCCATAGGCAGCAACAGCACCCAGTCAAATTAGTTTCAAAATATTCAACAGCTTACCTGTATAGTTTTCTGGAAATTGATAGTTTAGAGGTTTAGAGATCGATCGATCCCAACATGAGCGGGGTGTGGGTGGAGATTAACTAGAGATGGGCGGGGCATAGCTAAAATGGAACGGTCCATTGCATGAAGAAAATTGTTAGTGAATCACCAAATATAATATTCATTGTGAACGACCGGGAATGGCGTGCCATGTCTTTGTATATTTGTATCATGTAACAATCGCTCTTACGAGGATGTAATGAGTAGATCTACTGCTGGTTGTCATAAAGCCGGCTTCTGCGACAAGATGTATCTATCGTGGCTTCGTTTATTAACAGTTGGCTGATTATTCATTCCTAATAAACCCGCGTTGCGTCAATGCACGAAACAGCGCAGCGCAGAACTGAGTGACCAGGTTTCTAAAACAAACTAAAATGCACTGTTAAATATTTTGAGCATATTTGGATTGAAAGATATTGCTGCCTAAGGCAGCACATTGCTGCCTAAGGCAGCGATGTCTTCCAATCAAATTATGTTCAATCCAATTTTGTTAAAAATATTCAACATAACAATTCTAACTAACTAACATGTTTTTATGGTTGTTTTGGAAACAAATTAGCTTAGTTATCAGCTGTACTGTGTCTGATAGCATTCCACGGATTTATTAGATGCATTATGTGACCGGATTATAGAAAGTAAAATAATAATGAATGATATATTGGCGAACCAGAAACTAACACTGATATTGTATATATCACCTTTTATACGTGTTAACATCAAAATGTGCCTTTATTCGCATTTTGCCTATCAAAATGCACATGGAGCTGTCAAATTTTAAACAGCCTTCAAAGTCACAATTTGGCCGCTGGTGACGTCATGAATTGCTCACCTGATTTGAATATAACATTTATTTCATTTTTCAGTATCCCGTAATTGCATTTCTCCTCTATTTTAAAATTTTGTATTCTGTCAGCTGTTATAATAGTACCATTCCACGAAATAGATGAACATTGGCCCTTTTGACGTGTCAAGTGGTGTCTAATCTTCAATTTTCAAAATATTATTCTATTTTATTTCTTATTGTATTATTTTAGTCCTTAGATATTAGTTACAACAATGCACAGTTGTCCGATTTTAAGCAGCGGGCAATATTGATGACCTTTCAACGACTGGTGACGTAAATATTCAAGGGATTTGCGTATAACATATATGAAGTTGTCGAGGAAAATACTGGTATCAACTCATGAATGAACAAAAAACGGACGAAGTTGATATCACTATGTAAATTTATCAACGTTATGTTCAACCGGTTCAAATGAAAAAGAATAAACAGTTTTAATATATGCTGAATATTTGCCGTGGTTTGATAGGCGGCCACTGCCGTCTTATGCAGCAGTGACTACCGATGAAACCAAGTTAAATATTGATCTGTAATGTAAACTAAAAGACTACTGAATAGTGCTCGAAGTGCGTACCTGCGTGTTTGGGCACGCGTGCTTGCGTGTGCGCATGCGTATGTGTGCGTCCTGAGATATAAGGATACCTTGTATATATGTACATATATACATATTCCTTGATAAAATTGCTATTTAGCACATTTGAATATCAATACTTAATTTCAAAGCAATCATCTGGCCCTGATCTGAGTGGAGGTCGTCGCTTCAAAAGAGCCGCGCCCATCGATCAGACATTGGCATACCGCGTCATAGGCGAATACTATTAGTTGCGCCTTAACGAATTTATTACCCCTCAGACGTATGAGGGAGATATTTCATCATAACGTGACATTTAGATAAGCAATTCTTGAACTAGACATCTCGACGGCGAAGCTAAACGCAATTAGATCTGCCCATAACTGACGCAGCATGGACCATTATAGTGTAGACAGTAAAGACTAAAGGCGCTAATATCATCCAGTTCATGTGATGGTTCAGTGTCAGATGTGTTGGTGTCATTAGAAATTGTAGGCCATGGGTTTGCTGAAGCAGGGGTGTCATCAACGGCACCCACTCAAATTAGGTTCAAAATATGCAACAGCTTTCCTGTCTAGTTGTTTTAAAATTGAGATACTTACTTGATTGTCAAAAATGCCGAATCGGGTGCATATCTGCTAATTTAGAGACAGGAATCTTATTATTATGAGCTTTATGGCTAGCCGCGCAATAAAGATAAAACACGTTTTTCGAGCGGGGAGTACCGTATGGTATTGCCCTTGCGTGAGGGAAATACCAGATCATAAATCCCTAATGTTAACCAATTAAATAACAGCATTTGGTCATGTGACATTGCTGAGGGGTAATAATGACTCTGATCAAGAGAATTGGTGAAGTATTTTGTGCAAATGGTAAAATACTTGTGGCCTTCGGCTGGCCGTGTTCGTGAGACTATCTAACTGGTGCCTGACTCCATTTGTAAGCAATTGAAATCGGGAACCGGCTTATGACG
The DNA here is from genome assembly GCA_034401795.1 of Chaetoderma sp. LZ-2023a. Taxonomy (NCBI): domain Eukaryota; kingdom Metazoa; phylum Mollusca; class Caudofoveata; order Chaetodermatida; family Chaetodermatidae; genus Chaetoderma; species Chaetoderma sp. LZ-2023a. The sequence continues at coordinate 200,737,350 of CM067369.1, forward strand.
GATGCTTCGCGGACGCGATCGCTCGAATGCCATAATTGACTGCGAAGTCGATTGTATGCATAGATAATATTATAGTAGTGTTTATGTACTCTATGCCGCAACTACTAAAGTATTATTCATGTACCTGTATTGGTATACTTCAAGAGAAGTAAACCGGATAAACTGAAAATGAGTGAGGGTACTACCAGGGGCATTTTGAGTGGTCGGTTACTAGCTTAGATCTTGCAGATGCGATGATATGCTCATTTAGGTTTTTTCAATCTTGGAACGACGACAATCTCTCCGGATTTATCCGAAAAATGCGGATTTTTTAACAGGTCTCCAGATTTCCGGACATCCTGTCAAATATCCGGCTTTTTTTCGTCCACTTATCAAAAATATATTTTAGCAAAGTTTTGAGTCGACACGGTTAAGCTAGTTACCTGCAATGTGGTGAATGGTACTCTATACTACTCGATAATAATTATAACATTGTAAATGATTGTTTTCTATTGGTCATTCGTATTCAACATAACCCAATATTAAAATAACATAACATGTTAACATAACATAATTGCGTATAAAATGATTTCGTTCTTTAATTCTTGTGCACATGATGGGCACTTGTTCGGCGTGTGATGGATGAGTCTCATGCCGAGTGATCAGTCTTCACAATTCCGTAAAATCACATGATTACTTGTATCTAAGACTGTTGAAACCATCAGCTCTTCAAAATAGGCAGTCCACATCGCGAGTGATCTTAAATTGCCGTAATGACGATCCAATACAAACATGTTTACTGTTATTTTATTTCTGTATGCAGGAGTTATTACAACAAAGCTAAATAACTCACCCAGTAGGCAACTTAGACACGTCTTTCAAGTTAAGATCACAAGTTATCATCTTGAACAGTTGGTTCGTGGATGTATTGGTTCGTGTTGTATAATAGGCTTATTTCGATAGGCATACACGCTTCACCCAAGCCCATGCGCTGGTACCGATGCCCCCAACCCCGTTTTGTAACGAGCAAAATGGGCATTACAGGGATGTAGGCTATCTTATCCAAATGCAAATGATACCGCTTAATGAGCGCATGTCATCAGAATTTTAAAATGAGGCTAACTATATACTCTGTTGTTCGACGCGCAATAAATAAACGAACGTTAAATCTGATGATTGAACTATTAACTAAACAACTATTCTACTACACACATACATTAGAGTTAATCGAATGTAAATGGAACACATATTAGTGGTAGTCAGTAAGCGTCTAGTTACTAGAGTAATCAGACATGAAATTTATGCCTACCTTGTTGATGATGCTTGTAATAAAGAAATTAAGATGCGAGCGTGTATTTGGGTTAAGCGTTCATGAAAACACTTCTATGCTTGCTACACATTTTTTGAAAAAATATTTCGAACGAAAAAATTATTCATCCAATATTTGTATGCACACATGGATCCTTGACATGGATAAAACCGATATACGGTACAACCCCATTTGAAAATTGACATCGTCACAAGCTTGATATTATACCATACACGGCCTTAACGGCGCCCTGTTCAAAAAGGAAAACATTGCAAAACGTTTTGTTAAATCTGCAAGCTGTGACAATCGTCTGTTTTATTTTATTCATGCAATAGGCAAACCGAAGAAATCAGTTGCCAGTTTTTGTTTTATATAGTGCAATTTGGATCCTATTCAAGTCGAGGTAAAACATATAAAGTTTAATATTTATGAATAAATGTGTTAAATTATATTTACGCCTTTGCAATTTGTAATAGAATATGTATAGTTTATATTGATGATTTGTATGAATTTCTGTATACTCACATAAGCAAACGCTGGAAGAAACAAATCGCTCACTTGCGTGCAATATCCGAAAAGCGCAAACCGCGAGCTCTCTCGCTTGTCCAACTTATTTTCACGGACAAAAAATCATGACAAGCTGGTGGGCCGTGTGTTGGTCATACCTGTAACTTGAACCCATTAAAACCTAGTAAGTCGCAGTTTCTCGCACATTATTATAATCTTAAAGAGGGCTTCCAAAGCTCTTAGAAAATGGTTTACTCAATGGACCTTTCCAGTTTATCCATCCGTCATAAGGCGTCATAATCACGCGACGTGTAAGATGACGTCATAATAAATTACAGCATGAATGACTTGATTTAGTCCGACTTAAACGCTTGCTAGTCTGGCACGCTGCACGAATTGTATGTGTTTACTATTTAATAAACATGCTGTTCAATATTTGGAAACTAATTTGACGTGGCGCTGCTGATGCCATGGTTTACCTGTACAGTGTTCCGGAAATTGATAGTCATGGAGTTCAGGGATCGATCGATCCCAACACGAGCGAGATGTGGGTGGACCTTAGCTAGAGATCGACGGGAAATGTGAATGGTCAATTAGGTGTAAGGGGGTCCTCCAGCCATGGACTATTGGAGCTGTTCTGCTACCTTAACATTGCCAAATTTTGTTTTACTTCTAGGCTTTGGCAGTTGCTCGCGCAAATTCCATACATTTATATATTTACATTTTATGTAATCGAAAATGAGCTGATTTCTCGCTAACAAGCTAGGTAAAGTATTGTGTACAATTGTCGGTTGTGTAAGAGTAAAAACCTAGAACTAGAAGGGACGCGAAAATTTGCTTTTAAACCATAATCTTAAGGCATTGGTTTAAACAGAATTTATTTTGTTCAATTGGAAGCACACTAAGACACGTGTCTCCCATACACATACTAATGTCATACAATAATTCCATCACCATGGGGTATAAGAAAGCATAGTTACATAGAAGTAAGGTATGTAAATATAAACTGATTACACTTTTACTAAGTACTACGCGCCCGTGCGTATGTGTGCGCGCGCGCGCGTGTGTGTGCGTGTGTGCGTGCGTGTGTGCGTGCGTGCGTGTGTGCATGTTGAGAGAGAAAGAGAGAGAGGTGGGAGGGGGGTTGGGGGAGGGGAGGGAGGGAGAGGGAGGGAGGGAGATCGAGCGAGAGAGAGAAAAAGAGAGAGAGAGAGAGAGAGAGAGAGAGAGAGAGAGAGAGAGAGAGGGAATTCAGGTTTAAAAGTTTCAAATCGATCCAAAGACGCATACAAAATGGGTAGAGCTTACCTAGAAATGGGCGTGGCATAGCTAGAATGGATCCCTATGCTAGGTGGTGTTCATGTAACCCGAGTCTGGTATGACACTCACCAGGACTGTGGCAAATCTTTAGATAGAGTGGCGGGCTATTAGGCCCGTCATGTCATCCAAATACCACGCGTTACGTGACGGGTTGATGGTCAGAGTAAACTTGGAGTTAGTGTTCATGTAGCGAAGTGTGATTGAAAGACATACATATCTTGTTAGCGGACGTTCGCTCTATGGCAGCAACAGCGCCGGCTGAAATTAGTTTTCAAATATTCAACAGAATGTTTATTAAATAGTAAAGACATACAATTCGCACAACAACGCTTAGTCTGTCATCAATTAAGCGTTCGTAGTGAACTTAGTTACATCATTCATGACGTAATTTATTATGACGTCATATGATTGATGGATAAACTGGAATCCTTCATTTGATATCAGCTCGACGTGTTGCTGTACAGAGCGTATTTGCAACGCAGGTCGGTTAGCAATTAGTAACTGGATGTAAGAGTTAATATTACACGTATTTCATCTATTTGATCAGATACGCCAAGAGCGGAAATTGCTGACTCAAATTAATACAAAATGCGAGGTGCCCGAGACAGCATCATTATCTCAAACTGGCCCTATTTATCCCCTTCCCAACCACTTATAGAATTCACCCCATCCAAAGTTATCAACTTTATTTAGCTCCTCCAAGCAGACGGATTTCGTCTTTGATTCCTCCAAGCAGCAGCAGTGTGGTATGGTTATCTCCTCCAAGCGGCGTAGTGGCTGACTGGAAGACGTTGATTTGGTATCATCTTGATGACCCTGTAAACATTAAAAATCAACCGGATATACACAATGCCACATAAAACATGATGTATGCACTTTTTTGTCCGCATTTCATACCTTTTCAGCGTGCTGTCATTTAGAATTTTACGATGAATCAAACAGGACAAATTTGTTGTTAACTATTCTTTATTCCTTTATATGACCTTATATCATTAAATAATATTGCGTGACATGAATACATATTTTCGGCTTTGATGTCTTTTGGGAAAATATCTTTTACAACTAGACTGGTTTACCAATTACGAACTGCTATGCTTTAATGTTAAACTCGGAACAACTCGCTTTAAAATTTTCAACAAATTTCTGTATTAGACGACACCTTAATATATATCCTATATATATATATGTTAAAATCTTATGAGTTAATTATATATTTAACCGTTTCTTGACGAAGTCGGCCAAAACAGGCCCCTGTAGTGGTCTTGGGGAATGCCCATTTGCAGGCCAAGAGAATGCTATTTTTGAAAAAATACCACTAGAATGACTGGCTCGATAGAACAAATTTAGTCATTAAAGGGTTAACATACATCATAGTGTCCGCTTGATTTGCGGAATCTATGTACAAGTGTGTAGTTTAAAAAGGCAAAAAATTGTAAAGCATTGATGCGTTTTCCAATAATGTATAGCATGGAAACTGTTTGCCTTTGCTTTTACCAGCCAGTGGCCATGCTCTGAGAGTCGATTTGGGAGAATTCCACCGTAATGACGACAATGCGGGAACGTTGTATTGAGTAGTTCTCGTGTCTTTGTTGTATTAAAGTTGTGTTATCATCGTATTCTGATGGGCATTACTATGCAAATGGTCTCTCATTGTCCACGCGATACTGTTCTCGATCTCGCATCAAAGGAGATCTCGACATGAATGATGTTCACTATGGAAGACAGTGTCGCTGACAAGCATTGTGGAATGGAAATCAATGGCTGTTAGCCATACGTTTTAAAAAATTTACAATAAACGTCAGCAACAGCTCCATGTCAAATTTGTTTCAAAACATTCAACAGAATGTTTATTAAATTGTAAAATCATCAAAAGCTTTTGTGACGGTCTTTTCGATTTTCGCAATGGAAAAATGCCATTATGATTGTGACGGCAGGTAAATTGTGGTCAGATAGTTGAGTGACAGATTGGATCCCTCCATCCAATCTGCTCAGGCAATTGTGTGGTTGGTAAAAAAACATGCCATAGATAGTCTGTCAGTCAATGCATTTATCAGTTATTTACCGTATCTATGATTAAATTTTGTCTATACTGATGACACACATTTTAACAACCTGATTAATTAGATATGGCGGAAAGTCATTTGGGTTGCATACACTCAGACAATAAAATGAAAACAGTGCAATAAATGATAAATTGGACGAATAAATAATAATAACGCCCATAGATGGCGATCATATATTACAAGCAATTTTTTCATTTATTCATCCATCGGCCAATTCCATGTGTACATTTAGCAATCCAATCAGTATATTTTACAATAAAATGTGAATAGCATCACGGATTAATATTAAACAGTGTATGCTCGTACGTCCTAATCATGTCAGGTGGATCCGTGCGTGCTAGGCAGGGTTCATAGCGATCATTGAAGCTGCTTAACCCTTTGCACATAAAACGGCAAAATAAGAAAATTAACTTACAATGCAAGAATTATTCTGTTGAATATATGAATCCTATTTGACAGGAAGCTGTTTCTGCCTAGCATCAACAAGCTCCTGTCAAATTAGCGTCAGAATATTCAACAGCTTACCTGTATGCTTTTCTTGAATTTTGAATTCTGGCAATGTATGATTCAAAGAGACTATTTTGGAAACGATGTTGCTGAAAGCTGTTGCTGTTATGTTTTAGCCTTTTACTCCAATATTGTCACAGGTCTTCAGGACTCAACTGACATGCATCCACCTGAGTTTCTCGAAAATCACCACAGGAGAACCAGAGTTATTGGAAATGCGTGGTGTATGTATGAGTATGTATTCTGCGGTTGTAGTAGTAGAATCATCCTACAGCTGCAATCAGTCCTTCTTAGCTTTTGCCAACTGTGTCTTGTCCTCAGCCGAAATCTGTAGCTTCCTCAGGTTCATTCTTGACTTGAGTGTACCGTGTCCTGCTTTCTTGAGGTCATCTCGTAGAACGCTTAGTAGATTTATTCTATGGCGTCCTCTCCTGGATTTGTATTTGCCGGCTCCCAGTAGAGAAAATTCAAGGTTCTATGTGCGGGTGTGTCTTCTGGCATCCTTAGCACATGGCCAAACATGGACCATCTTTGCTGGGCGACTTTTACAGACATCGGCGATGCATTACACACCTTATATAGTGCATCATTGGAAATTATGCTGTCTGGCCATCGGTGTCCAATGAGTATGCGTAGGTGTTTGCAGTGGCAGGCATCAAGTTTGTCTAGAGCTTCCTTTGGAGATGCCCAGCTGTTAGAGTTATACAGCATACGAAGGTTGTATTGTATAAACGTAGTTTTTTTGTCACGGGCATCTTTGATCTACGAATCCATAGCTTCCAGAAGGACTGGAACGCTATGTTCCCCCATGACGCAGCGTGCAACAATGTCAGCAGTAATACAAAGCAGTGAGTCAGGATTTTACCTTTCCTCCATGGCTCGCCGCCATGAAGTGGGCATGCCTTTTTCTTTAGTTCCGTGCTTTGTAGATATGTATATGTGGGTGAACTCTGTTTTGGATTCATTCATAAAGAGATTCTCAATTTTTAGTTTGCTTGCAGCTATTGGGACAAGTTCGTCAGGTTTCTTTTCCTCATCTATGATGTTCACATCGTCGGCATTATCCATCTTTAGCGGCATACCCAGTACGGACACTGGGGGTTTGGTCTTGTGGAAGTTTCCCATACCGATTTCAATGCAGCTGCAAGGTAACAGAGGAAAGGCACAAGGGATAAACCACCTCCCTGTGGGGAGCCGACTGATGTATCAAACTCTACAGATTGACTTGACTCGTACTCTCAGCTTGATATCTGCAAGTAGTAGTCTCACTAGTCGTAGCCCGTCTTTATTGCAACTGTCCTGGCATACTACATCTAGGATGTTTGAGCGTTTAATAGTGTTGAAAGCTCGTGACATGGCAACGCCAATCTTGTGGACATCCCAGTGTTTGGACACGACTACTGACACAAGCAGGCGTTGATCCCATACAATGTCTGCGCGGCTGCGCCCACCAAATATGCCCATTTTGAAAAACAATGTTTCTGAAAGCTGTTGCTCTTGTCTTTTAACTTTCGCCCCATAGTTGCGAGCGGCGACTAAAATGAATATCATATTACTGCTAAACATACCTTGAACAATTCTATTTATGTAATACCTCTATGTAAAGGATACCTCCATATAAAGGCCGCTTTACTACCCCAGCCACCCAGTCCAACAGCCAATTCAACGACAACGACGTGACAAACCATCTCAATATGCATAAGAAATGAAAGCTTGTGATAGGGAGACAGCTAATCCTAGGTTAATTTAGACATCGAAGTCATATTCTGGAACATATTGATCATAACCAGATTGCACATATCTTCAGGTTCATGTCAACATGCGTATGGAGGGATCCATTTCTAACGATGCCCCGCCCATTTCTAGATAAGCTCCGCCCATTTTTTCCGCGTGTTGGAATCAATTTATATATTTTGAATCCTGAATTCAGGTTTCAACGTGTTAATCGATTCCAACAGAAGTACTAGATGGGTGGAGCTGAGTTAGAAATGGGCCGGGATACTCTTGAAATGAATTCCTCTATTGGTAGGGCTTCTGCGGAAACAGATCTTGTATCCGTTATTGATTTCAAAAGATGGGTGTGATACATAAAATAAATATACACTCTTTCTCCAAAGCGTTACATTGTGGCACGTATCTATTGAAAAGTACCAACATATTTAAATGGAATGTGTTTCTGCCGTAGGTACCAATATAGATTCCACTCAAACGCGTTTCTAAACATTAACAGAATATTCCAAACATGATAAATACTTTCTTTAGCCTTGTATGTGCCATGGTAAAGGTTAAATGCATTACATAGGAGATTTATAGACTTCAGATATCATTTTGAAACCATGGTTACCAGGAAAACACGGTATAATGAGATGAGTGCCAGTATTGAAATAACGACCTGCTGACGCTAATCATGTTTGTTCTGTGTCCTTATTAGGGTTTGAAGTGTAATAGAGGCATGGGTTTATAGCAACTATCCGTATGATGACATTATTATGACCAGACTAATAAATCGATTGTGTTTTGAGATCTTTACTCGCCTATCAGCTAGATATAAAATGCGGATTACGATAAACGGCCTTACAGCGTACCACGCCGCTCCAAATAGCTATGTTTTAAAATTTAATGGCAGTATTGTGCTCTATGGCAGTCTATGTGTATAAGATGATGAATTAATCAACTATATAATCATGATCACTTAACCATAATGATCAAGGCAATGTTTTAGTGAGACATTAATCACAGACATTGGACATCGCCATTGGAGCGTATGTGTTATGGAATGATCGTGATAGGTGAAGTAACTTTGTGAATGAGGAGGGGCGAGGTGTGTCTCTCTACCCTATTCCATGGCTATATCTATCAGTACGACAAGAGTCTGAGACCTCCTTCCAGCTGATAGCTGGCTGCGGGAGCCAGGTGCGCAAATGATATGCCACCTATGCCGTTTTATCTCACACCACCAGATTCGATGCTACATGACCATGGGGTTTGAGATGTCATTGCAACAACACCAGAGTTTCCCTTTCAGTTGGGATCCTGCAACAACACTTTGCCACCGCAGTTCTGAAATGATAAATGCTAAACTCGGTGTTGTTTCAAGTACATGAGTAAAATTTTGGTGAGTTCGGTGATAGTAACATAGGCACATATTCGCAATGTCCTTCCCATGGCTAGCTCTGATGGGCTATTGCCAACATGGTAATGCGTAATGCGGTGGGCTAACAAAGCGAGATGGGACTGCTGCCATTCTCAACAATAATTTCCCTGATAGCTCTGCTCTACTTGCATCAACGTTGCTTTTCCGAATATTGTGGGCTCCTTGTCATGTACGTAAAGTTGCACACATTGTCGAAACTGCTGATTCCATCAGACTTCTATGGATTATCGTCTGAGCAAACTTCCTCCGAAATGTCCTGTCTTGATTCAAATGATTTATGTTGTTCAATTACACATTTTGCTGACACACCAATTTCTTTGTATGCATTATACAATACTATACTAGTACTTACCTCTGATGCGGTTTCTGCTTCACTTTCTCGAATGACTTATTGTTGACGTCCAATATCCATGCACCATCTTTGTCAGGCAAGTTAGGCAACGGTCTGGGTTTCTCTGCAAAACGATAGGTGCGACCATTCCAAGCTGTTTGACAATATACAAAAACTACGGACTCCTGTAGCATTAGTTGAGGCCGACATTTTCAATATGAAATGAATCTTTTGATAGATCTGAACGAGTATTACGGTTATCTGTAAAATGACCGAAAAACTTTACTTCAGAATTGGAGAATTCACATTTGCCATTAAGTGTTTAGCCAGCACTTTTTGTCTGTGTCTGTGCAACACACACTCGTGAATCATGGTCATCTTGTACAGCACAAGCTCTACGAAATAAACTTAACATAATATATACTGTTGAATATTTTAACCATAATTGGATTGGAAGACATTGCTGCCTTGGGCAGCAATGTCTTCCAATCCAATTATGTTCAAAATATTCAACTAAAAATTTCTTATTAGCTAACATGTTTCTGTATTTGGCGTGAAACATGTTAGCTTTGTTTCTGAGCTGTACTGTGAGGACTTGTTTAGCAGTACACCATCCATCTGACGCAATGCATCAGGGAGGCCATCTGCAATCTTGCACATTTGGTTTTGCTTAGCAATTCTTTGACTTGCCAGATGGCAAATAGGAATCTATTAAAGAGCTATCTCTCAAATAACATGACAAATTTAGTGTGAGATGCAGAATCTAGTGACAAGTCTACCTGCCCAAATTCTGAATTGGCATCCAATTTACAAAATACACTTGCATCAGCCAGTTGTGTCAGAGACTCATCAATCGAGATGGAAGAGAAATCCATTTCTAGCCATGTCCCGCCTATTTTAGGTAGGCTCCGCCCACGTTTTGCGTGGGACAGATTTATATACTTTGAATCCTATAGTCAAAGAATCTCGATTTCCAGGTAACTATATAGGTAAGCTGTTGAATATGTTGAAACTAATTTGACTGTGGGCTGTTACTGCCTAATGCAGCAACAGTGCCCAGTCAAATTAGTTTCAAAATATTCAATAGAATGTTTATTAAATAGTAAAGACATACAATTCCTGCACTTGATGGGCTATTTAATGTTCATGGGGAAGCTAGATACGGCATTCATTATGTACTATGATTGTGATGTTAGCCTACATGTGACGTGATTGATTATGACAACATGTACTTGTGTGGCAGATTGGATCCATTCGTTACAAAATCTGGCTGTACACCAACGTGTGTACGGGCCAGTTTGATTTGGTGATTAACTCCCGATAATATTAAGTTCATATTAAGTATTTTGTTTACATCTACTAGATTTTCAAATTCATTCTTCCCGTTTTTAGTTTATTTAATCGGATGTGATTGTCTTTGTTTATATCTTTATTCATGTTCTCCTCAGTTTAATCTCTTTAATATATTTTTTTCCATTTTGTTTTATTTTCCTCATCAGCATTTTTGTTTACAGACTTCCATCCAGAACCTATGCAAGTTCACCCATTCCAGTTTATCTCGCTTAAAAGCATCACTTCAACAAACAGTCGACATCTGTACCATTACACCAGGCTAAAGACCAGTAAGGTGTGCACCCATGCAACATCGTTAATGGACCTTTCCAGATTAAGCCCAGCCCGCCTCTAGCTAAGCTCCAACAACACTTAGCCGCATTTGGATTGATCGATCCCAGAATGCCCTGAATATCAAGCTGTTGAATATTTTGTGACTAATTTGACTGGGTGATGTTGCTGCCTATGGCAGCAACATTGCCCAGTCAAATTAGTTTAAAAAATATTCAACAGGATATTTATTATATAGTAAAGACATACAATTCATACAACAACTATGCGTTCGTGACGTACTTATCTACGCCACTATGACGTCATTGGTTGTGATGCCATTCTATACGTTTCGCAGTTGATTATGACGTCATATGATGGATGGATACAGTGGAAAGGTCAATTGTGTTTATTTCCGTTTTCCTTGTTTCAAACTAGTTCGTTCGGGAACAAAACCGCCATTGACCTCGGTCCATGCAAGTGTTTGCGTTTGCACCCAATATAACCCATCAGTACACAGACACAAAGTGTCGAAATTTCAAAATATTTCCCGACGAGAACGTCTAGACCGCCCCCTAATGTAAAAAAGCCACCCATCTCAGACTGTTCCATGCCAATGTAGCCTAGCCGAGTGAAAATTTTCTTAAAATCCACTGGTAACAGTGGTTTCAATGTCAATCTTAAAGCCATCAACCTAATGGAGGAATCCTGTTTTAGCTAAGCCCCACCCATCTCTAGCTAAGCTCCACCCACACTTCTCCCGTATTGAAATAAATCGTTCCCTGAACCATCAATTTCCAAAAAACTATACAGGTAACCTGTTGAATATTTTGAATCCAATTTGACGTGGCGCTGTCGCTACCTATGGCAACAACGGCCAGCCAAATTAGTTTCAAAATGTTCAATAGCATGTTTATTAAATAGTAAAGAAAACAATTCTTACAACAGCGCTTAGCCCGTCATCAATTAAGCGCTCGTGAAGAACTTAGCAACGTCATTCATGACTCATTGGTTAAATAAGGTCACTCTACAGGTCACGTAGTTGATTATGCCGCCATATGATTGACTGGGAAACTGGAATCCTCCATTCAATGATTTAACCCTTTAAGCCTTGAAGTTCTGGTGTCTCTATTTTAAGACACCTATTCTGGTACAATTTTTAATATTTTAAAATTAATTTGCACAGGACCTATTACCACCATTTACAGCAACAGCTCTAAGTAAATTAATTTCAAAATTCAAAATATTCAACATAATATTCGCTACATAAAAAAATAATTTGTGGTTTCATGCGGTTAACGCTTTCTAAACCCGATTGTTGTCCTAATAACGTAGGTTACTGGGACAATATCGGGCCAGTACCGGCCCAATAACCTGCGTTATCATTGCTGTGGATTCGTCTGAATCATAAAAGATGAAGGCCTCATTCTTTATTTTCGCTAGTCAAGACTGAGCGAGCAGATCGGCATGCTGAAGCAAAATATCTCACACGATTACATTTGTTACACACCGCATCATTTGTCTAACATTCTATGCGGCGATATAATGATCAACCGAAGATGTGCTGAACGACCGCATTAACCGTCTGATTGCTGAGTTTTTGCAGACGACATTTTCTAGGGGTTATATCTCTGGAACGGCTAAATATTTTGAAGACAATTTGACTGAAAGTTGTTGGTGGCTGAGCGGCCAACAACTTTCAGTCAAATTGTTTTCAAATTAGACAGCAAGTCAAGAGATTTTGCTCATTGACTTTATTGTCTGGTCGCTTACAGAAGCGATACAGCGAAACCGCTGCTGAGTTTCGCATGTAGTTGTGTTTAGAATTTGGTAAATACTGTGGCGATCTGTAATTCGTAAAGCTCTCCAGATCTGGCAACGTGAAATAATTTCGTCAATCTGAGTGCTGCTTCGGAACGGATTTTCTGTGTCGAGAAAGATTCATAGTTTTCTCGAAATTTAAATCAGGACGTAATTATATTTTTTCACCGTATATCCCTCACATTAATTTGTTCAAGAAATGTTCAATGTTCTCGTAGAAAATGTCCTTTTGCGGATCAAGAGAATAGTTTTGACAATATCCCACGGGAATGATTGGCTCCATTCCGGTAGTAAATTCTAAAAAATATTCTTCTCCTGATCTTCAAATGCACGTTTTTTCAAGACAATTGCAGAAGTTGTTTGACCGGGTTGAGTGTTAAATCAGTAATGCCATATCTTTCAGTCGTCCACTATCCTATCTCCTATCATTTCGTCATGTAATTTTCCGTATTAGCAATGATTCGACAGCGTGTAGAAAACATAGCATTCACAAATCGATAGATTCCCACTCTTCCTGCTATTAAATTTAACTTTCATATATTAGGAGAGAGCGAGGATGGTTTGGACAGTTTCCACACAAGTCATCCTAGCCGTTAACCAATTGAGTGAAGGGAGTTTGAAACTGTATCCCGGTAAAGAGTACCATCTTATGTTACGTATGTTATCAAACGCCTGTAATTAAAAGGATTCAGGATATGACAGGGTTCTTGTAAGCCTCTAAACTGTCCGAACCATCATCTATGGTAGGTATGTTTTGAACAAACTGTGGCGTACTTCTGGGGAGAGTCCATTTTGCACTCTAAATTTAAAATTTCATTACAGAAAAATTACATGAAGACGGTTTGATAATTAATAGCCAAGACGTAGCTGATACATTGTTAAGTCATTTAATGGAAAGTCAGAAAGAAACATCATTTTTAGCAGGGATGGTTCGGACAGCCATGGAGGAGATTTGCTCATCGGTCCCAAGGCCAAAGCCACACTTCAGTTCATTTACAATATGGCGTCTAAGATCGATGTTTTCAGCTAATCGTGGAATTTCTATCAAGTGAGATTTGGTCGTTAGAAGGGTTGTATGACTCATCCCTCTGTCGGAACCAACCCCGCCCCGCTCACAAGTTTTAAGTAAAACGAAACTGAGACCATAAATAGACATCAGACTTATGCATTGAACATGTATTACTATATATTACTATGCCTAATTCAACATATTATATGATGTGTGGATATGCGTGAAATACTTAGCTAATATAAAGTTACGTTCCTAGAACCGAAAATTACATCAGAAATGTAAAAAACAAAGTTTATACCTACCCAAGCAAATGCCATGGTCCACATGTAATTTACAATGTGGCATTTAAGAATGATTGTTGGGGATGTTTTCAGCCAATCATAGAGTATGTAACATGTGATGTACTGGAAGCAGAAGGTGGTTGTTCAGATCATCTCTCTGTTCGAACTCTCCGCTACGTTATGTTTGACAATGAATTGTTTGTTGAGCTTATCTCTCACAACGCCTGCTTGTCAGTTACTGATACATTAAATTATAAGAACATATACTATATAAACTATTTCGTCCATTGCACATCCGAATGTACCAACGTGTATCTATTCACCTTTGGTTAGAAGATCGGGCGCCTCTTACAAAACGTCTGATTCATTTCGGCCAGTCTTCCGGTTTCAAAAATGTTTGCTTACCAAGCAGTGTTACCTGGTATAAATATCCTTCAAAATGCATTACATAATATCACATTTATTGCTCGGAAACAAATGAGCTACAACTAGAGAACGCATTTGCAGGCTACAACTAGAGAACGCATTTGCAGGCTACAACTAGAGAACGCATTTGCGGGCTACAACTAGAGAACGCATTTACAGGCTACAACTAGAGAACGTATGGCCATGTTACAGCAATAGAATGCATTGGTAAACTACAGCGACAGCCCACATGGACAGATCGTATCTGCAGACACCATTACCAAGCTACAACTGCAAAGCCTATTGACAACATACAGCTACAGAACGACAGTACAAGCTCCGTCTATATAACATATTGGCAATCTACAGCTACAGAATGGTGACAAACTACAGCTACAGATTGAAATGGAAGGACAAACTACATTATACATTGACAACCTGCAACTATAAACTACATTGCGATGTTACCGCTATAGAATGCATTAACATGTTACCAAAGCCCATTGCAAGCTACAGGTACAGAATCAATTGACAAGCCACAGGTGGCTACAAAATGCATTCGCAACCTACAGTTAGCGAACGCATTGACACACTACGGCTACAGAACACATCGACAAGGCATATGCATTGCCAACCTACAGCTATAGAACATATGGACACGTTACGGCTAACAGGCCACAGCTACAGAAAAAAGCTAAAACACATTTACAGACTACATCTGCAGAACAGATAGTGGGTCGGATATATGCCAAAACATCAGAGTAGTGCAGTTTTTGTAGAAAGCATAGAATTTGGCATTAGAGCAGTGCAGTTCTTGTAGAAAGCATAGAATTTGGTTTATAGGGTGTTTTAGTATGGTGAATCCAAATATAAGAGGAGACAAGTTGTAAAATAAGGGCTTCCTGCTCAAAATGGCGGATATTTAATATTGCCTACGGGTAAACCGAGAAATAAATATGACATAGGCAAATGCAATATATGATATTTTCTGACATCCTTTTCACACTTGTACTGCATAAAAACCTATCAACATATTAATATTATGCTTAATATTACATTTATCACGCATTCGATTGAAAGTAGGTCAGATATTACTGTTCCATGTCTTCATAATATTCTCTCGTACATAAAATATAGTGTTCTGAGCCCACGTTACAATGTCCCGTACATAAAATGTAAGTATTCCCAATCCGTATATCACAGTTCTGTGCATAAGACTAGTGTTCGAAGTCCATGTAACATTATCCAGCACAGAAAACACAAATGTGTACACTTGCTTTGTAACATTTGCACGTTCTGGAGCAGTTCTTCTCACACCGACATTTGATAATTTCATGACACGCTTGTGATGCTTCTGGGAGAGTTGGCCACACAAAAATCAAGCTGTCATTAGTGCCTCTCGTCCAAACCCATTCTTAAGGTTATAGTTGGATTCCGCATACGTCCTTGGCCCAAATATGACCATCTTGGTACGCAGCATGTTTTACATGTTGCCTAAGGGCCCGTAATGAAGGAGGAATGTTCCCTAGCTTTCCATATCCATAATAGGAAAACAGATGTTGACGAGACTTGTTAACAGTTTTCATCGCTGCCCGCCTATAGAACAACACAAATACCTCTCCAATGCTCTTATATCACACTCGGATATCACGCTAGGTATACAAGACAGTCTTTAGATGACATATCCAAGATGCTGAAGAGCGCCAAACTTTCTATGATGTCTTCTTTCCTACACTGTGGATGAACGAGACCGTATACAACATGCATGCACATCAATCCCTATGACAACTCTGCTCCTAACTTAGATGCTATAATATGTATGTATGTATTTTTATTTTATTGACGCACTGGCAACGTGCGGCTTCAATTTCCATGTGCTAACTTAGCCGACAGTGCTGCACCCGTTAGTTTAATTTGTTGATCACCATCTCCCGGTCTGGGGATCGAACCGTCATCCTGCAACTCCGCATAGCATCAGCAACCAGGCATCTTTCCACTGGACCACCGCACCAAGACTAAAAAGTCAAGGATTGGCCGACCAGCTTTCACATGGCTGATATACTGACACACTGATGACGTCCTCTCCTGGCTCTGTATTTGCTGGCTCCGAGTAGGGCGAATTCCAAGGCTCTCTGCGCTATAATATGGTAACAATATTGAAACTTGCTTCTTTGGCCAAAAAACCAACCAAATCTCACATCCATTAAGAACACTGGCTGTACCGATTGCCAATACCAGAATATCTGTGTCAGTCGCCTGAATGATAATGTGTCGATACCCCCAGCAATGCAACAACATTCTATAATCTCATTCTTCATGGGTGCAATGTTGGATTGCTGATATATAGAACCCAGATGTCGATACTATATTCTCACCATCTATTGACAGTAACGCCTTGCCATCTTCGCCAATAATGTAAGCAATCATGTTTTGTTTGAAACAACACGCAGGAAGTTTGCACAGTTTCCAAGAATGATTGTGTTGCCAGCAACCCGGAGGACTGTATCGTTACTATGACTTTGTCTGACATGCGACTTCAAGCTATTCATCTCATAAACATTCCAAATCAAATCCAATCACTTAAAGGTCTGAAGTTCTCAATGCATTGTATTTGTGGATCTCTTTGGATCTAATTGGACATCTACACCCCGACAACAGGCATTTATACAGGACATGGGCTGAGATCTTCAAAGCATACAAACAATACAAATCTGCTATCCGGTTAATTATATTCTCTTTAAAAGCTAGCGATGGTTGCTAAGCATGGCTTCCATGTTGGAAGTACATTTCTACATCACCATCTCTGGATTGACCAGATATAGACATTCTGGAAAATGAGTGTCTTCAGGCTGGCTGCTTCGTCTTTGATTTTCATAATGCCTTCTTCCTCGACTTGAATAATTGTAATTGTTCTTGCGTATCGTGTCATAGAATAGCGTGTGCCTGTTAGCAATTCTATCACCAGCAAAGTCTGATAAATTGTTCTGCAGTTCATCACATTTATGTGCAAATTGGTTGCACATCTCATCAATCACATGCACAACATTTCTAATACCAGAAGCAAATGATTTTTGTGTGCCTGATATGTCTTCATGGTGACTAATATCGACATTTGGCCGTTCTCATACTCGCTTAAAATTCTTGATACCTCGTGTCCAACTACCAGCAGCCATCGCAAGGCCTTTTTATTATCGGTGCACGTCCTTCACCTTTAACAATGGCATTGTGTTGCTCATCACCGGGAACTCTACGAGATCACAGACATGAACGGTGATCTGGCGGGAATAATGGTAGAGGGTCAAAGCGAAATTCCATAATATCTTTGTCCTAAGTGCTTCCATATGCGTTTTAAAGTTCCTTGTGCGTTGCGGTCGAAGAAGCTGCAGGAAACGGAGTTCTAATTGGATGGTTTTGCTCCAATAACTGAATTGTGGATGCTTGAGTTCCCTTTGCTTACATAATTCCGAAAAAGGCAAAATATGGGGGTTGCCTCATCTGCAGATATGTGAATCCATCTGTAACATGAACGGAGCCACGGCTGTTACCTGGTGGGTCCACTGTTATCTAAATGCACCAGCTCGACTTTCCGATGTAATATTTGCACTTGCCAAAACAACCATCCAGACACTTCTTCCAACCAGTCTACCATGAAGTTGAGCGTTGCCATCTGTACTTAAAGAAACCCATAGGACTTAGTAGTACAACGCATTTGCCCTCTACATACAATGAAGGTCATGCCATGAGCATTGCGCATTCTTTACAATAGCGCATAGTGGTTGATCAGGCGTGTCCAATTCTGCTAGAGACCGATTCTGCTGTAATATCGTGGTATCCCATACGCTTAACAAGCAACTTTCTATCGTTCGAATCTGTGGCCATTGTTCGAAATTTATGGTCAACACTCATTGTCTCTACACAGTGATTTTTTGTCCAGGATATATCGCTTTATAATAGAAGAAGCAGAACGTAGTTTCATTTGATGGACCCAAGGATGTGGTGTTCCGCAGTTTACCTTCGACAGGTGTTGAAGGTTTTCACGATATCCAGTTTATCTTTTTGTTTCTGGGCTCCGTCGTTGTGTTTTTTTGGTACCGGACAGCTGTCATGCCATGTTCCATTCAGCATTATTCCGAGCAAGAGTTGTTTCAGTACCAGATCCATTGTCCAATCTCGCAATATTCATGGGTGATGGAAGACTGGTTTAAGTCCTCCTAAATCTCGGGATTTTCCAATAAAGTAATATATCTTGTAGATATATGAGACCGTCTTGCTATTCTTCATTGGCTCTGGTACAACTTCAGAACTATGCTTCTTGACATATAAAACACAATAGCCAATATATGTTTTCACTCGATGTGCCTGGGAACACGAACCTGATTTGCATTGGCATCATTTTAATGAAGCAAAGATACCTACCACTATTCACCAGCATCAATTGCTGAAAGGATCAAACATAGCTCAATGCAGTGCAGACATAAACAATTGGTTTATAATTAGAAACAGAATCAGTAGAAATGATGGTGACCTTTAATAACATCTGGACCATTGAATTGTCTTATTTCTAAATCCCATTCTCTTGTTCAACTGTTGTGCATTTTGACAACAATGTTGCTAAATGATGTTGCTATCACATACGGTTCTAGTTGACAGTAACATGGTGAATAGGATTTATAAATAAGAAATTTCAATAGCCTAGGTACTAATAAAGTTCAACATCATATATAATGTATATGCAGATATCTGCAGGCGGGCTTCTGCCAGATAGTATGAGCGGTCTGTAACTTTAATAATTTGAGAATTATGGAATATTGATCGATTATGAACACACGTCATATTACACTATCTTCATGATATATCCCATATTTCGGCCTTGTAATTCCATTCATTGTGATCGACATATAAGAAAAACACTTTTCTCGGTATAAATTGCGGCCATTTTGAATATACACCATTTTGATCCGAAAGCGCTCATTTTACAGCTTGTCTCCTCTTATTTTTTGATTCAGAATTCTCGAAAACTCCAATAATGTCCAATTTTATGCTTTCTACCGGAAGTGCACTACTTTTGCACTTGTCTGTCCGACTATGACAAATTTCAGGTACAGAACGCGATGAAACCTACAACTGGAGAACCCGTTGACAACGTACATCTAGTGGACGCGTTGACAAGCTACGGCTACATGACGCATTGACAAAATAGAGCTATAGAGTACCTGTTCAAGCTAAAACTAGATGTATGAGTCAGGTCTTTCAGGAATAGATCAGGGCTTAGCCTATTAGTTTGCCAATGCTTGGAATTTGAAACAGCACACTTATAACAATAGATCAGATTTGTTTCCACTACAATGAAAGTAGAGTAAATAGGTTGCTCGAGCAAATACAAGCCCACGCAACCCGATGTGCTCTCAATTGATTCATCGAATATTCCTTTATAGTCATTTCTAAGCAACGGCTATTCTCAGTTCAACTAGGTTGAATCGTCCATATGCTACGGTAAATATCTGGCGCACGCACGCACGCGCACACACGGGCGCGCACGCACGTATACACGCACGCACTATTGTCAATAGATTATCTATCTATCAATGTCCATTGTCAGTTTCTAACAGATAGACTTTGCTATATAGGCCTCTATATATTCGCCAAACTTGGCGGTTAACTCATTAATCCTTGGCAATCTAGTGTCTCGATTCCAAGACTGCTAAACAGGAAAGATGGTGAATATGAAATCTTGGCAGCATTAGTTCCAAGTCAAACTAGTTTCAAAATTTTCAATAGAATATTCCAAAGATCATAAAAGATCTTTGTCGTATCTGGCCTAGATTCGTTAATGGTTAAAGAGTCAAGGACCAGATAGGTTCCACATTCTGTCACATTATACGCTCTGAGACACAAATACATGGTATTCATTACAGGAATCAATGCTACGATCTCCATACACACTATCCAAAACCATCTTATTCTCGGTGTTTTAATAGCATGCTTGATAGCACTCTGAATAATGGTCACTTTCAAACTGTCATTTCACGATCGTCAAACGTCAGATCGAAGTGATAATTCCTGGCTTATGGTGTAGGCATCGATCAAGACATGAAAGCGGTGCTGGATGATAATAAAGAAAGTAGCATTATGTACAACAAAGCCGTCGGTCAATGTGCACTGATCTGGGTAGAAATGGACCTTTCCACTTTTAGCTATGGCCGCCTATCTCAATCTAAGCTCCAACCACACCATGTCCGTGTTGGGATCGGTAGATCTCTGAACTCCCTGACAAGAAATTTCCAGAAAACTATACGTGTAAGCTGTAAATATATTGAAACTAATTCGGCAGCAACAGTAAGTACTTAAATAGTAAAGCCATACAATTCGTCGTACAACATGTCGGACTATATCATTCATGACATAATGATTATGACGTCATTATACACACCACTTAGTTAATTATGACGTCATATGACGCCAGATGATCGATGGATAAACTGGAAAGGTGAATTGGAATGTCTGGTAAATCTGGTTTTATGCTCGGAAACCGGCTTGAATGGTGCTAAGATCAGTAATACTACGTTGAGTAAAGCGAGAATGGAGGAATCCAGTTTTGGTTTAAACAAAGTTTATTTAGCCTAAGCGGGATTACAATAAGATGTGTCTTGAGACCGTGTCTCCCACGTGTGTACAAATATGATACAGTAAATAAATTAAGAGGCGGAATAAAGATAACAGAGTGACAGTCATAACAGCAATAACAATAATAATAGTAAAAAGGAAGAAGAAGAAGAAGAAGAAGAAGAAGAAGAAGAAGAAGAAGAAGAAGAAGAAAAAGGAAGCAGAATGTGAAGAAGAAAGAGAAAAAAGAAGAAGAAGGAGAAGCAGAAGAAGAAGAAGAAGAAGAAGAAGAAGAAGAAGAAGAAGAAGAAGAAGAAGAAGACTTTTCATATACTTTATTAATTACGAAATATTACAACTGCGCATGAATATACATTTTTTTTAATGCCGTTGCTAAAGAATCAGTCCAAAAACAAAATAATAACTACCTTTAGAACAATTTGAAAAAAGAAGAATATCTTACTGCTAATAAAATCAGTTAATGAGGATGATGGCATAAATATACAGCATAAAATTCCATTGCAAAACATCAAATATAGTTTTAAAATTTTTTTTAAAAGCAAAACATTCACCAGCATCTCAGAGACATAATACAGAAATATAAAAGGTGACGACAGACAACATCAAATGCCGTTGAATTTTAGAATAGTGTCCTCAATGCCGCAGATAAAATTGTCAAAAGCCCAAAAATGCGCAAAGGTCTCTAATAAATCGTTTTCTTTGTGATATTTATATTCAATAGTAATACGAGACCTTAATCTAGAAATGCATTCTCGAAGGGGGTCCGTTCGACTGTAGCCATCCATCAGGCGTTGGCGAGTTACATAAGTCGCCATTTTGGCATTAGCTATAATCCAGTTAGATAGACGGTGTCTAATTTTTCGTTCAGATTTTGACGGGCAATGAGGACATGGAAACCCTTTGATATAATTTTCATGCTTAAATTCATCAACATCTAACAAATATAAAACAGATCTTCTAATGGCTAAAAGTAAAGGTTGCAGACGTGAGCAGGTTATGAAAAAGTGAGCCAAATCCTCCCTTTCCCCGCAGTATGCACACGCATCATTAACACAATAGCCAGCTTTAAAAAGAAAGACACCTGTATTTAGGGCTCCATGAAAAACTTTCCATGACAAGTCGCCTTCATAATATGTACAAGGATATTCATAAAAACATAGACAGCAATCTGTGGATGTGACTTCAGGAGCTAAAAGATCTGACCATATGTTACTCGCATGTTTATGCAGGACGTTCCAATAACATTTCAATAAGGACAGTTTGTACACGTCTTTCTTGCAGCGTGTCGGTACACATACAGTAAAAACAGACTCTTCATCAAAATTGTATGATAGTTCATATATATATACACTGACCTGGGGATATCAATAGGACGATCTAATAGAGAAAGCCATTCAGTTGGCAAGCTATTCCAGATAATGCTTAAATTAGCACTTAGTAGTCGCATAGACCGATGACCAAGTTTAAGGAGAAGATCGTCAGGAGAGATCAGTTGATCATTTTGTAAAATATCATCTACCTTTGTAACATTAGCACGTATAAAGTCACTAAGAAAGAATGAGTGTCCTATTGGAGCATTCGTAATAAAAGGATTCAGAAACAATGGTTCCTGTAAAAAGTCTATTTTACAGACTGGTTGTGATACTCTCGCTACATCGAACTGAAACCATGAATTCAGCAAACTTTTATAAAAACTGGGCACATTATCAACCAAATTTATATCCAATTGTATTGAAAAAATCTGATGATCATAATTTAAATTATGTATCTGCTTAAGAAACCAGCTAGTAAATTTGAAACACGGATGATAAGCAATGTGATTGAGAAAAGACTGGACATACAGTATACGGAAGGCGCGTATTCGCGAAACAATATGAACAAGTCCTTGTCCACCTTCTTCTAACGGTAAATACAACAATTCCTTTGGAAGCCAGTGTTTTCCAGACCATGCAAAATTCGTTAAAAGTTTTTGAATAGCATTAACAATATAGCCAGGTGGATCAATAACAGCTAGCCTGTGCCACAGCTTAGAAGCAGCAAGTAGGTTAGTTACAATAATGCGACCTCGAAAGGATAATGCTTTTGACAATGGTACCCAGTTGACAAGTTTATTACTGATTTCAGTTTCAAAGTTGGTCCAATTTTGATTACTGTATTCTGCAGAATTGCCTATATAAACACCAAGGATCTTCAAGCCATTATTGTTCCATTTTAACCCTAGCGGCTCATCAATACGGGTTTTCCATAAGCCAGTCCAAAGGCCTTCTGTTTTAGAATGATTAATCTTTGCATTGGACGCGCCTTCATAAATATTTAGCCATTCTTGCAAATTAACAAAGTCCTTATTACAAGTACAGAAAGCAGTTATATCGTCGGCATAAGCTGAGCAAACAACATTTTCATCCGTATCAGGCAGAGCTACCCCCTTCAGACCTTTGCCTGAACGTAATTTATTTAACAGTGGTTCTATACAAATGCTATACAAAGCACCTGATAAAGAGCAGCCCTGTCTGATACCGCGTTTGAAAGAAACGGGCGTGGACAGTAGATTGTTTATTTTTAATAGACATGACGCTTCTGTATACAGGGTTTGTATACATCTAACAAAGAAATCACCAAATCCGAAAGCATTTAGGTTATCTTGTAAATACGTGTGATTCACCCTGTCAAACGCTTTCTCTTGATCTAAGGATACTAATCCAAGCGGTAATAACTTATAGTTTGAGTAGTCAACTACATCCGTTATTAATCTAATGTTATTACAGATCGTACGGCCGGGAACACAATAACTTTGATCAATGCAAATTATTTCAGCAAGTGTCGCACTTATACGATTATACAAAGCCTTTGAAAATATTTTAGCGTCAACACATAAAAGAGACACCGGCCTCCAATTTTTCAGACAAGTTAAATCACCCTTTTTTGGCAGTAAAGTAACTACTGCTCTTCTACACGACGTAGGGAGCAACATGTCTTGAATTGATTGATTAAAAACTTGAAGAAAATCAGGACCAATAGTTTGCCAAAACGTTTTATAAAATTCGGCTGGTAATCCATCAATTCCCGGAGCCTTATTATTCTTAAGTTTATTAACCGCTATTGTAAATTCCGATAAATCTAATTCACGTTCTAAATCATCTTTTGATCTTTTACTCAATTTAGGTAGATCTGAGAGCAAAACATTTTCTGACAAATTACAAACATCTGATGTATTATATAGTTCACTATAAAAATCAGAAGCGTGAGACAAAATATCTGAGTCAGTATTAACCATCATACCATTGGGTAATTTCAACTGTGAAATTGTTTTATTCGTAGCTCGCTTACTTTCAAGGTTAAAGAAATATTTAGTTGGTTTGTCTAATTCATTTATGTGCCGGAATCTAGATCTTATCCAGGCACCTTTAGCTTGTTCTCTGAGAAAGTGCGCTAATTCCATTTGTTTCTGATTAATTATCTCACTTATCTCATCGGTTTTTGGCATTTGGGCTGATAAGTGATCAATTTCATTTTGCAAATCCGATCGCCGTTCTCGAAAAAGAATAGCGCGTTCTTGTGAGTAACGCTGAGATATAGAACATATATGCTTTTTAGCGATCTCCCACCAATCCTGAAGACAGCGAAAATCACTTTTACGTTTTTGCCATTCAAACCAAAAATCATTTATTAAATTAATGTACTTCGTTTCACTCAATACAGCTGTATTCATACACCAATATGCGCTTCTGCGTTTTACTGATTTGAGCTGAAAGATAACCCTTACGAAATCATGATCAGAATAATTACGTTACATTTGAGTTGTATTGTAGAGGGAATCAGGGATACCCTCTTTAGCGACCCTGCAATTTTTGGAGCAAACGATGGTGGGTATGGTTATCGATGGGGACCATTTTCTCATCGGTAAAATCAACATCATCCGCATTGTCCATCTCTAATGGCATACCTTTACCGTTGGGACTGTAGTGTTCAGTCTCATTGAATGTCCTCGAAAGGAGGAAAGAGCTTCGGCGACGCAACAGATGAAGCGCTCATATAATAAACCATTTCATTGTGATTCTATTGATGTTTCACATTAATTTTGCAGAGACCGTCGTTTTGAAGGATACGGTTAATTTTGTGCATGCGAGTAGAAGACTTGCTAGGCATAATGCTTCATCACAATTAGTTTGATGAAGGAATTGAAGAATCTGTGGTCTATTCATAGTATCAAATGTACGTGACATGTCATGTCGGTTCCCATTTGATAGAAATGCTAATGCTTTGGTAGAACTTCTGATGGTGGGATACGTTGTGTTCAGGCTATATCGGTGGAACCTTTTAAAGCTTATCTACATGTTTCCCATAAATCTTCGGCAATTTGAACTCTGATACGAAATAAGGTCACATTTCGTAACATTTTTTGCACATTTGGCGTCAGATTGGAGAGAGACGCATGAAGTTTTTTCTTAGGCTTAGGCAATGCGATGATTAAATACTTTCTCCCATAGTATCTATTAGGAAGGGTTTCTCAAAGGCATTCATATGATGTGTAAAGATGGTATTACCTGTGTGAGAGCTCGTTGTTGATTCTATCTTGCTAGCAATAGCAACTGTACTTTATGGCCGTCACCGCTTTTCTAAGCTCTGTTTCTGTTCTTAGGTCTTGGCTGGTCATCACATGATTGCTCAGCTTTTCCCTGGCCTGAGATAGAGTGTTCATCAGAGTCGTGTACAGCGAGTGGTTGCTATGGAGTACTGATTCTAGATTCTCTGGTTGCTTTGAACTTTTTACGACAATCATCAGTGAAAGTGATCTCATTTACCATGCCGTCTGTTCTTTTGATGGCAGGTTCTTTCAAGCGTGCACTAATCTGACACCGAATCTCGCTGCGGTTTTACTTAGAGCTGTGTTGTTTTCATTCTAACTGCTTTGGTATATGCGTTGTATACAGTTCTTATGTTGTTAGGACAGCTTTTCACAAGTGCATCGTCAACTTAGAATCTTCTTGTTGGTGTTTTTGCTCCACTTATATGCTTAGCCGGTCATTGTTCTACACATTACAGTGCTTTGTCTAGAGCTTTGGTTGGTTCGCAGTTGATGTCGACATTGACTATCTGTTTAGCTATTGTTTCTCTATGTGACACTAAGGTGATATTTTAAAGGATCATGGTTGGCCTTGGATTTTGATTTTAAGCATCGCTTCTACAGGAGACATAATTATTCGACCAGTCTGTCTTCGGCTAATCGTGGGTTTATGATCGCAATTTATCGCTCTAGCTAATCTATCATTTGTCCAGAGTAATCTATCATGTTCAATGTTGTGCATATTATCGCGGTTACTGGTTTAAGTCAAGTGTCGGATAGCACATTATTTGTGCTCTGTTTTTAGTACAATGTTACAATGGTAAAGCCAACAGTGGCTGAAAAAAATCAATTGATAGAAGAATCCGAATTCTGATACCTGGTCTCGGTATCCAGATACGAATCCCGTACTTCCATCTGAAGTAAGCCAGCTTCATAATCGTAGCGCAATGGATCAATACCGGGATGTATGTATCATGGAACTTTCCAGTTTATCCATCCACCATATGACGTCATAATTAACTACGTGACGTGTAGGATGACGTAATAATCTATGAGGTCACAAATGATGTGCATAAGTACGTCAGGAACGCACGGACTAAGAGTTGTTGTACGACTTGTATGTCTTGACAATTTAATAACGATGATGTTGAATACTTTGAAACTAATTAGGCAGTAACAGCACCCAGTCAATTTAGTTTCAAAATATTCAACAGCTTACCGGTATAGTTTTCTGGAAATTGAGATTCAGAGAGTGCATGATCGATCCCACAATGGAGCTTAGCTATAAATGAGCGGTGCCTAGCTAAAACTGGAAACGTCCATTTGATGGGATGGCCATTGTCACTCGTTGTTTGTTCATAAGTGCGCAAGCAGCATGTAGGTTTACGCCTAATCTATGTGGTTAATGCGCTCGTGTAGAATGCAGGCGTTGACATCGATACATCACATACGATAGCGATGACTACACCGATTTGACTACAATAGATCGCTCATGGTTCCTTCAAGTGTGGATTTTTATAGTTCAGTAAGTTCCGACCAAGTGCGCATGCCACGTGACGATGTGATTTCCTGTAATATTCTCTCGGCCGATCTCGTTTATATGAGAAAATCATATTACTATAATGCAGCCAACCAAATTTTATTTACGATATAAGAATTCTGGTCCTGAGTCTGGTTGATTATTATGCTAAAGGAAACATTAAAACATTTTTGTTCAGTCTCTCTTCTGATTGCGGGAAACATTAGAGTCCTGGTATTATGTAGGCTGGCACAGTATTATAGAACATGGCGATTGGACTGGGCACTTAGCCAGAAGAATAAGAAGAGCGCTGAGCACGTCGCTGACGGCGGATGGTTGTTGACAGATAGCTAAGATGAAATGTACACATGTGTTGAACAGCTGTTAGTGACAGCTTACTCAGAGCACCTAATTTTCCAATTTCATGATGGAGGACACCCGGACCCCGCGTCAAAATCTTAAAATATCCTGTCAGGCGCACTGGCGTGTTACTGAACTGGCGTCGTCGGTGGTCGCGACAACTAGCCCCATTGTGAGGGTATGCGCATGAGCGATCTAGCCAGTATATCTGTGGATGACTATATAGAGAATTTCAACCTTGTATTTCCGGCTATGAGCAGGGAATACAACTAGAATTCACTCGAAGGCGGTACTGACTCAAGACTTTACGCTCTATTTTCTCTATTTGGCAATGCCCTAAGGGACCCCTGACCAAGATATTTTACCTTTGTCCTGAATCTTGAACGCCCTCTAACAGCTACAATATACATGTAGCCTATATTCCCAATTTGATTATCAGCATCTATGGCCGCATCACCCATTGCCATCTTTGTCCACATCGATATCTACATCCCTCATGGTAAATTTGTGTCAACTTCGATGCATTGCTCGTTGTTGTTGTTGTCATTGCTGTTGTTGTCACCGTCGTCGTCCTTATTATAATTATTATTATTATTATTATTATTATTATTATTATTATTATTATTATTATTAATATTATTATCATCATCATCATCATCATCATCATCATCATCATCATCATCATCATTATTATTATTATTATTATTATTATTATTATTATTATTATTATTATTATTATTATTATTACAGATCTATAACAAGTTGAACATTGAGCTTAGCCCAGACGTCGCCTCGCAGGCTAAATCTCTCGTGTCCCTGCTACCACGTGAAGACAACTTTGAAATAGCTTTCCTTTATGAGTACGCGGATCAGAGTACCTTACTAATAAAAGAAACGCTGAAATTGTTAACTGCACATACAAAGCGCATTACTATACATTCATTACGACATAATATAAGTAAAGTGAGATTACGGAGAATTATGCAAGACCTCAGGGACAATAGTTGTATCTTGAATATCGTATACGTAGGAGGTGAATTGCTTATACGAGTGCTTCAGGAAGCTAGCAAAGCACAGATGATAACATCTGGCTACGGATGGATTATAACGAAAGACTATCTTTTAAATAACGTTAACCTGGTGAATTATTCGCTACCAGAAGGTTTGTTAGTTATGGAAAAGCGGGATCTAATGCATCGCGATATATTCCTCACTGAGATGCTTAAGAACGTCATAGATGGTACCGTTCGTCTACAGAATGAGTTCCAATGTGGAAACGATGATGACGACTCTTCTGCTGCCCTGTCCATAAGATCGGAACACAATGCCGCCATCATAGCGTATGTATTACCTAAGTTAATGGAAAATTCCAGTTTTAGCTATGCCCGCCCACCCCACCCAGCTTTAGCTAAGCTTCACACACACACTTCGCCCGTGTTGGGAGCGATCGATCCATCAACTCACTGACTATCAATTTCCAGAAAATTATACAGGTATGCTGTTGATTATTTTGAAATGGCAATAACAGCACCAGCGTCCAGACAAATTAGTTTCAAAATATTCAACATCATGTTTATTAAATAGTAAAGACATACAATTCGTACAACAACGCTTAGTCCGTCATCAATTATGCGTTCGTAACGAACTTATCTACGTCATTCATGACCTAATTGATTATGACGTCATATGATTGATGGATAAACTAGAATCCTGTATTAATCACTCTGTTACCGTCAAGTGATAATATTATGTTTGCTATGAAGCGCGGACAAATGTGTTCTGTCCTAGGTCAACCGGTCAGAATAAGAAAATAAGTGTATGTCATCCGGCCCATCTGGCTAAACTCCACCCACCTGTTTCCTGTCCACCAGTCTGTGGATTTATCATCCGTTGTCCGTTAACATTTCCTTTCTTCAAGAAGAAGCGTTGGGTTGACTTCAACCAAATTTGGCTGGAAACGTCCTGACATGTCTCCATACAAATTCAGTATTCTAAAGTGCTGCATGGTTAAGTCAATTCACCTTTCCAGAGTATCCACCCATCATATGACGTTATAATCAACTACGTGATGTGTAGAATGACATCATAATGAATGACGTCATCAATGACGTCGATAAGTACGTCAGGAACGCATATTTTAAGACGGTCTATGCGCTGTTGTACAAATTATATGTATTTACTATTTAATACATATTCTGCTGAATTTTTGAAACTAATTTGACTGGTCGCTGTTGCTGCCATAGGCAGTAACAGCACCCTATCAAATCAGTTACATTTAAAATCATCTCTCATTTTCGTTCGCAGAAACTACTTCAATTAGACAATTGTTTTTTCCAGTTCTTTCTTCCCTAAGATCGTGGAGTTTAGTCTCTAATGGGGTGTCTGTAGTCCAGATAGACGTTTTCAGATTGTTGTAACGAGGAGGGCATTGTAGGATATTTTGTGCTGTCTCGGCCCTAGCCACAGACCGGTTAGGGGACCGTATGGTAATTCAGTCTACTGTAGTCAGTACGGCGCCTGAATAAGATGACTTGTTCCCGCGTATTAATAAAACATTCGTAGCAATCATCATTTATTGCTCTTGTATTCCTTTATTGGTTTGATCATGCTCTGTTTTCATTATATGTGACATCATTCAGGTATTGCTCTTTTCCGCACACCGCTTGCTCAGCTGTTCTGTTTACTTATTGCCTTGGATACCGCAGTGCACCGGTACCCATTGTAAGGCTCCGCTTCCGTGTTTTGTGAGTTGATTGAGAGCAACCTTGAGTTCTGATAGGTCGTCCCTGGATAAGGCATATATAACAGAGAGGGCACTCGTGAAGAAAACAATTTGTTCTGTTTGGAGTTCGAGGTCAGTGAAGCTGCTTGGACCAGGGATTTTGTTGGTTAGGTTCTCCATCCTTGTGTGCATAGGATGCTTTGTAAGACATTGGAATTTTACCACCTGGACCATAACATTGGTTTCCCGTTTGGTTGAGGGGTTGGATTGCAGTGACCGCTTTCATTTCCATGATAGGTATGGATCGCATTGCTCCAGTAATAATCCGTAATGCTTGATTTTGGATCGTCGTGGCGGTAGTTGACCAGGCACATTACCCCATAACCGTCTCTCAAATCACCTAGTCAATGGAGGGATGCATTAATAGCTGGAGGGGCAGTTAATAGCTAAGTTTCGCCTACTTTGTACGCGTGTTGGAATCGATTTTACTACTTTACAACCTGATTACGCAGACTGTCATTTTCACGGTAACTATAAAGGTAAGCCGTCAAATATTATGATTCTCAATTGAATAGGAGCTCTTGCTGCATATGGCAACAGCAGCTCCCAGTCAACATAGTTACCAAATAACAGAATGTTTACTAAATTGTAAATTCACCAAAGACATACAATTCGGACACCTTCATGGCAGACGTTTCCGGTTTTATGACGGACATACGTCATTGGATTAGCTAGCAAGTGACGTATATCTTAGAAATGGTGTCAGATGCTTGAGTGACTGACATTGATACAAACTTGCTACTCAAAAATACACATCGGGAATTCAGTGGAAATGGTTAAAATGGTGTATGAACAATGTGTTTTATTCTTTGATGGTAAAGACAAATATTTACGGTGAATGTCAGCAAAATTGTATGCTATACATTTATGCGTTAAGGGGGAATCGAATTCACAACGGCGACAGCGCCTAGCATCATAGCTCACATACGCTTCCACCAGAACAACGCTGCAAGACATTAATTTTGCTTTGTCGGGTGAGGCTTCCACGATACTGACTTCTAAGTTCATGAATAGACACAATTTTAGTAGTTCAGCGTGGCAATATCATCCCAGATGTTACTGGACGGGTCATATGTTCAGCTCAATCAGAGCACCCTTATACTTTGCTACAGCCCTGACACGTTCACCGGAGAGTAACCGGCATGTACATATATCCATCTTATAGCAAATGTAGCAAATATAGCAAATTTGTCTATAATCATATTATCAAAATGTTTAAGAATGCCACATTTAAAAAACCTATTTAGTGGTTTATTGGTAAAACAAGATGTCGATAAACAGTTAAACATGAAGATACACATTATGTCTCATTTCTTTCTCATAAGACTATTGTTGTGTTCAAGTGACAATTATACTTATTGCCCTCAATCCGTAATGTTATTGTTATCGGGAATCTCCTTCTGTCTGGCTGGCCGTCCGTCCACGCGTGGGTGCGTACGTGTGTGCTTGAACGAGCGCATGCCTGCGTGTGTGGCTGCGAGCGTGAGCGTGTGCGTGAGTGAGTGGTGTCTGTCTATGTGGTCTGAGATGTATTTAAATAAATGCTTATCCGATTTGTCTCAAATTTTAACACTACAAAGTCCATGTCGGTGCAAGAGGATTTCTAAACTGTGCGTGACCTGGATAAGGGAATCCGGATTCGGATCGGATAAAATTATGTATATGTGGATATCCGAATGACTGGTCCGATTTGACTCAGATTTTAGCTTGGGAAAGACTGTGACCGTATACTACGATTCCCCCACAACTTTGGTTGTGCTCCAAGAAAATCCGAAAAATTCGGAAAATCCGTAAATAATCGGGAAAATCTGAAAGCTTTTTACAGTGTGAGAAAAAATGAAGAAAGGGGGTCTGCAATCCTTAATTGCTCTTGTATTGGTCTTGGGCCCGTGACTACATGTAATCGTATGACATCATATTCGTCATCATCGGTATCTAACCAATTGAGAAATCCATTTGTCACTCAGTTATATGACGGCATAATCAAACACACCACGTGTTAGTTGACGTCATACTCAAAATGAAGTATCTCCGTCAGGAAAATCCAAAAGTCTGTCATGAAAGTGTACAAATTATCATAGCTATCAACAGCTCTAGGTCGAATTAGTTTCAAAATATTCAACAGCTTACCTGTTTCGTTATCTTGAAATTGAGATTATGGGACTTCGTGGTTCAAAGGACTATGCACAATGTTACATTCCAAATTTGACAAGAGCATGTAGTATAGCCCATAGATCTCATTTATTTACTACTTCGTGATAACCTTAAGCATTCATCAATGGAGTAATCCGAACTGTCACTCACGTGTGTGACGTCATATTCAAAATACGTCACTTTTTAGGTGATGTCATAATCAAAATGACGTAATTTTGTTATGAAGTTGAAAAATCAGTCACGAAAGTGTATTAATTGTATGACTTTGGAGAAATTACATTTTAATAATTTTAGTTCTATGCAAATCATGCATAATAGAGAAATGTATTTCTTATCTAAGACCCACCCAGTTCTAGCTAAGCTCCACCTACATTTATGCGTGTTGGAATCGATTTGAAACTTTGGTAACTTTCAAGATAAATATACAGGTAATCTATTGCATAATAATCTGGTGTTGAATATTATGCAACAGCTTACCCGTATATGTATCTTCAACAGTTCCAAAAATCGATTCGAACATGCCTAAAACGTAAGTGGAGTTTAGCTAGAAATGGGTGGGGCTTAGCTAGATCTGGATGGGGCTTAGTTAGAAATGGGTGTGGCTTAGCTAGAAATTAATCTCTCGCATATCATACCTTGTCAGCGTTTACTTCTATCGTCAGTATGTATTGCGTGTCGTAAAGAACACGGGCTTAGCCGACTTACGGACAATATGTAACAAATTGTGCATAGGCATAATGCTGCAAAATATTCCTGCCAAATTATATTTGAATTTTCAACAGCTTAGCTTCGGAGTAAGTTGCTGTAATGGAATTTCTGGAATAAGATGGTTCACAAGAAACAAAGCGTTGCATTTCACGTCTAAATGTCAATCGTTGTTATGCGACACTCTTGCCTTTACGTCATTGTCTGTTTTCAAAATAAAAATCTCATCTAATACTTTTATACGTATTCTTGTTTTTAGAGATATAAAGCAAGAGACCGAGCCACAATCCATCACGTTCGATGTCAAGAACTCCCGAACGATGCC
This sequence comes from Chaetoderma sp. LZ-2023a, assembly GCA_034401795.1. Lineage (NCBI taxonomy): Eukaryota > Metazoa > Mollusca > Caudofoveata > Chaetodermatida > Chaetodermatidae > Chaetoderma > Chaetoderma sp. LZ-2023a. Next base: position 200,770,674 of record CM067369.1, read on the forward strand.
AAATGGGTCAGTCATATGGCACCATGTGGGTACAGTTGTCGGAACCAACGTGACCATAGGCAAAGTAGTGTGGCCAGGTGGGGAGCATTATTCACCTTATACAAGAAGAGGTGATTTCCTGTTGATTGCTACTAAACCTGCGCCTCCATTTGTACAGGTACGGGTTCCACAAGATGGCGATCAAACGTGCGATTATGAGATTCCGTGTATCGAGATTAAATACCCTGATCGCCTTGTAGAAATAATAGACGATTACAAGCATGAGAAATACGCCGATGGGAAAGATTACATTTTTATGTGCTGTTCAGGACTATCGATAGATTTACTAGAGAAACTGGCTAGCGAATTAAAATTCACTTTTTTGTTATATATGTTGCCAAAAAGTGTAAACAGAATCGGCGTTCTGAAAAATGGCACATGGGACGGGGTCATAGGTCATGTCCACACTCACGTTGCTGATGCTATGATCGGGGCGTTCAGCGTGACGGCATCGCGAAGCCAGTACATTGACTTCACGTCGCCATTTTACTATTCTGGATATTCCATGTTGGCCGTACAGGAGGAGAAGGTGCCCACAATCGACGCTTTCATGCAACCATTTTCTGTCGTGGTTTGGCTCGGCGTTGCCTTGGCCGCATCGCTAACCGCTATAGCTACATCCTTGCTCGAATGGAACAGCCCCTATGGGTTAAATCCATGGGGTAGAAAACGAAAAAAGAATTACACGCTTGGCTCTGCTCTGAATATGGTGTGGTCAGTACTGTTTGGGCATACTGTAAGCACGAAATCTCCGAAAAGCTGGCCTAGTAAAGTGGTTCAGAATGTCTGGTCCTTCTTCGCCATCATTATCGTGGCGCATTACACGGCGAATCTAGCCGCCTTCATGGCAGGAAGGCCAACGCTAACATACTACAAGAATATCATGGATAAAAAGGTACCTAAATAATAATAATAATAATAATAATAATAATAATAATAATAATAATAATAATAATAATAATTTTCGTCTTGTTCAATATTAGCGTATCTCTGAAAACGGTATTGTCATGATGGACGAAATACTTATAAAAGGAATTATTTCTCCTTTTAGTATGATATAAAGGTGTATAATTGATTTCTTTTCGGGGTTTTGGGTTGGGGTGGTGGGGGGGGGAGAGATGCGGGTGACCCCTTTTTCGCTGAGATTAGTGATACACAAACACCTGGGTAGTTTGATTGATTTGAACCTCTCGACCGATTCTAACCAATCGGAAGGACGGATACTAAATATCTGCCGGATGTGTAATTTATGTGCTACTACCCAAACAACACAGGTTACGCTGTCGGTATTGGGCTAATACCGGGCCTATACGACCCAGTAGTGATTCAGTAACAGTCCAGTAACTTGCGCTATCGTGGTACAAATATCAGAACCGGTCGAATGGTTAAAAAGGAATAAGATGTGGGAATTAAATGTCTTCATTTGATACATTACTCCGATCATGTTCACTTCCATAGACAGACTTTAGATCCTAGTGTACAGCGCAATTAGGCCTAGTCACGTTTGCCATGATACGTATGATAACATTGGGCCATCAATATTAATCTTTTTCAGGCGTGCAATGTTGGGACTATACAGTGCAAATGGCTTGCTTTGTCATAGTGGCTGGCATATAATAAACTGCTGCTTAGTCTATTTTGGGCATCCAAATATTTAATCTTCACCATGACAATGCGCATTTAAATTCAGGTCTACTTTCTGGCAATATTTGACTGATCTGCATGAAATGACTTTCGTGGTGAATTGAGGAATACATTTCTAGCTGCGTCCCGCCCATTCCTGACGAAGCTCCGCCCACGCTTTACACGTGTTGTGATCGATCGAACCCTCAACTCCCTGAATCTCAATTCCCAGAAAATGTTACAGGTAAACTGTTGAATATTTTGAATTTATTTAATAAACATTCTGGTGAATAGCTCTAAACTAATTTGGCTGGACGCTGATGCTGCCATAGGCAGCAACATTTCAAAGTCAATTAGTTTCAAAATATTCAACAGCTTACCTGTATAGTTTTGTGGAAATTGAGATCCAGGGAGTGCACGGACCGATCGATCCGAACACGGGCAAAGCGTGGGTCGAGCTTAGCTAGAGATGGGCGGGGCATAGCTAAAGCTGGATTCCTCCATATAGACACTTACTTGTCAGACTATTGATACTTTCGTGCCTGGTCTGCGTCATTTGATTGTGACGTCAGATAACAAGTGGCGTATTTTAGCTATGACATCAGACACTGGAATGACAGATCGGATCCCCCCAGTGAAAGATCCGCTTTAGCCGATATAAGTTAATCACAACCGATTAAGCTACAATCAGCGACCTCGACTAGCGTTGTTTCCCGAGGGATACATTCGCGCGAGATGACTTTTGATCGAATCTTGATGCCATAAATACTAGAATGACAAACATACATTCATGACAATACCAGCCCTTACGCGCCAAGCTTGGATAAATGGACGCTTAAGTCGACCGGATTGCTCGCATCTGATATGCACAGTTCGTGGTATTAATGGGCCCATTCGGGTACAATTCTATTATCTGCAATGAGCGGGCCGGAAATTACGAGATGTCCACATATTGTAGCATATTAGATTAGCACCCGCACACAGGTGTTCATAATAGTATAGATTTAATACTCGCACATCTGAAGTAGAATAAATTCAATATTGGATGTATTAATCAAACGTAGTCTGCTGACATTCAATGTTAAAACGTTGTAATTACATTTCCGTAAATCACACGTGTGTTTGCAACCCAATAGGGCCTAATCATATTCTATTTAACTATTGCTGGAATATTAATCACCTCCGCTGTTTGAATAAAAATTAAGAGGGATCATATTAGCATGGAGTAATTGACATTAAATGTACTGGCAATCTTCTATGTTAATGTAGGCCCACCGGCCCGCCCGCCTGTCTGCCTGCCTGACAACCTATCTACCTACCAGCCCAGCCACCCACCTACCCGCTTACCCCACGCCTGTCCGTCCATCCATCCACCCACCCGCCTGTCTGCCTGGCCACCCGCTCACCCCATGCCTGTCCGTCCGTCCATCCCTCCATCTGTCTGTCCGCCCATCCGTCCGTCCTTCCATTCGTCCGTCGGCCCGTCCATCCATCTGCCTGCCTGCACGCCCGCCCACCCGCCCATCCAGGCGGGCGCCTATCCGTTCGTCTGCCCGCCCTTCGGCCCGGCTGTCGACAGTGCTAGACGAAGGTACTAGGTAAAAAATGAGGCATTAAGTACATTCGAAATTACACATCTTTGGCAATAAATCGGCAACGCAAAGAGGTAGAATCACCAAATTGGGCACACCTATTCATATTATAGGTGGCTAGAAGTCCTAGGGGTTTCAGACCAAAGCATTAAATATCTAGGTCTCGGCGTCACTAAGTGCATACCGGAATACACATTTTTGGCCATAACTCGAGAATGCAAGAAGGGAGAGTCACGAGATTTAGTACACGCCATCATATTACTACAGTTTATGATTGCTTTCAGTTTGAGGTCAACGGATCAAATATCTAGGTCACGGATGTCACTAAGCGCATTGTCAAGACCTAGCGAAAGGGCATGAGTCGGCATCTCTCCTATGTTCGCCATGACGCAATGTTAGCTGCACTGCAAAGCAGTAATCCGAGGACTTTACTTTTCATCCATTTTTCCCAGCCACGAAGTAGATCATCATTTCTTTTAGTTTCCGACTTTGTCGATAAGTATATGTGGGTGAATTCTGTTTGGATTTATTCGTAAAGAGATTCTCAAATTTTAGTTTGCTTGCAGCTATTGTGAGATGTTCGTCATGGGGGTTCTTTTCCTCGTCTATGGGGTTCACATCGTCGCATATTCCATCTCTAGTGGCATGCCCAATTTGGGCACTGTGGGGTTTGGTCTTGTGGAATTTTACGTGCATATTTCAATGCAGCAGCAAGGTAACATCCGAAAAAATACATGGGGATAGACCATCTCCCCGTGGTGAGCCGATTGATGTCGCAGACTCTGCAGAGTTCACCGACATGGCTCGAACTCTCAGCTTGGTGACTGCAAGCAGTAATCTCACTAGTCGTAGCTCGTCTTTATTGCAACTGGCCGGGCGTAGTACATCTAGGATCTTTGAGCGTTGAATTGTGTCGAAAACTCGTAACATGTCAGTGCCCATTTTGTGGAAATCCGAGTATTTGGACATGACTACCGGCACAAGCATGCGTTGAGCTCATACAATGTCTGCGCACCTGCGTCCACGTTTGAAGCCACTTTGACATGATCAAGTGAATGCATCGATCCTGGCTCGGAAGCGGCATAGAATAACATGTGATATGATTTTACGCATGCTGTTGAAGAGCATAAAGGGCCGCAGATTGGCTTGAGCGATGGGTGGCCTCTTTGGTAGTGCGATAAGGGGGCCTTCGTCCTTAGTGTATGGCATCGATGGGAAGGTGATATATAAAAGCTGAATTCGTTAGGTACGTGATCGATTTTGAGATGTCACTTGCGTATTTGAATAGTTCAGTGCTTACGCCAGCAGGTCCAGATGTACGTACATTTGCAGGGCTCTAAGTGTCTTCTCAACTTCTGATGTTTTAATTTGTGATAGGAATGGCCTGGGGTTACATGAAAACGGGTGCAACGGCTCACCATCGTTGTCAGCGAACTGTTCCGTCTTGAACCATTGCCGAATTGCGTCTGCTTTGTCCTGGTCAGTCCCGATAAAGTGTCTTTCAGAGTTGTGCACAGTGCATGATGGTGTGTAATTAGTAACTCTCATGGATTGGGCTGTCCGAAACATTTCGTGACAGTCATGCACGGCAGTGATTTCATCTGCCATGGAGTCTGTTTGTTGACTCGCGTGATCTTTTAAGCATTCGCCTATGTGGTGCAGAATGGTATTGCGGTCCCTGCATGGGTTGGTGCAGTCTGTACTTTGGCTACGTTGATAGATATACAGTCGTAATGATTTCAGCTCTACTGATGGTTTTACTGCTACAGTGTCATCAGTATACCTAGTTAGGTTGTTGTTTTTAGAACTCCAATGGTGCTGGTAGTTGATTCCATACATTTGAGTATTTTAGTCAGGGCTTCGTTTGGATCCGAGCTGACTCCGATGTTAGATATCTGCTACTAAGGGCCGTTTTTGTATGACATTTGAGTGACGCTCTTGTTGATGAGCTGATGTAGGTTGTAGGTGACTCTACACTCTTGTATCGTAGTGTGTTTGAAAGCAAATAGTAGTGAAGCGGGTATCTGTTCGCTATTGTTCTTCACCGCAGGTTTTTTTCTAGAACAATGGTGAACAGCCGCACAGAGGGTAGCACAATGGTGAACAGCCGCACATCAAAGGAATTGGTTTTAGAGAACAATGGGGAACAGCGAGCCGTATTTGAGAGATTTTCGAGAACAATGGTGAACAGCCGCACACACTTGAGAGATTCTAGAACACTGTCCAAGCGCAGTAATCAATATTGCTGTTAAAAGCTGGTGGTATGTCTTGAAAATGTTAACCCTTAAATGTTGTGTATTTTACGTTTTAACATAGCGGCGGCGCGCCCCCCTCCGTGGTAGCGTGGTATGTAAGGTAAAAATAATAGTTTTAAGAGGAGGGCTGATAATAGGAGGAAGGAGTTTAAGAGGTGGTCTGATAAGGGAGGTCTATGAGGAGGATGAGGAGTAGGAGGTTGAGGAGGGGTGAGGAATTACGTCAATGCCATATATTGATGTATATTTTGAAAAGGATTTGACTGAATTTGTTTTTAAATACTTAATAGTCGATGGTATGTTAGAGAAGTGGTCTGATAACGGAGGTCGAAGGAGGCGGAGGAGGAGGGATGAGGAATGCTATCTCGGCCGCCCTCTGCCTGACACTGTTCTCTACACATGAGCGCGCATTTATTCACCTGGCGGTCCTTTAAGAAAATGCATAAAGGTGGTCGCTCATAGAGGTGTCGCGAGGGATGAGGATGAAGGCTGACGTATGCTAGCGTATTCGCCGATGCGTCGTCGTGCGAGATATCTCTGTACAAATATTTTGAAAATAATCGATTGTAAGTCGCTGTCGGTTTAGTCACCATCAACCCCCTCCCTGGTTTAAGTCATTTAAAAAATGGCAGTCATTTAATTATTAAATTTTCAAAATTGTTATGGAAATGGTCATCGTTGACGATCGATGTTGTATAATATTATATAGATAGTTTTATCTACCATATTTACGTCTTTAAAGCGCCAATCATTTAATTATTAAGATTTTTTTAAATATGAACAAATTCCCAGTCAGTTAATTAAAAAAAAAAATCAGAGCGTTGCGTTACATAGGAAATAGTGATCTACGTTGTATGTTTAATATTATTATATATATATATATAATTTTATCTTACGTATTAAAGGTGATTCTTTAAAGTGGAAGTCATTTAGTTATTAAATTTTCAAAAATATGAACAAAATGTCTTCCCCAGTCATTTAATTTTCAAAAATCAGACACGTACACAGTAATTTTTCCTGGTTTTAGATGTTGAATAATATTATATAGATAGTTTTATCTATCGTATTTATGTCTTTAAAGTGGCAGTCATTTAATTATTAAATTTTCAAAAATATGAACAAAATGCGTTCCTAGTCAATGTCAATGCATTAATCGACCACGAAAAATAGCGTACAGATGGCCATTTAGAACAGTAGCGTCCATCGACCACTTTTGACGGATCACAATGTGTGCTTGTGTATGCATGTGTGAAGAGGGTTGTTGTGTGTAAAATCTTTATGACATTATTTTATTTTTTTAACAGATAAAGAGTTCTCTTTCGAATGATTTGTGGGCCCTGAAAATGGCCGTGTTTTGAGATAGGTCTCAGTCTTCGCAGATCCGCACAGGCGTGGTTATCAGTTTGGTAACAAACAGCGTCATGTTTGCTTTTTGTATATCAGTCGGAGTATCACCGATTACAGGACAATCATGCGGATACTGTTTGATTGGTAATAGACAATAGCACTCCTTGCAGGTGTACACCATCTCTTTAGGTTCTGTTTTCTTGATCATACGCCTACAGACCCTCTCGTGTTTCGACCGTTGGCATATGGTGTCGCGGATGTCGATGGAACACCAACGACATCACACATACCCAGTGTCTGATTCGTCAAAAGTGTGTACTGCTAGCCATTTTAACATTTACATTTATACTACATCGCTCTCCTACAAAAAACAAGGAATATCACGTGAGCTGACTATCGGCCTATCAAAAACTGTCGCGTAATGGCCTCCATATAATGACACATACATGCAGGCGAAAATATTGAATATGTTCATGGGCTAGACGCGATGGATCAGTTTGTTAAATGGTTAACAAGCATAAAATCTGCGTGTTAAAAAAGTATCCAGGGAAATATGTTTTCTCTGACCACCTCGTTATTGTGCATAATGCATCTATGATTCGCTGTTTTGTATGCAAACACGTTAACCTTCATCTAAATCCCTCAAACATGAAACTAAGTGGCTTCCTACCAGTCATTTAATTTTTTTTAAACAGAGCAATGTACATCTCTATGTTGGTAATATATAGGTAAACCAAGCGATGTTGTATGTATAATATTATATAGATAATAATCATGCATCTCGTATTTAAGGAGTGGTCTTTAAAGCGACAGTCATTTAATTATTAAATTTTTAAAATTGTTATAAAAATGGTGGGAACAATGTCCACCATCGTCATCATTGACGAATAATGACGAGCACCCTTGTATAGTTTAACGTATTAATTAGGTGGTCGATGTGCTCCCTCGTGGTTGTACCCTCGTGGTTGTAGTAAAAAAGTATTTTGAAACTAAGTGGAATTGTGGCTTCCTATGTCAAATTGTCGCATTGAACTGCACTTTTTTAAGAGTGTGTGCGCATGAAGGCACTAGTGCGAATTGTAGCTTCCTATGTCGAATTAGTATCAAAAGTATTCGCTTAAACTACCAATGCGCCATGATTTAGGTTAGAAAAATCAGAAAATAACATCCCTGGAATGACTGTAGAGGTGGTCGCATAATTGAGGTCGAACGAGTGAGGAGGAGTAGGAGGGATGAGGTATGCTAGCGTGGTGCTGCCTGGCGTGAGGGATGAGGTATACTAGCATACTTGTTTACAAGGCCGGCAATGCGCGATGTACGAATATTTTGAAAATAATTTGACTGCGGTGTTAGCAACAACTTTTGATCAAATTGTTTCCAAAATATTTAGTGAATATTTTGAAAATAATTTGACTGTGTTGTTAGCATCAGCTTTTGCTCAAATCGTGTCCAAAATATTTAGCAGGATACGGAGATCCCTGGAATGTCTGTAACACCTCGTCAGTCAGCCAGTTAAAGGTAATAAAAACTAGGAAAAATTACCACGTCCGGGCACACACACTATGAATGCATTATGAATACCTAGTCAATGAGACCCTGTCAACAAAAATAATATAGTTGGCTAACCATTGTCTAGACATTGTGACCACAACCACCTACTGCCATCACCACCACCATCACCACCGTCACCATCCCTCTATCACCACAAGCACCACCACCCACTAAGCACCAACACCCACCACCAAGCATTAACCCCACCCCATCATCCACCACAACACCTATTTCCACCAACCGCCAACCCCACTGCCACCACCACCAACATCATCAGCATTCCGATTTGTATATCGAGGGATGTGGGGGTCCCGGCTGGGCAGCTACAATCCTCAAATCAACACGCACATAAAGAACCAGTGTTTTATTTGTATCCATATTTTTACATTGAAGAAAATATTACATATGATAAAACATATAGTTACTGTAGCATAAACAAATAGTCAATGTTCTGGAGATCCATTTTATCGATGACTGATTCCTTATGGATCAGATCCATCACCGTCATCATCATTATCCTCAGCATCTAGATGGTTCCTTATGTACTTCTTGATCACAAACTCTCTTTTTCGAAAAGCTGAGAAGACTGCTTCATCTTATGCGTACCCCTCGTAGATAAAATCTTTAATTTCCCGACGAATTATTTTAATGAGCGTAGAGTTCTGTAATCTTCTCCACTGGAACATTATGTCTATGCACTTTGTAACTAAAGCATCAGCATATATGGAAATAGACACATTGCTTACACCATTTGGGTCTGTGTTCACTTCACCATCCTCATCTTCTAAACCTGATTGTTCAGCGTCTAAGACCTGCTTAATATTTTGGAATATGGTAAATAGTTTCTCATTGCCTATGGCTTCTTTTTCATCTTCACCTTCATCTTCACTCTCAGACTCCGCTGAGTCATCACCGTCTTCACTCTCTGACTCCACTGGTTCATCATCTTCACTCTTTATCTCTGTCATTTCCTCATCTTCACTGTCTAGATTTTCGCTATCTTCATCGCTATCGAATCGGATCTTATGCCGCTTCAGTTGATTTGACCCATTAAAAGTTGAACCACATTCAAAACATTTATGTCTCAGCATATTGATTATAGGATGAAGGTTCTTCAAAGAAATCTGACTGCCTAACTACTCTGCAATTACACGTCCAACCACTTTGTGATGTTTAAACTGGAATGAGAAAAGGGATTGAATTTGTACCATTTATAGGATTATATGTACTGCGGCCGCAAATCCGCAACATGTGCCCACAAATCTGCAACATGCACCCGCAAATCCGCAACATGCGCCCACAAATCTGCAACAGTCGCCTGCAACATACGCCAAAAAATCTGAAACATGCGGCCCACATGCGGCAGCACATGCACGCCTGCATTTTGGTGTGTATGCATGTTCAGGCATGTACATGCACTTGTTGCCATCCACAACATGCGAACGCAAATCCACAACATGCTCCCGCAAATCCGCAACATGCGGCCCACATGTGGCAGCACATGTACGCATGCATTTTGGCATTTAGGTGTGTTCAGGCATGTACATGCACTTGTTGCCATCTGCAACATGCGCCCGCAAATCCGCAACATGCGGCTGTAAATCCACAACATGCAGCTGCAAATCCACAGCATATGCCCACAAATCCACAACATACGCCTGCAAATCCGCAACATGCAGCCTGCATGCGGCAGCACATGTACGCATGCATTTTGGTGTGCATGTGTGTTCAGGCATGTACATGCACTTGTTGCCATCCGCAACATGCACCCGCAAATCCGCAACGTGCACCCACAAATCCACAACATGTGGTCCGCATGTGGCAGCACATGTACTCATGCATTTTGGCATTTAGTGTGTTCAGGCATGTGCATACACTTGTTGCCATCCGCAACATGCACCCGTAAATCCGCAACATGCACCCAGAAATACACAACATGCGCCCGCAAATCCGCAATATGTGCCCGCAAATCCGCAACATGCGCCCGCAAATCTGCAACATGCTACCGCAATCCGCAACATGCTGCCACAACAAGCAGTCGCAATCCGCAACATGCAGTGGTGGTTGGTGGTAGTGGTGGTGCTAGTGGTGTTGGTGGTGGTGAAGGTGGTGGGTGATGGTGTTGATGCTGGTGGTGGTGGTGGGTGTTGGTGATGATGATGGTGGTGGTGGTGGTGGGTGGTTGGTGGGTGGTGTTTGCTGGCGCAATGTCTAGACAAATGGATAGCCTGCAGTGCCAGTCACTCCAATGATAAATTTTCGAAAATAGTCCTCTCTTGTACTACAAATATGAATATGAAGAAAATTTACATTTTCTTGAAGAAATTCAAGGGTTAAAGGGTTAATAAAGTCTCTAGCGTCCATGTAATGGTGTAACATGAGGTGGTCGCTTAGGGCAGGACTGAATTATATAGTAAAAACATGGTTATAACGTATCACTGCTCTGTAGCCATAAGGATATATTTATATTTGTAGTAAACTAACATCTATGAGTATGCTACTACGCTTGTAATGTTGCTACTTAATTATCGAATCTTTACACGTCAGTAAACAACAATAGCCGGTGAGCCGGTGCACGCTTTATTATCGATTTTTAAAAAACTCTCGGCGAGGATATTGTAGTATCTTGCGCTTAGAACGAGACGGGTGATGCTTTAACATTCTTACATTATTCCTTAACAAGTGACATGTTTGTATCTTAATTAAGGATTGATCCCATGGCTATTGCGACAGTAATGGTTAAATTAAACCATATGCAACAAATAATCTTTTTATCATACAGAGTGATCCGCTTGACAAACAATTCCATAAACGTGTCACCCTCAGAGACATAATGCAGACATTTTAATTATCGTGCAACCGCAAAATCTAAAATGACGGACATTATTGCAAATGCAATATTAAGTATTTAAAAAACAATTTGCGCATAATGTCGGTTAAGCAATCAGTTAAAACGTTTTCAAAATATTCAGCAAAATAGTTTACTAATAAATTAACGTTAGCGACGTAACAGTCAAATTGTTTTCAAAATATTCGTACATCGTGCATACCTTGTAAACAAGTACGCTAGCATCACCCTCAAAACCAACCAGCAACTTCTACTGATGAGGAATGCTATAGCATTCCACCTCAACTGACACAGGCAGTCAAATTATTTTCAAAATACACATACATAGAGCATTGCCTTGTAAACAAGTACGCTAGCACCGCCCTCAAAACCAACCAGCAACTTCGACTGAGGAGGAATGCTATAGCATTCCGCCTCAACTGACGCAGGCAGTAAAATTATTTTCAAAATATTCATACATAGAGCATTCCCTTGTAAACAATTAGGCTAGCCCCTCAAAACCAACTGAGCAAGAATGCTAGCATCATCTACCTCTTACTCCTCATCCTCCTCATAGACCTCCGTTATCAGACCACCTCTTAAACTCCTTCCTCCTATTATCAGTCCTCCTCTTAAAACTCTATTATTTTTACCTTACATACCACGCTACCACGGAGGGGGGCGCGCCGCCGCTATGTTAAAACGTAAAATACACAACATTTAAGGGTTAACATTTTCAAGACATACAACCAGCTTTTAACAGCAATATTGATTACTGCGCTTCGACAGTGTTCTAGAATCTCTCAAGTGTGTGTGGCTGTTCGCCATTGTTCTCCAAAATCTCTCAAATACGCGTCGCTGTTCACCATTGTTCTCTAAAACCAATTCCTTTGATGTGCGGCTGTTCGCCATTGTTCTACACTCTGCGCAGCTGTTCGCCATTGTTCTAGAAGACCCCCCTGCAGTGAAGAACAATAGCGAACAGATACCCGCTTCACTACTGCAAATATGCCTTTGGAACTAAGCAATACATATGGCAGCAAAAACTCCCATTCAAATTAGTTTCATAATTTTCAACAGGATGTTTATTAAATTGTAAATTCATCAGGGCCATACAATTCATAAACTTTTTAAGACAGAGTTTAGATTTCGTAACTGAGCTGCGTCATTTTTATTCTGATATCAGCTAACAGCTAACTGGACGGATCCGATATGTTGCTCAAATATCCGACGTCATGATCGAAATCCGCCACTGGTGTCGGAATCAAATAGCTTAGGGTCAACACAAAAGGTGGAAGGCCTGACAGTTACTGTCTGTGCTCTAAGTCTTTGTGATGAATTTACAATTTAACCCCTCTTGTGTCTACAGCGCATTAAAGTTCTCAGAATACTATTTATTTCACTTAACCATTTAATTGCCAATGCTTTTCAAGGAAATTTGGAATTTTGCAGCCAAAAGAGGATTTAAAAAAATTAATTTACAAAGAAAATTTACAAAAAAAAAAAGATTTCTGTTATCGTTCAAATGGGCATTCATCAAAAGTGTAATCTTCATGAAAATTCACCTTTCTGCTTAGCTAGTGTTCATTTTAGACCAAGAAGATTATTTTTGAAGATTTACTACTGGAATGACTGGCTCAGTTTCCGAGCCAGTCATTGCAGTGGTAAATTTGCAAAAATGTTCTCTTATCCTGCAAATGAACATTTCTCAAGATCACTGCAGATGTCGGTTTTTTTACCAACTTGACCATTAAATGGTTAACTTGACACAAGATTGGTTAATAAACGTAGAAAGTGAGCGTTGCTTAGCAAGCTAGAACTCGGATGGGCCTAGCTAAAGATTGATGCATCTCTATTTCTTCTATTGACTAGCATTGAAACATATGCGAATTGTAATTCAATGTCTTAGGTACATTAAAAACTGTATCTGAAAATGTCACAACAAAAGAAAAGCATCCAAGAGACACGGTGGAAGAAAAAACAAAGGTGTAATCTATTTAGTTTATTTGACGGAGAACATGATGAAGACGGCTTAAGGACTATCCTATTGATTTGCTGAACAACTTGAAAAAGTCCGTGAAAAGGTCAACCAGGATGGCGGTTAAATTGGTGTGTATCTTTACGAGAGATGTAAATCCCGACAAAAAAGGCCAGAAAAAACCCGAACAATTGATGTTACAAATGAAATGTCACATGAAATGTTTGCCGTTTGTTTTATTGATTTTGTGCTTCAATTCTTACCATTTTCTTCTGCAACTCTTGGAAACAGAAATGTTCAATACCAAATAACGGCTATTTCCAAGATCATCGTGATAAGTGGAATCTAACGATCGAGCATTCTGAGTTTCGATGGACTTTATACGTGCGTACATTCCAGCTGAGAAATACGTTAACATATTTCCAAAACAGAATAAAACGTACTGCTGTAAAGATTTTGAACATAATATACCTTTCCACCTTATTCAACTATCATATGACGACATAATTAACAACGTGACGTGTAGAATGACATTATAATCAATGACATCATTATGACGTCAAGAATGACGTAAATAAGTACGTCGCGAACGCATAGTTGAAGACGGACTATGCGTTGTTGTACGAATTGTATGTCTTTACTATGTAATAAATATTCTGTTGAATATTTTGAAACTAATTTGACTGGGCGCTGTTGCTGCCATAGGCAGCAACAGCGCCCAGTTAAATTAGTTTCAAAATATTTAACAGCTTATCTGTATAGCTTTCTGGAAATTTGTAGTCAGGGAGTTCAGGGGTCGATCGATCACAACACGAACGAGGTGTGGGTGGAGCTTAGCTAGAGGTGGGCGGGGGCTGAGCAAAAACGGGAAAGGCCCATTGGATCAGAAGACGCATTGCTGTCGATGGGATCATTGTCTTCCAATTCAATTATGTACAAAATATACAACAGAACTTTATGAAGTTATTTTTGGCTGTACTGTAGTCTTTCATCGGACATGTGAGTTGTGCGTGCGTTACTCTTTTGTATTCTGATAATGCAGGTTACTGGGCTGGTAGCGAGCCCATTACCGGCCCAATAACCCGCGTTATCAAGATAGTCTGTATCCTCCATTCATTAATGGAGACGGCGTTGCGGATACATGATACACATCAAAGTGCTAATGAAGAACATTAGTTTCAACGGTTCACGTTTCTATTGATTCAAAGGTTAAACAGCACTGTCTCGGTGTGTGCCAGTAACCTCGAGACAGGCACGCACAAGTTGCCATGGTTAATTGGAAGAACCCGGCTAGAGAATTGAATGTAGAAACAACATACATAGATTATCACTATCAAGTCATTGACTTCATTCCATTTACTGCCCTATGACTTCAATACAGCGATCCATGTCTAGCTAGCCATGCTTTGCCCATTTCTATCTAAACCCCGCCCACTCTTGCGCTTATTAGAATCTATATTGAAACCTGAATTCCCAGATACTAAATTTCAAAGTAACTATAGAGGTAAGCAGTTGAATATGTTGAAGATAATTTGGCCGGGTACACCACCAACATCTCGCAGCAAAATTAGTTTCAAGTGATGTATTTGATGATGACGCCACTACTTTAGTGACAAATTTGATCTCTCCACTGGGAAGTGGGACTTCTGGCTGATATTTGTCGCCCGATGTGAGATGCCCTGGCCGTGTAGACTGACACATATATATCACGTCAATCTCACAGTTATGTCAGCCCGTACAACATGGTACCTTGAGAAATAATGGTCTCACGTAGCAATACACCGGCCAGATTTATATACTAGACTCTTGGTGTAGTGTGGTTGTTGAAGTCAAAAATCAAACCTTACCGGGAGAAAAAATCGTGTATGCGCGAATTTGGTATCGTTGGTAGCGCAAAATCGAGTACAATAACATATCCAAAATCGCCTAAAATCGGCCGTGGGGCGAAAAATTCAGATCCGGTTAAATTTAGTTGATATTTTAGAGGCTAGATCAGTGAAAAAATATTAAATACGCATATGGTATGATAAAGATTAAACATTTTATAATGCCAAAATATTACTGGCCACCGCGGACAGTTTAACAATTGCCGTATAAATTCTAGCAATTCATTTCTTACACATGCAAATTTCTTTGATCCGGATTTATACTGCTCTCACAAATAACCAAGCACTCCCTGAACTGCTTTCAATTTCGCGGAAATGATAAAATCGCACCGTCATGCAAACCAGCGTTATTGTAATTTGTTCATTTAAAAGTTAACAGTCATTAATGATGTTGTAAAAGTGATTTGCCATGACTGCTGCATAATAAAGAGACATTATCCAAATCGAGGAATTAGTTATATAGTAAATATAGGACTTTGGTCCTATATTTTTTACTATTTGTACCCAATGGTTGAAGAAAGCGGAGAAGAGAGGTGGTGCAATTTCCGAGAGGAGTGCTGTGTTATATGAAAATTGGGATTTGAGACTGAAAAGCCAGTTATAGTTACTAAAAAGGGATTAATAAGTTTGATCAGCTATAGCGAATTGCGCAGATACATAGAATTACACATATATTTAAGTGAACACGCCAATACCGCACCTATTGCAAAGGTATTGGTACATCAAAACTGTCGTCGTGACTTTACTAACCTTAGAGCTGTATCACACTATAATGAAGTCAGTAACAGTCAATTACAACGCGCAAAGAAATTGCGATCCAGTACACCAACATGTAATTGGAAAGATGACTGCTTTTTCTATGGATTTCCCGTGGCTGTTTTTACTCGACACCCAGGCAGAACAATTGTGCATGAAGTAACACCACTGCCATTCAGAGACCAGCTTATAGAATGCTGTAGGAAAAGAGCTGATCCATGGCCTAATGATGTACAGAATCGGTTACATGGATATTTTGACTTGGTTGCAGTGGAAGCTGTTTATCATGACGAGTGCTACAAAAGCTTTGTGCTAATGAAGAAAGATAGCCTACCTAGTACCGGTGTAAAGCCACAGGGGCGACCAGAAGATAGAGAAATGCTAGTTTGCTTTTAGAGATTGTGCAATTGGCTTGAGACAGAAGGTGATGCAGAACTGTGTACCCGTGCAGAACTTTATATTAAGATGATAGAGTTATGTAAAGATTCTGATGTATATTCAATTAAGAGAGTTAAGCAAAAGCTCGTAGATCACTGCAAAGAATGTATCGTCTTTACAGACGTGAGTGGACGTTAAAATGTTGTCTGCTTCAGAAATATGGCGAACTATATAATTAATGATAAATGGTACTGTAACAAGAAAGTGAATCTCGAAGAGGAGGTTGAACGTATAGTTATAACTGCAGCTCAGATTATTCGCACAGAAATCAGAGATAAGGAGTATAATACAGAGGTCTACTCAACTAACGAGGATATAAGCGACATTGCCAAATCAAGCAACGGCTCCTAAAATGCCTCCAGCAATTTTTGGAATCGAGTATTTCATCAGAACTGAAACAGAATAGTATTGGGCAGTCCATCCTGCAGTCAGCACGACCAAGATCAGTTATAGCTCCCACATTGTTTTGGTTAGGTGTTGAGATGGACCACGTATTCGGTTCAAAGTGGTTAATAAATGAGTTGTCAAAGTTGGACTTCTCTGTGAGTTATGATGAAGTGACCAAATATAAGCTATCTGTAATTTAAAATGAGAATCTTGATAATTTACTTTCTAATTATTTTCCTGATATATTTACTCAATGGGTTGGAGACAATGTTGACCATAATGTCGCAACATTGGATGGACAAGGAACCTTTCATGGCATGGGGATCATAGCTATTTCAAGCACTGACACTCCATTAATTCCGCAAGAACCCACGATAGAAAAGCAGAAATGTATCACAGTTTGTGAGTTAGTAAAACATAAAGAGGTACCCATAGTGCAATACATAGCTCCACCTGACCATGGGTTATCTTCAACAGTATACAAGCCCATTCTTCAGCTACAAACACCTTACGCATTGCCTCCAGAAATATATTCTGACTTGCTATGGCATTCTGGTTGGTTTTTCAGCAAGGCGGCTAGACCTAGACCAAGCTGGTCAGGCATTATGCAGCACATATTTTCTGGCAGTGAGCATTTAAAATCCGATATACTGTTTCTACCAATTATAGATTCAAATCCATCAGATGACACGTGCATTTATTCAACACTTCTATATATAAAAAATCAGGCTGAAAAACTAAATGTAGTCACTCCGTGTTTAACATTCGATCAGCCACTGTGGATCAAAGCACTCGAAATAATCAAAGCGAAATCAATGAATGTTGTATGCAGACTCGGTGGTTTTCACACTATGATTAGCTTTTTAGGAAGCATTGGCTCAATGATGAGTGGCTCTGGATTGGAAGAGGCCTTGGAACAAGTCTATGGTCCAAACGCAGTAACCCACATGATGACTGGAAAAGCTGTGGCAAGGGCTTTGCGGGGACACTTTTTAGTAGAAGCTGCACTAGTTAATTAATTGGGGAAAGCTGTTTTACCACCTACATCAATTCAAAGTGAAGCATTGGCACAGAATAGAGAGGAATATCTGCAAATAGATCTGCCACTCGAAACAGTTAATGTCGAAACAGAAGCTTCCCATACGTCATTGGATGAAATAATAGATACTGAAACCCACTTCATTTCAGATGAGACATCAGATATGAATAGCAGAGAACCTTCTTGTAGTGCTGAGAATGTGTGGGCAGAAGATAAATTAGACAATGCTACATTGGATAAACTATGTGATTTATATGATGGAGTGAAAGCCCTGTCTGTACCATTTACAGATATTGCTGCATCAAAACAACTTGTGGAGTTGCAGAGATGTTTGATGAAGTACAAGGATAAGTCTGGAAAGAGCTCCCGAACAGCCCAGCTTTGGCTGCAGTATATAGAATATGTGGAAGCACTCAAACTTTCCATTCATGCTGAAAGAACTGGAAATTGGAGCCTGCACCTTGTTGCGGTCAGTAAAATTATAAACTTGTTTGCTGCAACAGGTCACATTAGTTATGCAAAAAGTGTCAGACTCTACTTACAGCTGATGTTAGAGTTACCAGAAGAGCATGGTTGTATCATAGCTTCATCAACGATGGATACCATACCATCCGGGGGAGTAGTAGATACTGTGCAGAGCTCTACACGGATCTAGAAATTAAACACGTTCTGATGCGATCCATTAAAAGCCGTGGTGGGTTGACGAGAGGGAGAGGAATAACAGAAAGTGTCCATCTGCAGTGGATTTACAGCATGCACAAATGTGCTGTGGTGCATAATGCTATGACAAGGTTAACACAAATTAAGCATAACACTAGTGAACAATACATTGAGTTAGGAGCATCAAGAAGTAGGCATGATATCGGTGACTTGAATAGAGTGTGCGAGTGGTTTAATCAACATGAACCATTTAATTTGAATGAACCAAGATTGCGGTCTTTGGCTTCTGGTTTAGTTGCTACTGATGGGGATAATGTAAATTGTGATGATACAGAGGGGCCACCAATTAATAGGAAATTTGACAATGTAAATATCCTTGATGCAACTGTCAAAAGAAATGGCCAGGTTAGATCATTGTAGTATCTGTATCCGGGTATCGAAGTTGACCAGCAGAAATTACACATAAATCCAACAACATTGTTTTCCCGGTTAATAGCGCTTGTACAGAGAGAAAAGGATGTGGTTCCATGTTTTTCTTATGAACTAACAGCAATACCAACATCCTCGTTCAAAGATTGTGCCATAAGGAAAACTGACAAGGCACAGTTAGCAAAGACGCTTCTGAAGGTTGCATTTCCTTCAGAACCAGATAGCCATATGATGTTTGTTCTTGACGGGGCTGCGCTTCTTTATAGAGTTAGATGGAGAACAAAAGACACATATAAGGATATGGTTGAACAGTATGTGAGTTATGTCAAAATGATGTATGGAAACTCTTGCATTGTTTTCGATGGTTATGAGCAGAGTCCCTCGACAAAGGATCATGAACACCAAAGAAGGGGTGGTAGAACATCAGCAGACATTCAAGTCAATGAATCTATGGAGATGTGCAACAATCAACAAGTATTTCTGTCAAATGAGAGCAATAAGAGCCAATTCATTAAATTGTTGAGTACCTACTTAAAATCTGATGGCCACCATATCTACATCAGTAAAGGTGACGCTGACACAATGGTAGTTTCCAACGCACTTGAAATTACAAGGCAAGGAGATGCAGTTACTGTTGTATCAGACGATACGGACATCCTAGTTTTACTGATGTATCACTGAAAACCTGGGTGATATATACTTTAGATCGGAGGGCAAGAAAGCTCTTAAGAAAGGACTGGAAATTTGGAGCATTCGTGATGTGGTTGGAAAGATTGATGCAAATGTAATGTCACACCTTCTTTTCGCTCATGTCTGGACTGGATGTGATACCACGTCTGCAATATTTGGCCATGGGAAGTCCGGCTTGTTAATGAAACTACAGGAATCAGAAGAAGTACGTCGACTATCGTCCATAATCAGTGACTGTGAAGCAACAGCAACTCGTGTTAGTGAGGCAGGAGTGCGTTTATTTATTGTCATGTATGGTGGTAAGAGCTTTGACTCTCTCAGCAGGTTAAGGTACACAAGGTTCATGGAGATGACTGCATCCTGTAAAACATCCATTGAGCCACAGAAGCTGCCGCCTACTGAAAGGGCAGAGTTGTTTCACAGTTCACGTGTTCAATTACATGTCATTGTGTGCAAGACACTCTCAGATGCATGCTGAAGTTTGTTCGCTGTAAATGCAAATTATCTTCAAAGAATGCATGTAGTACCAATATCTGTACGTGTCGTAGAAATGGATTAAAGTGTGTGTCAGCCCGTGGCGACTGCAGAGGTGAAGGTTGTAAAAATGTTGCAGAAATATGTTTAAATTCTGACATTTCTGATAATGAAGATGATAACAGTTTGGAAAATGAAAATAAATTGGTTTAAGTAGTGACTAAAATATTTGCTTAATTTCTTTCTTGAACTGGGCATACACATCTATTGCGAGCAGCAAGTGTGAAAAAACGTAATTTCATATCCAGATTCGTGTATGTTTTTAACTATCCATGGAAAATTTAAACATTTCCAGTAACCGTCTGAACAATACCTAAATTTATTGCACATGAAGACATTTGTGACAGTTGGAGTGATGATAACGCTTTGCTGCAACAGCTAATATGGTGACTGGAGAAGAAAAAGACATATACCTGTTTCTGAAGTGAGAAGTTATGTACCCTTACTACTACTGCTGCTGCTGCTGCTGCTGCTGCTGCTGCTGCTGCTGCTGCTGCTGCTGCTGCTGCTGCTGCTACTACTAGTGTTATAATTAGGTTTTCATAGCTAATATACCATCACAAGTGTTGCACGTGTTTCTGTGATGAGGAGTCATGTGCCCTTACTACTACTACTACTACTACTACTACTACTACTACTACTACTACTACTACTACTACTACTACTACTACTACTACTACTTTTTCTACTTTTTTTGATGACATGATCAACGGATTGTGCGGAAAACCTTTAATATCCAAAAATGTATAAAAGGCTGACAAAACTATACAATAAACTAACACTAAACAGACTTCAAAGAAAAAAAACTTTAAAAATTCGCCAGTCTTTCCATCATAAATAATATTATTCAAAATATATGTTCAACAAAAATATGTATTACCGTAATACAATAAACGCCATACATATATTATTAAGACTAGTTTCTGAATAGGCCAGGGTAATTGAGTTTGTAGCCGACAAAACATGAGTATTTAAACGCAAACGTTTTGTCAGTAATACAGCGAACAATAGCAAATATCCCCGCTGCAAATTAGGCTTTCTCTTTATTTCGCGAGAACGTTTCCGAAAATGTCCGTGGTCGCTTACGACCTGGGTAAACAATAACAAACACTGTTGCTATTTTTAAAAAATGCTCTGTGTTTACATAGAGATACAGATTCCAATATTACCCCGGATTGTTTGCAATTCAAACAATACAATGATCTTAGTATAATACTGGCCATTAAAAAGCAACCGAAATGAATGGCAGCATCAGTTAGGCTACAACAGCTGTCTTCAACCAAATAGACTTCATACTATGCAAGACAGAAGCAAACCCCTTACTCCGGAACACTCGTTCGTATGGAGGCACAGACCACAATTCTGACCATAAGTTAGTCATTATACTCCTTCAGATGAACGATCTCTACCTCATATATAAACACCAGACCAGGCCAGAGGGTAGAGTCATCTACAACCTACCCAAGCTCATCAGCGATACTGACACTCAAATGTCATACAAAAAAGCCCTCGGGGAGCAGATAGCTAACATTGATGTCAGCTCCGATCCAAGCGCTAACCAAAATACTGAAATCTATGGAATCATCTGCTACCAGCACCATAGGTGTTCTTAAAAACAACCAAACTAGGTATACTGACGACCCTCTAGTAGTAAAACTGTCAGCAGAGCAGAAAGCATTACGGCTGCACATCTATCAAAGTGGCCAAAGTGAAGACTGCACCAAACTACGCCGGGAGCCCAATATTATTCTGCGCCAAATTAGTGAATGCTTAAAAGATCTTGCTATTCAACAGGCAGACTCACTAGCAGATGAAATCACTGCCATGGATGACTGTCACAAAATGTTCTGGGTAGCCCGAGCCCTGAGAGTTACTGACTACACACCACCACTCACTGTACACAACTCTGAAGGACACTTTATCGGGACTGACCAGGGAAAAGACGAGGCTATCCGAGAATGGTTCAAGGAACAGTTAACTGACAATGATGATGATGAGCCCTTGCACCCGTTCTCAGGAGACCCCAGGCCATTACTAATACCAATTAAAACAGCAGAAGTTGAGATGGCACTTAAAGCCCTGAAAAATGGACGTGCATCTGGACCTGATGGCATGAGCAATGAACTATTCAAATATGTAAGTGATATTATCTCAAAGCCGATCACACACCTAATCAATTCAGCTTTTATGCACCACCTTCCCATCGACGCCGTAAGTCAAGGCACCCTTATCGCACTACACAAGCCCTAGAAGCCACCTGGACCCCCAGCCAATCTGCGGCCCATTGTGCTCCTCAACAGCATACGGAAAATCCTATCCAATGTAACTCTATGCCGCATCCGAGACAAGATCGATTACTTCACCGGATCATGTCAAAGTAGCTTCAAATATAGATGCAGATGCACAGACATTGTATGCTCGTGTCAGTAGTCATGTCCAAACACTGCGACTTCCACAAAATTGGCATTGACATGTCACGAGCCATCGACACAATTAAATGCTCAAAGATCCTAGATGTACTACGCCAGGCCAGTTGCAATGAAGATGAGCTACGACTAGTGAGACTACTGCTTGCGGACACCAAGCTGAGAATACGAGTCAAGTCAGTGAAGTTTGTAGAGTTAGAGACATCAATCGGCTCCCCATAGGGAGATGGTCTATCTCCGGTGCTTTTCATCTGCTACCTTGCTGCCGCATTGAAATCTGTGCAGGAAAATTTCACAAGACCAACTACATCTACATCAACTACATATGCTAACCCCAAGTGTCAATACTGGCATGCAGCTAGAGATGGAATATGACGAGATGTGGTCTTCATAGACGAGGAAAAGAAATCCCTTGATGAACTTCTCCCAATAGCTGCAAGCAAACTAAAAATTGAGAATCTCTTTATGAATGAATCCAAAACAGAGTTCACCCACATATACCTATCGACAAAGAATGAAACTATAGCAAATGACGACCCACTTCGTGGCGGCGAACCATGGAGGAATAGTACAATCTTGGGCTCACTACTTTGCAGTACTGCTGACATTTCTGCACGCTGCGTCATGGGGAACATAGCTTTCCAGTCCTTCTGGAAGCTATGGATTCGTAGATCAAAGATGCCCTTGGTAAAGCGGCTATGTTTACACAATGCAACATGCGTATCCTTGATGCTGTATAACTGTAACAGCTGGGCAGATCCAAAGGCAGCTCTAAACAAACTCGATGCCTGCCACCGCAAACACCTACGCACCATCACTGGACACCGATGGCCAGACAGCATAATTTTCCACGATGCACTATACAAGATGTGTAATACGTCGCGGCTGTCTGTAAAGGTTGCCCAGCAAAGATGGTCCATGTTTGGCCATGTGCTAAGGATGCCAGAAGAGACACCAGTACAGAGGGCCTTGGAATTTTCCCTACTCGGAGCCAGCAAATACAAAGCCAGGAGAGGACGTCATTGCATAAATCTACTAAGCGTGCTACGAGGTGACCTCCAGAAAGCATGACTCGGTACAGTCAAGTCAAGAATGGACCTGAGGAAGCTAAGGATTTCGGCTGAGGACAAGACACAGTTGGCAAAAGCTAAGAAGGACTGATTGCAGCTGTAGGATGTTTCTACTACTTCAACCGCAGAATACAGTAATCATATATCATACATCAGTTAGATAAGGCAGCAACCGCCTCAAATCAAGGGATACCCGCATTTAAGCGTTAATATATATATATATATACACACACACACACATTAAAAATCTATTCTTAAAAATGTTACACAAAATGATACAGATGGGATTTAAATCATTACATTCTTTCTATACTCGGCAAACAAAGCAAATTTCTAATCATCATGGTGACGTTTTAAAACCATTCTATGGCGAAGAGACCAACGCCCGGTCTCTTCAGTGATATTGGGGAATGTTAATTTCAATTTGAAGGCCAATAGAAGACTATTTTTGAAAACGTAACAGTTGAATGACTGCATCGACAACCGAGCCAGCCACTCCAGTGCTAAATTTCCAAAATATTCCTCTCTCGGCTCGCAAATTGGCACTCAATCAGCAAATATTTTGACATTCCTTAACAAATTCTGCCATTAAAGGGTTAAATAGTCAGATTTTCATTTTCAAATAATATTAATCTAAACTCCTCTAGTACTTCAACGCATTTCAATCTTCCCTTTCTTCATCAACCGAAAAAAATCTCATTGTAGGAAAATTAGCATACTGGCGCGAAAAATCGCTTTCAATGAAATTAAGTTGTTTATGTTATCATGGCCCAGTACCTTAGCACATCTATATTTCCAAATTATTCAGATCGCCATTGTAACAAGACAAATTAGAACACCTTGCAGGCTCTTTGTAAGATGCCTTTGTACATTTTTATAATCTCTAAATAAGATGATATTAGCTGTCAATTTCACGTGACTGATCCAGAAATCCTTTAAAACTGTTTCTACGTAATTCCAGAACTCAAGAATGACGGAGCATTCAAGGAATAAGTGCTCAATTGTTTCCTCTTGCAATTCAGAAAGAGGACATCGATTACTGGTTGTGACGTAACATTTTTGTAATAGATGACCAGCCCAAAGTCTGCGATGGAGAAGTCGCCAAGCTACATCCTTTGCTTTATATGGTATGGAGGGCAGATGTAAATTTTTCCAGACAATTTTCCATTCAAAGGGTTTATAACATTTGTCATTCCAAACAGCAACAGATTTTGGTGTTTTAGCGTGTTTTTGTATCAGAACTGTATACCAGTCACGGGAACTCATATGGCATTTGAATACATTTTCATCGTAAAGCAAGGTGGGTGGAGATATTTCCTGTTTGCTAGTGGAATTTTGTAATTTAAACCAATCCAGAGGAACTGCATTCCTAATGTGAATTAATAATCTCTGAGCGTCGATGGTTCTCAGCTTACATTTCTCTGATAGGGTCTGCCTGGAAACCCACGCTCGGGAATCTGGTGTAATCACAGCAGCTAAATGCTGGAACCCTTTAGTTGCTAATGATGGAAAATAAAGTGCTCTATTAGACACGGTAATGTTATCATTTCCCCACAATTATTGGTTTAAAGCATCTCCCCATGTCAATGGTGAAGGAGCGGTTTTAGAAAATATACTTAATTCCTTGTGTAAGTCTTGATATACCCCAGGAATCCTCCGAAAATACAACAAAATCAACATATATACATTTATGAAGAAGCAAAACGATAAATAAATCATAAATGCGTAGTAGAACGCGTCTTAAATCGACGTCAATAGCAGAGCCAAATCAGCACGACTTCAACTACTACTACTACTACTACTACTACTACTACTACTACTACTACTACTACTACTGCTACTGCTACTGCTACTGCTACTGCTGCTGCTGCTACTGCTACTGCTACTGCTGCTGCTGCTACTGCTACTGCTACTGCTACTGCTACTGCTACTGCTACTACTACTACTACTACTACTACTACTACTACTATTAGTTTAATTTGTTTTTTATAGCTGATATCTCACCATAAGTGTAGCAAACCATCAGAAAACCCATTGACGGCACTGGTAAAATGCTCACATAATTCAAATGGCTCTCATAAGCTCTCCCCCAAGGCCGATTTTAGGCAATTTTGGATATGTTATTGTGCTCGAAATTACCTTTCAAACGCTACCAAGTTCGCTTCTACACCATTTTTTTTCTTGGCTTAAACCTTTAACGACCACACTACTGGCCGTATAACCAGAGCAGGATTAAGCCTATTGAAGCCACAAAGATAATTGGTTGTAGGGCACACATCCCACCCACCCCGCCCCCACCCCTTATCAGATTAGCCAAGGAGAGAATAGCTACTACTACTACTACTACTACTACTACTACTACTACTACTACTACTACTACTACTACTACTACTGCTGCTACTGCTGCTACTGATGCTACTACTACTACTACTACTACTACTACTACTACTACTACTACTGCTACTACTACTGCTGATGCTACTACTACTACTACTACTACTACTACTACTACTACTACTACCAGAATATAATAAATTCGTTACGTAACATATGTGTCAAAATGGCGTTGAATATTTTGAACCTAATTTAACTGGAAGCTGGTGCTGTCTAAGGCAGCATCAACTTCCAGTCAAATTGGTTTCAAAATATTGAACACCTTACGTAGACTATACAAGTGAGTTATTGGGACTAAGGTTGCATATTCACAGCAAAATGCTTGAGAATAAAATTGTTAAAACTATATACTTTGATAGGCTTAAATTGTGTGCCTCGATGGAATGAAACGAATAAGTCTTAACATTCTAAGTCTTAACTTAAAGTGCTTTCATTCCGTTTAAAAGAATCGTATTTTTAGTTGTGAATTTGAATTAAGGACTCGTGTCTCTAATTCGATTTCGCAACTTAAAAAATTATATTAATTTATATGGAATAGAATCATCATATGCTAAAATTTATTTCGTCTCAGTACATCTAGTTAAATAATTTAAGCCTCTAAAAGTCTATAATCTTAAAGGTGCATATTCACACCAAAATGGCTGAAAATAAATTGTTAAAATAGTATAATTTTAGAGGCTTAAATTGTGTGCCTAGATGTAAAGAAACGAAATAAATCTTAACATATGATGATTTCATTAAGTATAAATTAATATAGAGTTTTAAGTTGTTAATTTGAATTAGGGGACCGTGTCTCTATTTCAATTTCATAACTAAAAATACGATTTTATTTAGCCGGATTGAAATCATTATATGTTAAGATTTATTTCGTTCCATTCCATCGAGGCACATAATTTAAACATCGAAAAGCATACAATTTTAACAATTATATTTTCAAGCATTTTGGTCTGAATACGCACCTTTAAAAGTTTCAAATGGGTAAAGTGCGATAATTGTTTTGCTTTTTGGGTTCCTTATATTTCGTGGCCGCAGTGCTGTAGCCCTGTTAGCCATGGCCTTAATCCGGCTCTTCATATTATGTGACACAAATGAGAGGAATGGTGAAGACTTCTTACTTCGCGTCGATGGCAAGTGGCAGAAGAGCATACTATTAGGCTCCCTCTTTTGAAGTTCAAGCAGAATTACAAATCGACGTGTAACATGAAACTTTGATTTCCAGTCCAGGAAGCTGTGGATTTGTGGTTCTGAAATTTTCACGACAGTAAAGATGTACATATACGATGCCACATGTATCTCAAAAATGCCTCAAAAATGGTATACGATTGTGACAGTTGGGCAGCGCCAAAGACTCTCATGAACAGTTTCGAGATAATTTTCATCGCAAACATTTGCGAACCATCACGCATCATTGATGGCCACACAGCATAGTCTCAAACATATCACTTCAAATATGGTCGATAAACGCTGAAACCTAGGACCACTAAAGATGAAAAATATCCTAAGTGAGTTTAGTATACTCGCAACTGACACAGCGGAGAAGGTTGAATAAATCTGATTGCATGTGAAAGATGTTTCAACTCCTTTCAGCCACAGAAACCAGTCATGATTGGTCAGAACTCGCGGAGGAATGGAGGATTCCAGTTTATCCAACAATTGTATGACGTCATAATGACCTACGTCGCGTGTATGATGACGTTATAATCAATTTCGTCATGATTGACGTAGCTAGGTTCGCCACGAACGTTTAATTGATGACGGGCTAAACGTTGTTGTACGAATTGCATGTCTTTACCATTTAATAAACATGCTGTTGAATATTTTGAAACTAATTTGACTGGGTGTTGTTGCTGCCATAGCCAACAACAGCATCCAGTCAAATTAATTTCAAAATATTCAACAGATTACCTTATACTTTTCTGGAAATTGATAGTCAGTGAGTTCAGGGATCGATCAATGGGCCAAGTTTGGATGAACCTTAGCTAGAGATGGGCGGAGTATAGCTAAAACTGGATTCCTCCATTATAAAAAATCAACGTGACAATTCGAAATAATGGCTTATGCAATAAAAACAGATTATCAAACTTGTTACAATGAAATTTAGTATGATCTCATTTGAAACCTCGTTCCAAATGCGATATTAATAACCGAATGTGATGTATTTGATGCGAAATTGCGATTCGTTTGAAATGAATTAATTCTTGACATCATGTGAAAGAGAGCATTATCCAGGGAGCGCAGTTAAATACATATAGGCCTAGAGCGCAAAAGACCCTGGTAGCGTAGACTACGCTAATTTCTGTTTCGTATTTGAGAGGTTAGGTGATGTCAGATCTAGATAGGTCCTTGCTGATCTGACAACTGACGGAACCTTCTATTGAAATTGCTTGATCCAAATTGACCAGTCAAATGCTAGAATTGCCTCAGCATATCTCTCAGGAGAAATCTTCACATCAAGGTTAACAAAGGAAATTGAATGACAAAACTGGCCATAATTGTGACGAGTAATTGCCACAAACATGTTTATGATATGCTGTCATACCAGAGCAACTCTACTGCCTAGGCATTTCATTGTGCTACGACGAAATCTGAGCTGAAACCCGTTGCGGATCCAGAGGAAGACGATGGTGTCAATCACCCACCCACCCACCCCCCACCAAACCCACCCCTACCCAGCTTCCAGTCAAATTAATTTCAAAATATTAAATAAGATATTATTACATAATGAAGAATGCGTTATGTCTTCAACCACATGACACCACACAATTTCGCTTGGTGACTGGTGAGACAAGTTGGTGGCGACCACGGTTCAACATTAAAACAATGGACCTTTACAGTTTATCCATCCATCATATGACGGCATAAACAACTATGCGACGTGTATTATGACGTCATGATAAATTACAGCATGTATGACTCGATTTAGTCAATCTTGAACGCGTAATAGTCCGGCACGGTGTGCGAATTGTATGTTTTTGCTATTTAATAAACATGCTGTTGAACATTTTGAAACTAATTTGGCAGCAACAGTGCCCAGTCAAATTAGTTTTAAAATACCTGTATAGTGTTCTCGAAATTGAGATTCAGAGAGTGCAGCGATCGATTGATCCCAACACGAGCGAGGAGTGGATGGTGCTTAGCTAGAGATGGGCATTGTTAAAATGGAAAGGTGAATTGCGGTGCATGTAAAGGAATACGTATGGAAGTGAAAGATATGGATTCTATAGACCATAATCTATTCGAACAATACAACACTTGAGATGAGATTAACATCGATTTAATGTTTTAAATTCTTATTTTAAACCTATATCAATAGACGGAGATATCCCACGCTGTGGGATGGGATTGAGTTATATACTTTGAACCCTAGCTTCACAGCATCTCATTTTCAAGGTAGCTATTCAGGTAAGATGTTGGATATTTTTAACTAATTTCACCGTGTGCTGTTGTTGTCTATGGCAGCAACAGCGCCCAGTTTAAATTAGTTTCAACATATTCACTAGAGTATTTATTAAATGGTAAATCCATCAACGACACGCAATTACTGGACTTGACGGACTATATCAGCTTCACGGCGGAGTATTTTCTGTCAATTATGATTGTGACGTCAGCATACATGTGACGTAATTGATTATGACGGCACATACTTGAGTGACAGCTCAGATCATAGAGGTACTGTAGCTGTAGGGATTGATTTATATACTTTGAACCCTAGCCTCACAGCATCTCATTTTCAAGGTAGCTATTCAGGTAAGATGTTGGATATTTTGAAACTAATTTCGCTGTGTGATGTTGTTGTCTATGGCAGAAACAGCGCCCAGTTTAAATTAGTTTCAACATATTCACTAGAGTATTTATTAAATGGTAAATCCATCAACGACACGCAATTACTGGACTTGACGGACTATATCAGCTTCACGGCGGAGTATTTTCTGTCAATTATGATTGTGACGTCAGCCTACATGTGACGTAATTGATTATGACAGCACATACGTGAGTGGCAGCTCAGATCATAGAGGTACTGTAGCTGTAGAACTATGGGACTAGTTGTCGTGACCGCCGTAAATAGCCAGTGTGCCTGACCAGTTATTTTCAGATTTTGATTCTTCGAAGCAATCTGCCACTAACAGCTGTTCAGCACGTGTGTTCGTTTCATCTTGGCAATTTGTCAACAACTATCAGTCAATCGTGACGTTCCTCGCTGATCTTCTTATTCTTGTGGATACTGGCCGGTCCAACCATCACGGTCTATAATACTGTGTTAGCATACATAATGACGTGTCTCTAATCTTATTCAGTAATCCGAAAAGATACCGAACATAAATGTCTCTAACGTTGCTGAGCGCTCGCTAACATAATAGCTACTAATTGGAGAAGCAGAAGCAGGCACTCGTGACCTGAATTTATATATTTTTATCATAAATAAAATTTGGTTGGATGTATCAATCTGAGTTTATTCGACTAGGAAATGGAACTTGCAACAAAAATCTGATTTTGTTAGTACCATAATATGATATTCTCATATAAACGAGATCGAGGAGAAAGTACTGAACTGTGAAATGCGATCGACACTTTTTAGACATATGGCTCGGATTCATTCATTGAATAATTTTCTTTCTCTTTCTAGCTGCTGTCAATTCGCGTGGCTGTGATTGGAGAGGCGTCCGCAACCACCTTTCTAAAGAATCTTAATCCGGCATTGTATGAAAAAGCTGTCAAAATGAAAACTATGTCGTCATCAACAGCTATTGAAAAACTCAAGTGAGTATACAGGATGGTGGCTAGAAATATTTAAACCATATTCCCGGATAACGCATGTTACTGGGCCTGTACTGGGCTAATAGCGGGCCGTATTGCCCCAGTATTGGCCCCAGTAAGGGCCCAGTAAGCTGCATTGTCAATTAGTTGTTTGTTTGTATAAGTAATCTTCAAATGCCCGAAAATACACGCTCATAGAACGCATTAGAGGTTTCAGTGTTGGGAGCCAACAATTATTAGGTACGCACAGGACACAGAAAATACCAACTTGATAAGTGTTTTTCGATCAGACTTTTAATCCGTTGGGTGGGACGTGGAATTATTGTCTATAGTTGTGTTTTTACTGTTTAGGAGAGCCAGAAAATGTCGGGTGACACACGGTCACCATTTGCCAATTCTGTTATTCTCGACTTTATCTCATCCGCCCTCCCATCCAAGGTTTGTGGAGGAAAATTGCAGAAATTGTCAGAATAATTATACAAATCAATCATTTGATGATATTCATTGCATTACCGACAATGATATGTAGGTAAGATTCATTTATTTAGTATCAGATAAATTTTGACTGATTGAATCTTAAACCATTAGGATTGAAACCAAAATCAGATCTATGCAGTAGGATAAGCTAAATCACAGCTTTTAAGTTCTAGCTATGCCCCGCCCATCACTAGTTAAGCTCCACCCACACCTCGCCCGTGTTTGGATCGATCGATCTCTGAACTCTCTGACTATCAATTTCCACAAAACTATACAGGTAAGCTATTGGATACTTTGAACTAATTTGACTAGCTATCCCCACAAACAAAGCTTTCAATAGCATACGGCACACAGAAATTGAGAAACCGCCATATACTCTATTAGAACTGATGGCAAGTGTATTTCCCAAACAAGACAAGAGGGTGGTAGCTATTATTATCATGTCTCTGATCACGAGTGTACATCACATATCATGCCTTTAGATTCATCTTGGAATATCATTGCAGGCTTCTAAAATTCTCATTATTCCGATGCATTACTTCAGTGTTGTATTGTTGCGATGGTTTCGCTGATTCAAGTAATTACCAGTACCGGTAGTAGCAGAGGACATTGACCTATGCGGCATATCGAATGCATCCTTTTGTTTGATCCAGGGTATTGCTGATAGGTGTAATGCAAGCATACATCCTCCAAAAATGGTAAGCCGTCCACTCCTTCGCTAGCAGTACTCGTAGCACAAGCAAACCAAGTTTGAGGGCGTATCAAAGATGCTGATCTGGATACATAGGTGAATAATAAAATCCCAAATTACATGCAGAGAAGACTTAGTGAATGTGCTGAGCGACCTGGCTAATACGAGTAAAATCACAAATAGTGGGTCGATCTGCAAGCAAGCTAGTGCTAAGTATAACGATGTTCATCATAGCAGAGAAGGAGAGAAAAGATAGTAGGGTGCGCAGAGAGAGAATAAAATATGGGACAGAAAAGAGAGCGAGAGAGAGAGAGAGAGGAGAGAGAGGAGAGAGAGAGAGAGAGAGAGAGAGAGGAGAGAGAGAGAGAGAGAGAGAGAGAGAGAGAGAGAGAGAGAGCGAGAGCGAGAGATAGAGAGAGAGAGAGAGAGAGAGAGAGAGAGAGAGAGAGAGAGAGAGGGGGGTGGGGCAACATCTTGAAATCTTCAGTCATATGGTGCCTTACTTCTTCACAACAAGTGATATTCACTATGCACTGTTTTGACTTATTCTACCTGTCAGCCATGGCATTCTTTGGGGATATCTTAGATGGTATATCCACATCTGCAACAGCTGAGAGTCAAAGCTTGCTGATGCAGTTGATGGTGATGAGAGGATATGTGCCCATATAGTCACAAAGAGTACAACAGGGATTCATTAATCATGCACAGGATAGAAATGGATTACACAAAAATCTGTGAAATGGTCATCACTCATGTTGATCCCGAGAAGCGTCCTGATGATATAATGGTAAACATCGTTAGTGAATGATTGACACCTTCATCAGTCAATGTAAACAATGCTAGTGAAACTGGCAGAATGCAGATGAAGTTGTTTGAAAGCGCATGACCCACAGTTTTCTAAGACACAATCCAGTATATTGGCCAACAAAGTCGCAACCACGACAGTGGCAATGTATACATACATGTACGAGTTAAAAAAGCAAACATGTTTTAGATCAAGCTCTTTTGCTATACGGTGATAGGGGTTCAGTCTAGTTCCCGCGAAGTACACATCAAGCGAATTGGCACGCATTCCTACATTGATGCTCATATATGCTGAAGAAATTAGGGAATTGTATTAAACAACTGCATGCTGAAGCATTAGACGCGGCAGTCATTAATGTTTCAGTCCAGTTCTGGATCGCAGGCTGGTTCATCGGCCTAAAGTGATAAAACAATTCCAACGTTAGGGTTACAACGAGTGTCACAAGAGATGATATGCACATTCATTTCCAGTTTATCCATCCACCACATGACATCAAAATCAACTACGTGACTTGTAGGATGACGTCATAATCAATTGCAGCATGACTCACTTGATGTAGTCCGTCTTAAATACTTAATAGTCCGACACGTTGTGCGAATTGTATGGCTTTACTATTTAATAAACATGCTGTTGAATATTTTGAAACTAATTTGAATGGGTGATGTTGCTGCCATAGCTTACCTTTATAGTGTTGTGGAAATTGATAGTCATGACGTTCATGGGTCGATTGATCCCAACACGGGCAAAGCGTGAGTGGAGCTTAACTAGTGATGGACGGGGCAGAGCGAAAACTGGATTTACAACTCTGGTTTCTCTTTCAGGAAAGCACGTGCCATTTTCAAACCATTTTCATACCGTGTGAATAAGTTTCATTAAATGCCAATATTTTTTAAGCAATAGCTATTACTTTTATCTAGGCACTCAGCTCATTAAATGGCATTCACTTTTGAATAAGGTCTTAGAACTTGAAGGACTTGAATGTATCACCACATGACTAACCACTCATTTCGTGCTGATATTAGTGCTGACATTTCGTGCTGAATACAATGTTTGTGAGCTGCTGGGAGATTTCCATTCAATTGAGATTTCGTTGTTATCTTCATTTCATGTATGTAAGCACTCGATTATATAATCGTCAGAAAATAAAATCGATTATCGATGAAATATCGAAGTAGTCGTAGTTTAATTGGCGTCTATCGTGTCCCTAATTCCAGATCCTATTCACGCCATATCTAGGCTGGTTTTATTTCAGTGTATTATTGGTAACTGCCCCAGTTTTTACACTGGTGCCCATTTATGGTTCTGGTTGAAGAGAGGCAACGGGGGAGTCAAGGAGAGCCTATGTTTTCACCGATTTCTCGTCAGCCTCCTGATCTCCGGGCATTCGAGCGAGATTTGAACCCCACCCAAGTACCAGTCGACAAAGCTAACACCATTAACACCACGCCAATCGTCTCCTCTAGATGACATAGGCCTATCAAGTAACTAAGCAAGCTTATATGTAACCTTGAACGACATCTAATGGTCACATGGTTCACAATGCCGCTTTATTCACATTGATACAACTATTTGGTCTTAATTGACGCCAATAATACTTTAATAAGACCATCTTTTGTCCTTTTCAGTTTTTCCGCTGTTTGACCACCTTAGCAAAACAGATTTGCAATGATCTATCATTTAACACCAACATTGCCTTTGTTATGTACGACATTCCGTCGTTAAGTTTAGCTTTTATTCAAATACGACCGTAATTGACCTATAAACGTAACTTGGAGACGGATTGCTGCGCCACCTTCTGATCAAAATCTATAGAATCACATTACATCCCTTTTCACAAACATGGTAATAAATTCTGGTGTTGGAGAATTAACTGCTAGTCAGGCTACTGAATCCAGGTTTTAAATTGTTGAAAGCAGCGTTACATTGGCAGTAATTGTAATTTCAAGGTCAAAATCAGAGACAGGACAATTTTAAAGATGCACACTATATTAATCAAAATGATTTTAGATGGGTAGTGGTTAAATAATGCATGTAATGTGTATGTATTTATTTTGGAGATTTTGTAAAATTTGTTGGAAATGAAGTGTTGGTGGGGGGGGGGGGGGGGGAGTGTGTGTGGGTTGAATAAACCAGGCAAAATCTCAAATTGCTTAAGGTTGACATGGTGTCACCGCAGCAATTTCTATTTTTCTATACTCAATCTTACCAAATCAGCTTCAAAAAAACCATAGGCAACAAATCTACGTTCAGCCCAAAACTTGGCCTTATCTACCGGAGTATTTCCAAAAATGTAATCTATGAAAACTAACCACGAAAATGAACGGTCGATCATCATCATCATCATCATCATCATCATCATCATCATCATCATCATCATCATCAACAACGTCGTCGCCGTCGTCGTCGTCGTCGTCATCGCCGCCGCCGCCGCCGCCGCCGCCGCCGCCGCCACTATCACCGCCGCCACCACCACTATCACCACCACCACCAGCACTACCACCATCACCACCACCACCATCAACACCACCACTATCAACACTTGTAAAATACAGATAATCTGTGTCAATATGTATGGTGCAAGACAACTGTCTCACAATGAATTATTTGGGGGAAATACTTCCCACAATGCATTGTTCACATATTGGCTTGCTGGTAATCACGACAGGCGAAGAAGGAGCATCACTAGAAAGCTAGGCCATATTTTCTACATATTTCTGTATTAGCTTTTCTATTCTTATACAATTCCGTCGAGTTACTTAAAATACACCCTAGTATCGGCTGGATTTACCGAAGCTAAGCACACGCGTGTATTTTAAACATGTAATTAACTTGGTGAATCACTGAATATTTGGCAAAAATAGCAAAAGAGTAAATCCCACCGCACATTGCGCCGACACGACGCGACGGCGATGTGATTATCGGTTACCTATCGCCATAGTGTGCTTCCGAAACCGATCGCAATGGGACACGAAAACGATACGAAAACTACAGATTTTGATAATCGCCGCTCGTCGCCTGTTTTCAAATACGCTTAAAAAACTTTCTTGTCGCTAACGTGTCGCCAGCGACGAGCGGTCTACTAACCAATCAATATTAATCGCACATCTTCCAAAATGGATAATAAGAGCATATGAACGAGTGAAAAGGAAAATTCCTTACTTCAAGAATTAATGCTAGAACACTAGTTTAAGTTAAATCTGACCATATTATACTTGATTGCCGACAACGAGCGCTAAGGTTGGTGCCTCGCAAAAGGTATGTCAGAAGAAAACGAGGAATATTTACGCTGACCTCAGGGGTGAGCCCACAGTGGCTGGAATTACAGATACAGAACAGCAATGGCAAGCACACCCTTGCTTCTATGACGTCTCTGACAGAGATTTTATAAATAAATATGAATAATATCATCTATACTATGTGGCATATACGCGCGCCGAGTCACTTGAAATAAACATGGGGTGATCAAATATAAATATAATTGTTGACGATTGGACAGTATAGTCTATAATTACTGTCTCTACGTTTCGGCTTGGGGCCTGAGTGAATGTGTCCTGTGGACACCGGTGGGTTTTTTTGGAGTGTTTTCGTGTCTTCTACACAATGGTCGTAGATTTAGATATTCTACTTACAAACTGGCTGTCCGGTGTACATGATTAATTAGCTAGGAGTTAGATAACAATCCCGGACGCTCAACTACACTTAGAAAATTTCCGTAAATTTAACGGAAAATTCCCGGCAGCAGTGTGACCGGAGATTTTCTGTTAAAAACGGAATTCCGTAAATATTATTTCCGTATTTTTTACAGAAAATCCATTAATTCAACGGAGTTTCGTAACTATTATTTCCGTATTTTTGCAGAAATTCTGTTAATTCAACGGACTTTCCGTAACTATGATTTTGGATGTTTATAGATCAGACTGAACCTGCCCACAATTCCCGGTCACTATCTGGTCACGTCACTATCTGGTCACTATCGTGTTGACTTCTAGGATAGGTCAGAATTGTGTGTAATGCTTTCTCAAGCGTGTGTGTTATCGATTTTATAATGAACTCACTATGACTTGATGTATTTGACTGTCTGTCCGTTTTTCCTAAGATATATTGGGCTAAATGCTAGAACAAATTGGAGTAGCTAGATCCAATTTAATTCACATATGTAGACGATTTACCATAGCCATAGATTCTGGTCACTGCTCTCAAATCCAGAGCCTGTAATCAAGTAATATGTTAATATACAGTGTCCACACAGTTCATGACTTGCTGGCTGGGAGCAAAGATTTCAAGGATCAAACGAGTTTACATTCAATATTTTCAGCCAATTTATTTGGTCATATTTACTATTTAACGAGCTTGATACAGTAGACCTACTGAATGGAACCGAGTTTAAGACTTTACTTATTAAATAAGACAGTTAGATTCAATACCATGTTCTGTCCTTATGTCACACACACACACACACACACACACACACACACACACACACACACACACACACACACACACACACACACACACACACACACACACACACACACACACACACACACACACACACACACACACACACACACACACACACACACACACACACACACACACACACACACACACACACACACACACACACACACACACACACACACACACACACACACACACACACACACACACACACACACACACACACACACACACACACACACACACACACACACACACACACACACACACACACACACACACACACACACACACACACACACACACACACACACACACACACACACACACACACACACACACACACACACACACACACACACACACACACACACACACACACACACACACACACACACACACACACACACACACACACACACACACACACACACACACACACACACACACACACACACACACACACACACACACACACACACACACGACGAGCATCGGCGCAATGTGCGTTAGGTTTAATATAGAACTGTTGAAAGAATTGGATGCGCTTTCCAATATTAGGAGTTTGGGGTTTGCTTTTGTCGTTACTAGTCTGTGGCCGAGTGCATCGAGCAGGCGCACAAAAGGCAGGTGTAGTTGACGAACGTCCGTGCAATTACACCCGTTGTCCGGTACTAGGAGTACATAAAACGGGCGTGCGCGGACGTAATTTCGTTTTCACGGGAATTCACCGCATATTTAACGTGTTGTAGCCTCCTACAAACATGTCGCGCAAGAAAAACTTCGAAGCGGTGAAATTCTAAAACTGCTATCTTCATATAAGGAAAGCAACGAGCTTATAAACTCAAAACTTAGAGCTCTACGGTATTGTAGATCGGCAAACCAATGTACGACACCGCCCATAGTTCAGTTGTTAATGAATAATAATACACTACGCAGCTGCCACGTCTGCTATCTAATTTTAGTGGCGTGACTTTCAGGTCGTTCGCGCGACGAAATTGACTCTACGCCTGTTTTAGGCCCGCTTTCCATGTGAGCTTTTTCTGCTCGCGTTTTCTCGCATGCTTTTTTGCTCGTCGGTTTGTCTATTTTCATGCGGGCTAGTTTACTAGCGAATCCGGCTGTCTTCCTAGCGTAGGCAAGCGAATTTCAGGTTCTAGTTCTGCATATCTTTGATAGATTTTTGCAGGTCCTGAAGCTGAGCTTTCAAAAACAGGAGCAGTTAATTGATCTGGTAGAACCCATAGGCACTTTTAGCGTGACGTCGTACCCTCTCCTATTTATATATAAGACTAAAGGTTTGCTTCGGTTGCGATTGACGTTTTGATGCTACTACGATTCCTCTGCACTGAAAACCACGGGAGTTTATTTACTAAATAATATGTTGCACTTACAGCGGATACATATATCTATCCGACGCTGTATAGTATTTGGACAAAACCACACCAAGAATTTCATAATATACGAATACATTAAAAGCGTATACGACGACCTTCCCCATCAAACTAATACACGTAACAAAATATGACATTTAAAAAGTATTCAATACTACCTTAATTTC
The DNA here is from genome assembly GCA_034401795.1 of Chaetoderma sp. LZ-2023a. Taxonomy (NCBI): domain Eukaryota; kingdom Metazoa; phylum Mollusca; class Caudofoveata; order Chaetodermatida; family Chaetodermatidae; genus Chaetoderma; species Chaetoderma sp. LZ-2023a. Next base: position 200,809,345 of record CM067369.1, read on the forward strand.
ATATGAATGCACATCAATTTGTATAAATAGGTTGTGAATTATTTCAATAAACAGACAATTCGCCACGTTTGGTTGATATAAATGTTAGTAGGACTACCTTCGCGTCAATTCAACAGAAATCATCCATTTCTCCTTCGATCAATACTCACCATTCTATTACTTCTGATACAAGCTATCCTGGATAGCTGGGCCCTAGGACCTAGGAGGGAGGGAGGGAGGGAGGGAGGAAGGGAGGGAGAGAGAGAGAGAGCGTAGCATACGAGTACGACGTCACGCTGAAGGTGCCTATGTCTGCACCCAAAATCTGTGCACTCTTTTTTGGTTTGTCAACTGCATTAATTGCATTATACGAATGCGAGTTCTGTGTCTCTTTCGCAAATAATACAAAAGAAAATGGCTGTTGTATGGCATCATTATTATATTTGCATAGCGTTCAAAGTCAATATTGCAAAATAACTTGATTTATAAGGCAACACGCATGTGCACAAGATCAACATGCGCAACACGTGCTTGTACCTGCCGCACGGAGAGACTCCCATGGAAATGGTTCTATCTAAATGCACTAGACCAACTTTTCTGCTCGCAGAAAAATGGGCAGAAAAGTCGCTCACTGAGCGACTTGTTTTAAGGCAAGAGAGTTTCAGCATGCTGAAACGCCCAAGTGAGCGACTTTTCGGCCCGCTTTTCTGCGAGCAGAAAAGTCTGTCTAGTGCATTTAGATAGATCCATTTCTCCTTCGATCAATACTCACCATTCTATTACGTCTGATACAAGCTATCCTGGATAGCTGGCCCTAGGACTATAGACTTAGTAAGCTTTACCGGCTCCTGGAACCGGGTACTCGGCTCCCAACTGCCGAGTACCCGTTTGTCATGAAGCTCATTCTTGTTTGCATAGCAACAAGAGCTACATGCTTTTTTGCAGTTGGAAGTCTTAAAGTTTTCTAAGCCTTTTTCTGTGATTGTGATAGCTTTGTGTTCGCTCTCTAAGGATTATTTGGATTACCATGGAAGGAGCCGATGATAACCAGGTCGTATATTTCCGTGTTATTCCATAGTGAAAAGACTTAGGTCTTCAAAATTTCGTCTGTGTCGCATGTTCCAATTTCTGACCCCGAATCTGGGACGTGTGTTAACAACGAAATATGCCAGATTGATCGCCTTCCTTTAACAGCAACAGGCGATCGGCAGATATGAAATATGGTGTTGGCTATATGGTGTTTAACACGAAAATCGGCTGACGTCGTTCTCCATATGATCCGAGCGGGTGACGTCACACCCGAGTTGTCTCGGATTTTTATGTGAAGAAAATGTTTCATTAATTCACGCATCTGATTCTGGGTGCTGCGTACTGTGTTGGTACATGATCTGTTTGCAATGATCGGTGGTTTCAAAATTCTTGATTTAGATGTGTGGTCTGCGGTTTTACCATGTGCTACAGCAGTTTGTTTACATTTTGGTGTTTTTTTCACATATCGTTTTAGTGGGGCGGATATGTAACAAATTCGAGGTAAGATGTTCCATTCTGGCAGAAAGCATGAAATTTGGCATATAGGTGGTTTAAGATACGCTGAACATAATTAGATGCGGTGCCACGTGATTCTACCAAGGGAACCCATTCAAAATAGCGGATTCAAAATGGCCGCCTTCCCAGCGGAAAATCAGCATTGCTCACGTTCTAGATGGAGTAGAGGGCTGTAATTGATGTCAAATTAAGGGTTTCTTGGGTCACTGGTTAGGATTTTACCCATTACAATACTCTAAATAGATAAACGTGCTGAAAAATATATTATTATTATTATTATTATTATTGTTGTTGTTGTTGTTGTTGTTGTTGCTGTTGTTGTTGTTGTTGCTGCTGTTGTTGTTGTTGTTGTGGTGGTGGTGGTGGCGATGGTGGTGGTGGTCGAAGTCGTCGTCGTCGTCTTCGTCGTCGTCGTTGTTGTTGTAACATTTGTAAATTAGTATTATTATTGCTAAACGTTTGTACACACATGTTCCGGCCGGAACATTTTAGAAACAAGTTTTCGCTACTCAAAACAATTGGTCTACACGTTTTGTCCAGTAAATGTAATTTTATACCAGCCCCTCGCTTCGCCAAGCATTATTTCGTTGCGGATTTCCACATAATTATTGTAGTTTCCTAAACTCACACTATTTAAATATATCAGGAGAATACATAGCTGCATAGCAATCACGCACACGCGTATTGTGCTCTGCTTATAGACAGAGACAATGGCCTATTATATTCTCGCATTCAAGTCAATATGTCAAAGAAAGTGAAATTGACATCTGATCCCACAGTGGATTTAGCACACACGAACTGGTCCATGTGTGCTATTTGCCAGCAGTCCACAACGGAGAATCTCATAGATCCATGTAGTAACACAAATCGTGACAATGTGATTACGAGTTATAGGTCATTAGCTGATAACCTTGATAGGCTACAGCAACTCCATGCCCTTCCACCATACCTGGATCTATGTAGGCTGAATGATGGATCTGGAATTGCGGAGACGCTCATAGAAAACTGTGCTAGCTGGTACACATCTTGTTGGCATCTCTGTAGCCGGACTCTGGTTGATCGCGCCATGAAAAGAAATGCGAAATTAGAATCCAGTGAGGATCTCAGGTCACCAGTCAAATCTAGATTGAGGTCATAATTTCACTATGCCAAGTATAAATGATCCCACTCAACCACTGTGCTTTTTCTGTGACCAACCGATAGAGCATGACATTCATAGAGCTGCAACAGCAAAATTTGACCAAAACATACGCAAAATGGTGACAGAACTGAGAGATACAAAACTTCTTGCTAAAATGTCATCTGGAGACATGACAGCATTGGATGCTATTTACCACAAGCCTTGTTTGACAAAACCATACACACGACATAGATCTCTTTCGGGAAGTGAATCTGATATTGCTGACGATATGAAACCTGACTCTGTTGCTCTTGCAGAGCTAATATCATGCATGGAAGATCGTCAAGCCTCTGAGCATCCTATTGGCAGCATACTTAAGCGTTCTGATTTAACACGATTATACACTCGCCGTCTTGAACAACTTGGTGGTGCTATGCCAAGGAGGATTAACTCTACCAGGTTGAAGGAAAAGATCTTGTCGAAAATGCCAAATGTGGAGTCAAACAAGAGTAACTATGAAGTTATTCTCACATTCAAGAAAGACATAGGCGATGCTCTATTACTAGCCCCCCCCCCCCCAAATGATTCTGATAGTGACGCAATTGCGTTGATGAGGGCAGCTCAAATAGTCCGCAAAGAGATTTTTCAGATTAAGTATGATTGCAAGGGTTCACTTGATGCTGACCAGTATGACAACTTACCTCAATCACTTGTTACTTTAGTTCAGATGATACTTGGCGGTACAAACATTCATAGTCAAAATGAGAATTCCCAAACTATCAAGGGGGAAGTGTCGTCATTGATCCAGCTACTCATCTTTAATGCCATTAAAAGAGCGCGTAAAAGCAGTATGGGAACTCGCCATAATCCTGATCGTGAAACAGCATTGCCACTCTACCTAGGCCTACTAATTCATGCCAAAACGCGAAAGCGGGAGCTTGTGGGAGAACTCTTCAGACATAGACTTTCAGTATCCCACGATCGCGTCATGCAGCTCTCGACTGATGTAGGAAATAAAGCTGTAGACGTGTTTTAAAATGATGGGGTTGTTTGTCCGACTAACTTGCATGGTAATCTGTTCACAACTGGGAACCTTGATAACATAGACCATAATCCTACATCCACATCGGCACGAACTGCATTCCATGGGACAGCAATCTTATTAACACAACATTTTTCAGACACAAACACTGGGGTCATTCGAACTCTTGAACAATTGACACCAAACGTTGTACAAAAATCCACCACCATCCATCCATTACCCGAGACGTACACAGTTGTGAATCCTTTGATTCCCAGTAATACCATATTAATCTTGGATAAGACTCAAATTGCGTGGCTGGACAAGATAAACGAAACTCGATCGAGGGCGATATGTATGGGACAGCTGACATATTGTGGGCAGCTCACTTTGCTAGTATGCAAGATGTCACACCTCCGCCAGCAATTACTGGACTTTTGCCGCTCTTTCGTGACAACGCTCATAGTTTGGCAATGGTGAAACATGGTATGGATTTAATTCAGCAAACTACACAGCATATCAATCATGGACAGGTGCCAGTCATCACTCTTGATCAGCCTTTGTGTGCTATTGCAAAGAAGATACAATGGTCTTGGCCCCTTCTATATGGTGAGGATAAGTATGTGGTGATGATGGGTGGACTGCACATTGAGATGGAGCTACTCAATGTGTTGGGAGACTGGCTAAGCAGCAGTGGATGGGTGGCTGTGATGACAACAACTAATGTAACTACAGAAGGCCGAGCCGATGCCATTCAAACTGGCTCGCATACATCACGAGGTCAATGGGCACACCAGGTGACATCCGCTGCTCTCTATGTATTGCAGAAACGTGCATATGCTGCCTTAGAGGACACACTGCCATTTGAAGACTGGTGTCAGCAGAAGGAAACAGACCACCCACAGTTAAGTACTGGAATTCAGTCTTGAAATTAGAGCTGCTGTTTCTTCAATTCATGAGAGCTCAGCGAGAGGCCAATATCCCATTGTATGTAGAGACATTGGGCAAGATTATCCTGTGGATGTTTACCCTGGATCATGTACACTATACACGATGGCTCAGCATCCATGTGGCTGAACTGTTGCAACTTGAGAACGGATGCCCACTTGTACATAGACAATTTGTTGAAGGAAACTTCATTACTCAGAAAACGGCTCACAAGTTCTCAGCCTTGGCACATGATCAAATCCACGAGCAGCAAAATGCTATTCTGAAGGGCGATGGTGGAATTATCGGAATCACAGAAAATGAAGCTGCTTTTAAACGATGGATGGTGTCAGGATCTTTTAGATAACACATCTTAAAGAGCCACCGTCTTCTGACATCAAACAGAGGTGGTCGCTATGGAAGTATTGATATTTACATATGTAGAGTAGTGTAGTGAGTAGAATTATAACGATTGACCCATGAAACCTCTAATTTGGCATTAATCCCATCTCTCTACTCCGTCTAGAGCTTGAGTAATGCGAGTTTTCCGCTGGGAAGGCGGCCATTTTGAATCCGCAATTTTGAATGGGTTCCCTTGGTAGAATCACGTGGCACCGCATCAAATTATGATCAGGATACCTTAAACCACCTATAGGCCAAATTTCATGCTTTCTGCCGGAATGGAACATCTTTTTCACATTTCTGCCCTACTATTTTGGCCTTCGTTAGGAGTATAATTTATATTGATTAGTAAATATACCCCGAATGCTATGCGATATGGTTTCTGGTTCCGTTTATACATCCTTGAGGATCAGTTTATGGGTTCTGGACTGGCCACCGAGTGAGCCATATCATACGGCTCCCTGGCAGTCCCGTCTGTCTCCGGTCTGATGGGTTCTGTCTCTCTGCAGCCACCTTCGGGTGGTCCAGTAGCAGTGGGCAGTACGTTAGGCATGGGAGCCGTCCGCCAGGACGGTTCCAGTGTTTCCTCGTCTGGTGCCGACTCTTCGGAGTCTGAAGACGAGGAAGCCGAGGAGGAGAGATTGGTGTGGCCTGAGGTGCCGCGGGTGGATAGCATGGAGGTCGATTCCATCCTGGACCGAACCGTCCTCCATCTGTCTGGCTTGGCGCAAGCCAGGACAGCGGCTCCGTCCATGGTTGAGGTCACCCCGGTACTGGGCACCAGTCCCGTAATGGTCGGTTTGCTGCCAACCGACACGGTGACGGGTGGGGCTGGCCAGGCGTGGTATACACCTATCTCGCCTGGTCCAGCGGTCAGGCATGGGGTGCCATTGGCGGCCGTTCTTGACCATGGTTCCTCAACCGTTACGGGTCCGCATGGTTTTCCGTGCGGACCTACTCCATGGACTGGTGTTTTCCATGGGGTGGCAGCGGAACCGTATGGTACCGGAGTTCCTGGCGTATCAGTAATGGCTCATAGCCGGGAGGCCATTGCTGGTAGGGCCATGAGCACATCAACGGGTAGCGTGTTCACGGGAGTGTCCTCTTCAGAGACAGACTGGTCGGCGGCTCTGGCTTGGATAGCTAGGGTGGACCCATCTGTGGTTTCGACCACGGCCAAAGAGGATGCACCCCGTCCATCGGTGGCATCGATTAGGACGGGGATCTTGCCCACAGCCCGGATTCAGTCTATTGGACTGGATCCAAGGTTTATGGAGTTGTTGGATGCTATTTATAGCAAACAGCTCCAGACCAAGGGCCAGCTTCCTGCGGCCTCCAGGGAGGTGCGGGCAAGGTGTTGTATCCCATGGGGGGAATACGACAGATATGGTGTTGTTCCAGCAGTCACTGAGGATGATCGCTGGGTGCTGGGTGTCCAGAGTGCTGGAAGGGGGGAGGCCCCGCCCCGGCGCTGGTGGACAAGTCCCGGCTGCACCATGATGAAGTCCTGTCCCTATGCGATGAGGGGGTGAGGGCCGCAATGAGTGCTGTCAATCACTCTTATTGCCTTCTTCAGTCGGTGTGGGCTGAAGCAGGGCAGGCCACCCTGTGCCACCTGTGGCGCTATCGTGTGCATCTTTGCTGGCCAAGCGTGTGCCATCTTAGAAGACACTGCCAGCACCACGCAGAATTGGTTAGCGGTAAATCTGCAGCTGGAACTAGTCCGACAGGTGCATGCACGAGGGGTTGTAACCAAGCCACTAACCGGGCAACATTCTCGGAAGCAGGAAAAGCATAAAAGCAAGGCGAACACCAAGTCTAGTGCTGCCTCTGCTTCTACTGGGTCTTCTCTGCCGCCTCCGGCAAAGAAGGCCAAAAAGGTTGTAGTGGCTCCTACCCACCCCGGTGTTGCCACTGACCGCCCAAGAGGCGGGAAGGGCAAGGGGAATGGTAAGTCCTCGAAGGGTGGAAGGAAGGGAGCGGATCGTACCTGAAGGTACGAGGGCTCCCTTCCTATCTTCCTGGACCGCACCTGTGCGACAGGAGCAGTGGTGCCAGTTAGACCAGTCAAGCCAAGACCAAAATGGTTCTCTCTCTCTCTCTCTTGCCAGACACCCGCATTATGCGTCAATGCGTCTATAGTGGGTGGAAGGCTCATGCATTTCGTCGAGGCTTGGCGAGGTGTGACGTCAGACAGTCTGGTCCTGGGATGGTTATCCCAGGAATACATGCCAGAGTGGTGGGACTTTCCACCACAAAATCTGTTTTTGGCTCCCGTCTGGACACCCATACCAAGTGAACCAGACAAGTTAGAAGCCATTCAAAACGAAGTGTCAGGTTTGCTTCTAAAGGGAGCAATAAAACCAGCAAATCAGAACACTCCAGGCTTCTATTCAAACATGTTCCTTGTCCCCAAGAGCACAGGGGGTGGGGGGGGGGGTGGGGGTTGGAGACCCGTATTCAATCTGAGGCCATTAAATTGGTTTATCCATACGCCTCGGTTTCAGATTGAAACTCCGAGGTCGGTAATGGCAGGATTGAGGAAGGGAATGTGGTGTTATCAATCGATCTGAAAGATGCATATTTCCACATTCCAATGAACAGGATTTGTCACAGGTTTCTGAGATTTGCATTTCAGAATCAAGTGTGGGAGTTTGTAGTCCTCCCATTCGGCCTGTCGACAGCTCCACGGGTTTTCACCTGAGTGGTCCTTGCGGTGACAGCATTTCTCAGAAGAGAGAACGTGGCGCTTCACACCTACATAGACGATTGGCTTATCAAGGCAGACACGCCAGCCAAGTTAGAGGTGGATACTGCTCTGACTCTGAAGTTACTTTCAGATCTAGGTTGGATAGTCAACAAGTAGAAATCCGAGTTGACACCCACTCAACAGTTCGCTTATTTAGGGATGCGATTCGATCTCGAGGATGGCAGGGTTTACCAGTCAGAGCCCAGAGTGGTGTCTCTGTTAGCCATCCTCAAGAGTTTTCGATTGGGAAAACGCATTCAGGTGAGGCGGTTTCTTCAGATGCTGGGCATGATGGTCTCCATGGAGCAGGTAATCCCGTACGCTGCTCTGATGCGAAGACCTATCCAGTTGTATCTGATGTCTCTGTGGAAACAGAGAACATAACCCCTGTCAAAGCTGGTGCCAGTTTTGGAGCCATTGATGGCGCATCTTGTATGGTAGAAAAAGCGTCAGAATCTCCTAGTAGGGCTTTTGCTGCACCTACCCCACCCCAGTTGTCCGTGTACACGGACCAGATCTGCCTGGGAGAACACCAGGTCTTGGGCACATGGACTCTCCAAGAGAGCCAGTTGCATAGCAATCTGTTGGAAATGATGGCAGTGGAACTGACGTTGGAAAAGTTTCTTCCAAAAGTCATGGGCAAGGCGATATTGCTACAGTCGGACAACTCGACAGTAGTATCATACATAAATCGCCAAGGCGGGACCAATTCACCCACACTATGTATGAAAGTGTGGCACTTGATTCAATGGTGCAGGAATTACTCAGTTGTTTTGAAAGCAGCTCACATTCTTGGGCGATTGAACATTCTGGCGGATGCTTTGTCTTGGAGACAGAGAATTCTGCCAAACGAATGGCCTCTCAACCCTCCAGTTCTGCACAGGATTTTCGAGCATTGGGGCAAACTCAACGTGGACTTGTTTGCCACAAAGGAAAATGCTCAAATCATGACTTATGTCTCGCCTTTCGAACCGTTGCGTTCAGCTAGTCTAAAGCATTTGACTCTAAAGGTGGTCTTTCTATTGGCAGCTTCCTCAGCTAGAAGGCGCAGTGAGATCCATGCACTTTCAGCAGAGAGGGACCGATTTATTGTCTCCAGAGAGGGTCTGCGTCTACTGCCAAGAGCAAATTTTATGTCAAAGAATCAATCTTTGAGATATCCCGGCAAACCGATCATTATACCAAAACTAACTAGGTTTGATCGTGATGCCAGTGTCTGGTGCCCAGTCCGTGCTTTGACTAATTACAAGAAATGGACAGACTCGTTACGGTCGAATGATAGACATCTGTGGATCTGCCATAAGAAGCCATATGGCACCGCATCCATGGATTCTATCTCTCGTTGGGTAGTCGAATGCATTCAGACTACCCATGAGATTGTGACTGGGCACCAGGTGCAATGCGCAAGGGCACACGATGTTAGAGGAATAGACGCCTTGACCACCCTTTACAATGGTGTTCCGTTAGAGGACATCATGGCTGTTGCACAATGGCACTGTGAGTCCTCTTTCACGGATTACTATATGAGGGATGTGTCAGACTCCGCCAATCCACTCGCTTTAGCTGTTTTGAAATGATAGTTAAACGACCACACTGCTCTTCTCCCTTTTTGGCATTTGTAAGGAAGAATTAAGAAGCAGACATGGTCGAGCAAGAGGATATCAACCAGATTGTGTCACTGATGGCTGGACAAGTGAATGGTTGGAGGCTGCACGTCTGGAATCCAAATATCATGAGGTAATTCAAGACTGAGTGTTTTTTGTATTATGTCTATATATCATGTTCATTCATCTTATATATTCATGCTCATTCCCAGGCTGATATATGCAAAAAGCAGTTAACCCTCTTGGCATATTTGTGTTTCAGGCGAGATGCATGTTCGTGAGTTCTCTCCCTTTTCTTAGGAGAAAAAGGGGTGGGGGCGGGGCAGTGATGCGAATGTGATTTGGTCCCTTTAACTTGATGGTCCTTTTAGGTCTCCATTTGTTAAGTTTAAGTCTAAGCTCTTTCTCCAAGGGGCAAAAGTAGCAATTGATGGCTTGCCACTTCCCACCAGGTTACTGTCTAAATCTGGTGTATGTCAGAAGTAATAGAATGGTGAGTATTGATCGGATGAGAATGAAGGAAATTTCAATTTCCCTTTCTCTGAGATCTACCAATACTCACCATTCTATTATAGACCCAGCCTTCTAACCCCAGGGAGGCAAGCCATGGGTATATCTTGTTTGGTGGCTATGCAAACAATATGAGCTTCATGGCAAACGGGTACTCAGCAGTTAGGAGCCGAGTACCCGGTTCCAGGAGCCGGTAAAGCTTACTAAGTCTATAGTCCTAGGGTCAGCTATCCAGGATAGCTTATATCAGAAGTAATAGAATGGTGAGTATTGTTAGATCTCGGAGAAAGGGAAATTGAAATTTCCTTCATTCCATGGGAGCGTCTCCGTAAAGAGGGTACAAGCGCGTGTTGTGCATGTTGATTGTGTGTGCATGCGTGTTGCCTTATAGGAAAGTTACTTTGCAATATTGATTTGAACGCTATGCAAATATAATAATGATGCCATGCAACAGCCATTTTCTTTTGTATTATTTGCGCAAGAGACAAAGAACTCGCATTCGTATGATGCAGTTAATGCGGTTGACAAACTAAAAAAGAGTGCACAGATATTGGGTGCAGATATTGTTCTACCAGATCAATTAACTGCTCCTGTTTTTGAAAGCTCAGCTTCAGGACCTGGCCTCTGTACTTCTGCGACATGACGCATGTAGTGTGTAGGAAAGCAAAAATTGATCAAAAATATGCAGAACTAGCGCCTGAAATTCGCTTGTCTACGCTAGGAAAACAGCCGGATTCGCTGATAAACTCGCCCACATGGAAATAGACAAACCCGCGAGCAGAAAAGCTTGCGCGAACACGCGAGCGGAATAGCTCACATGGAAAGCGGCAGGCCTTATGCACTCGGCTTTTCTGCGGGCATGAAATTTGCGCCCGAGATACGCCAGGCGTAACCGTACGTCCGTTTTATGCACTCGGCCACAGATACGCACTGTGTGTTAATACGTACGAATTCCGTCTTAATGAATTCAGTGTAAGGAAGATGGTACCATATGCCATTATGTGGCCTGGGGGTGTAAATAAAATAATCTGAATCTGAATCTGAATCTGGTACTTCAGCGAGCAATGTTGGCGTAATCGGTTCACTCTCCCATCTTTAGAATTCGCATAGCGAAACGACAAAACTTTACAATTAAACATTTATCTCATTTAGGATAAAGGAGGTTTGGCGTGAATAAAGAATTAGCAAAATGTTAAGGTTTAATCAACGGGAATTTAATTCATCAAGGACTTATCCGACCTAAATAAAACTAAGAATTAAGACAATAAGATGTGTTCTATACCACCATTTTACTCAATCTACATCTTAGTGAAAATGGATTTGACATTTTTCCATACTTTTACGTTTACAATTTGTCCCCACGTAAGACAAGAATGTTCAAGTTTTTCCAATAGAGACTTTAACCATCAAGGGCTTATACTATTTAGGTGAAACTTACAGATTTGGTATATATACAATACTTGAAACATCCATTCTACAGCATTTAAGAATTATTAATTTTTCCATATTTTCCACATTTCTTCAGTCTACGAAAGCTGTCGTAATTTGCTTATTAACCAATCAGAATAAATTAGACTACCTGAGTCGTTATTTACGCTCAACGATATAGGGGAAATCTATTGTGTAATAATGTGGTGTAAGTGCAATCATGCACTTAAGTTGTTGAATATTTTGAAGTTTGAATGAAAGCTTTTTCTGCTGCAGGCATCAACAACTTCCCGTCATATTAGTTTCAAAATATTAAAAATAATATATATCAAATTTTAGAGAGTACCAGTACCTATATTTCTGTTTAACAAACAAACATGCAAGCAAGCAAGCTTTATTTAAAATAATATTTATTACATTTTAGAGAGTACCAGTACCTATATTTCTGTGGGAGGAGCTTATCTAGAGATGGGCGGGTCATAACTAAAAATGGAAAGGTCCATTATCCATGTAACTGATGTAAGCTGTTGGATATTTTGAAGCTCATTTGGCTGGGTGCTGTTGCTACCAAAAGCTATCAGTCAAATAAGTTTCAAAATATTGAGCAGAATGTTAATTAAATTATAAATTGATCAATGGCATACTATTCGTACACTTCAGTCTTTTTATTTTCGTGATGACGCTACGCCATTTTGACTGTGACGTCAGCTAACATGTGAAGTATTTGGTCATGACGTCAGATAATTGAGGTGCAGATCGGGTCCAGTCATAGTCACTGAAAAGAATTCTTGCTTTTACCTGGTTTCTTTGGATTTCTCTATCAAAAATAGTGTATGTCTCCGGTAAGCGTGAGTGGGGTGGATGTCTTCGGAATATTCTGTTTACTAGTGCCAGAAAATGTAATTCCCTTCTAAAGCTTTCCTTTGATACTGCTCGCATCAATCTCATCGCGGCGTAATATGCGAAAATCGTGGGTGAGTGAGTACATCGCATTTTAGTCGTGTCCATGTTTTAGACATCGCATAGCTATTACAAATCACATCAAAGAACTATAGCTTAGATGTCAGTGCGTAAATCTGGTTAGAGTGCTCGTTATTATATAATCTGCTGGACAATTTACATCAGTAAAGCCTTCTCAAGCGAACACCATATGAAACACAGCAAATAACTCACGGTGCCGCCACTGTTGTATGCCTGTCTGCCTGTTTGTTTGTTTGCTTGTTTATTTGTTTGGTTTCTGGTTTTATTTATTTATTTATTTATTTATTTATTCGCTCGGTCCTTCGTTCGTTCGCTTTCTTGCATTTTTGTTCGTTGGTCCGTTCATTCGTTGGTTCGCTTGCTTGCTTGCTTGCTTGCATGTTTGTTCGTTCTTTTGTTTGTTGTTTTTTTGTCTGCAGCGTCTTTCCTGTGTTGAAATAAATAAATGTGTTACGTAATTAAATAATACTTATTAGTGCAAACCTAGATATGAACCACAGGCGCCCTATACAATAATAAATACGCTGGTGTTCTCTGTGAAATTGTAATGATTTCACCTTTCCAGAGTATCCATCTATCAGCTGACGTCATATAACGTCATAATCAGCTAAGCGACGTGTAGGATGACATCATAATCATTACGTCATAACTGATTCTATTTTACCCGTCTTTAACTCTTAATAGTCCGTCACGTTGTACGAATTGTATGTCTCTACTATGTAATAAACATGCTGTTGAATATTTTGAAACTAATAGGCAGCAACAGCGCCCAGTCAAATTCGTTCCAAAATATCCAATAGCTTATCTGTATAGTTTTCTGAAAATTGATAGTCAGGGAGTTCAAAGATCGATCGATCCAAACACGAGCGAGTTGTGGGTGGAGCTTAACTAGAGACGGGCGGGGCACAGCAAAAAAAGGAAAGGTCTATTCCGCCGGCAATGTTGTGCTTACGTTTATAATTTGTTTGCAATTTTTGATTTGCGTCTTGACTATACACAGGTTTTTTCAGTTATCCCCGTTAGTTTCGCTTACTGCCGTTAGGTGGCAGTTATAGCCACTCCGACATTACACGCGTGAAAACGAAGCGAAGCGTAGCATCACGCCTCACGTCGCGTTGTATACAGTAGCCACCACTAGCCTTCACTGTATGGCGCGCGTAGAGACTGTTACAACATCAATGTTGCTGAATATCAATATATAGTTCAGGACAACATGCTCTAATTGCTTCCCTGGGAAGCTAGATGTACTTTTACAATCTTCCCTTGGTTTTCCGTAGACATGGTCATTTGTACAAAAGTCAGATTCCTGACATTGTGTACATATGTCAACATACTGGATGGATTCATTGTTTCTTTTATGTGTCGGCCTTATTAGTATCTACAACACCATGATAGAGTCCGTCTCTGACAAATCAGTTATATCATCACAGTTTATTTCATCGCTGCTATTAGTGGCCACGGAACAGTCTGAAATGCTGAATTTCTTTAGACATTTAATGTTTTTCCTTACCACCTTACGTCAACCTGGTGTGACACATTTATCGTAACCTAATTTTAATTTCGGATATTGGTTTCTCTCGGATGGTTTGTCATCCAAAAAATGTTCTGAACACACATACCTGTTTTGGTAAGCCTTGTCTATTAATAGCGTTAGTTCCCCCCCCCCCCCCCCCCCCCCCCCCCCCGCTAGTCTGCTCGGTTCATCTGATGGCATAACGTGGAATTTTTATGGGATTAAAAACGCTCAAGCCCTTCTTAAATATATTTAGTTTTCTGCTATTATTTGTGCACCCATTGACCGCACATGAATTTCCGCCACTTTTTTTGTATTTTACGTCGATATCCATTGTCCCCGAGTTTCAGATCTCTACAGGTTCTCATGCTTATAATAACGATAACGCTATGTACGCGTCTTAAGCGTTTTTCACTTGTGTAATGGCGGGCTATTACGTCATTAGCCAATGGCGGCGCCGGCGGTAATCTAGGTCACGTCTCGATGAACGCGTGTTGTGGTCGTATTTATAAGACGTGGCGGCAACAGTTCGCAGTAAAAATAATAAAATGCAAATCAATATTCGAATAGAGGCTTCCGATTATCTGACGTCATAATCAATTACATCATTTGTTAGTTGACGTCAGAATCAAAGTGACGTGGATCTGTCACGAAAATCAAAAAGTCCGTCACGAAAATGTACGAAGTGTGTTTATCCACACATCATATGATATCATAAACAACTATGTGACGCAATGTGTAGGTGGAGCTTAGCTAGAGATGGGCGGCGCATGGCTAAAACTGGAAAGGGCAGTTGGCTGAGTAATCAGAGACGAGATGAGGTTTGCTAAGTTGATAGCTCCGACACCATGTCAGCGCACACGATGAACTTACCCCTTAGCACAGCGCCGCTATGATGTCATCATTAATGTGTACTCCATAAAATTATCAACTATAGCCTAAACTGAGCCGCCATTTCTATACCCCGCCAACAAATTTGGCATGGTATTATGCCGTAATGGCACCATCCACCCGGGCGGGCAGGCGGTCCGGCGGGCGTGTGGGCATGCGTGCTGGTGGCAGAATTGTTTCCGGATAATAACTCAACCCATATTTTGTCAGATTTGTTTGAAGCTTCACAGGTTTATTGGACTCTGAGGAAGAAACATCGACATCGACGATGATCGGAAATCCAAGATGGCCGACAGCCACCAACGGCCATCCTGAAAATTGATTTCTGGATGATAACCCCGTTACGGTTTATCGGATCACTTTGAAACTTCATAGGCTGGTTGGACTAAGACCCGAGAAGAAACCTCTCGAAATCGTTGATGATCCGAAATCCAAGATGGCCGTCAGACACTGGTGGCCATCTTGAAAATTGGTTTCCGGATAATAATTCTGTTACCGTTTATCGGACCGCTTTAAAACTTCATAGGATGACTGGAATTGTCTGAGGAAGAATCTTATCGAAACTGATGCTGATCCGAATTCCAAGATGGCCGCCAGCCACAGGCAGCCATCTTGAAAATTGGTTTCCGCGCAAAAACTCTGCTACACTTTATCAGATCGCTTTGAAGCTTCATAGGATGATTGGACTAGGTCTGAGGAAGAAACCTATCGAAATCGACGATGATCAGAAATCCAAGATGGCCCCAAGCCACCAGCGGCCATCTTGAAAATTGGTTTCTGGATGATAACTCTGTTACAATGTATCAATGTGTGTGAGTTTGAAACTTGATAGGATGATTGGATTTATGTCCGAAATCCAAGATGGCCGTCAGACACTGGTGGCCATCTTGAAAATTGGTTTCCGGATAATAATTCTGTTACCGTTTATCGGACCGCTTTAAAACTTCATAGGATGACTGGAATTGTCTGAGGAAGAATCTTATCGAAACTGATGCTGATCCGAATTCCAAGATGGCCGCCAGCCACAGGCAGCCATCTTGAAAATTGGTTTCCGCGCAAAAACTCTGCTACACTTTATCAGATCGCTTTGAAGCTTCATAGGATGATTGGACTAGGTCTGAGGAAGAAACCTATCGAAATCGACGATGATCAGAAATCCAAGATGGCCCCAAGCCACCAGCGGCCATCTTGAAAATTGGTTTCTGGATGATAACTCTGTTACAATGTATCAATGTGTGTGAGTTTGAAACTTGATAGGATGATTGGATTTATGTCTGAGAAAAAACCCTATCGAAATCAACAATGATCCAAAATCCAAGATCGCTGGCAGCCACCGGCGGTCATCTTGAAAATTGGTTTCCGCATGATAACACTGCTACAGTTTATCGGATCACTTTAATACTAGGTGTGAGGAATAAACCTATCGAAATCGATGATGATCCAAAATCCAAGATGACGGCAGCCACCGTCAGCCATATTGAAAATTGGTTTCCGCATGATAACTCCGCTGCCATTTATCGGATCGCTTTGAAACTTCATAGGGTGGTTGAACTAAGTAGGGGGAGGGGGCTGTGGGGGCGGGGGTTGGGAGAAACCTATCGAAAGTGCCGATGATCCGAAATTCAAGATGGCCGCCAGCCGAAATTCAAGATTGCCGTCAGCCACTGGCGGCCATCTTGAAAATGGGTTGGTAACTCTATTACCGTTTATCGGATCACTTTGAAACTTTATAGAATGTTTGGACTAAGTATCCGGAAGAAAGCTAGGAAATTGGCCATGCTCACCGACAGCCAAAATTGGTTTCCCGACAATAACCCCATGACCGTTTAGTGGATCACTTTGAAACTTCCTGGGATGACTGGGCTAGGTCTGAGGAAGAAATCACTCCTTTCTGATAGCTCTCATTCATTGGTTTCTTATCATGGCGGGGTATCATGCGCCGTTTAAGGGGCTCTTGTTAAAAGCACGTAAGAACGCTGTGAGTTGTCATTGGATTTATCGATTATCTCAGCTAAGCTGTTCGCACAATGAGTTTCCTAGAACGAATGAATACAATTATCAAACACGATAGATATTTTCCTCATTGTCATTGGTGGTCAAAGACTCAGCAAAAGTCAGCCAATGGGCCGGTATAGCTAGGTATTGCATTGCCGACTCGCCTTTCAAATTAGATATATAACGCCCCACTACGCCTAATCTGACTCATAGTGACTCGTTTGGGAGCTGGTCGGAGGAATAGGAATTCTGTCGGGACCACACTTTATCAGACAACATCGAAAAACACTTTGCTTTTATGAAATAGTAATAAATGCACGTTTATCAAAGAGATATCCATGCATAAGCTATATCGACTAACAACATATACTGTCTCATAGAGTGCGTGTTGTCATGAAACACGCACAATCCGAGAGTGTAGCCCCTCGGCCTCCTGTGTTGTCATATCAAAAATGTTTAATTTTCAGTCACGAATCTGTACGAATTGTCTTAGTTTCATGAATTTATGATTTAATAAACATAGGTCTCCTATTCTGTTAAATATTTCTGAAAATTATTTGACTGGGAGCTGTTGCTGCCATGGTTTCAACATATTCAACAGATTACGTGTCTAGTTAGCTTAGAACATAGATTCCGGGAATTCAACATGCGTAAAAAGTGGTCGGTGCTTGGTAAGAAATGGGCGGGGCATAGCCAGAAATAGGCGTGGCATAATCAGAAATGGACCCATTTATTACATTACATTATTCTAACGAAGGCGATATTGTATTTGTATGCTTATATGCTATGATTCAAATTTCGTTTAATTAGCTTGTATTTTTATGCCACCCAAGGAATGGGACAGCGCCGGACGTAACAAAGCATTGGCCACTAGTCCAGCGGCGTATAAACTGTGTGACGGGTCACTGGTCACGTTGCTGGATGGACAGAGCCATTGGTGTGTAGAAAGAAAGACACTGCCAGAATGACCGCGGGATCAAACTAGCTGTTACGTAATGGACCTTTCCAGGTTACCCATCCATCATATGACGTCATAGTCAATTACAGCGTGCATCACTCGATTTAGTCCGTCTTAAACGCTTAATAGTCCGTCACGTTGTACGAATTGTATGTCTTTGCTATTTAATAAACATGCTGTTGAATATTTTGAAACTAATTTGACCAGGCGCTGTTGCTGCCATAGGCAGCAACAACACCCAGTCAAAATAGGTTCAAAATATTCAACAGCTTATCTGTAGTGTCATCTGGAAATTGAAAGTCATGGAGTTCAGGGATCGATCGATCCCAACACGATCGTGGTGTGGGTGGAGCTTAGCTTGACATGGGCGGGGCATGGCTAAAACTGTAAATGTCCATTATGCGCATTGCAGGCCCCTACGTAGAATCTTAATACATTTCTAAACGAATGCAGACGTTTGTGTCAGTTTGTCCAGCTGTTATTATAGCTGGTTTTAATTAAACTGACACTCACGGTGACAGGGCTATATTTAGAATAGTGCTGGATTGAATATCTTCTGAGTTGATCGCTGGCCTATGAATATTTATCTCTGAAGCGTCCTATTATCCAGTTAATAGCACTCAGCGTATATGAATGCGGTTCTCTTAACGCAGCTCATGTTTGGGGCAATCTCTGCCAGCGTAGCCATCACTTCTAACAATACGCGACCATGCCAGATCTGTAGAGCTACTATCTGATGGATGGCTTCTTTGATTCGAAAAGCATTCCCTTTCCTTATAAAACAGATGATATGTTAGGCCGGAAGCCAGGTCAATCTATTTATGTCAGCCAGTTAAGAAAGTTTTATGATTGATTGTTATGTAAAAATATGTGTGTAGATTTCAGACTTGTGGCCTCCATTTGTGTAAGCCTGTGCATTCTTTGGTAAATTACGTGTTTTGCTAATGTGTCAAAAGCCGAAAAAGTACAGAATAACCACATTGTATATGAACATTGTAACAGATGATGCCACCTATAGAACTGAATTCAGCCATAGTTTGCGCCATATTGGAGCCCACCAATATTTAGAGAACCTTTAACGAAGTGAAGTAATTTTTTTCCATAATTCTTATCTAGAGAATTTAAGTTTTTCTACATTGTGTCACACTTACTTGGACGAATTCGCCCTGTAGGTGGGGCTTAGAATACACCTTCCGTATCCTCTGCGTGTCGTAAGAGGCGACTAAAGGAGGTAAGGGTGAGGTAACCCTGACAGAAACCTCGAGTGCTGAAGACGGATGTTCCAGGCCGCACGGCGCACTCTAATAAACCATGGATCCACGCGCTTATGATCATGTCGATAGTCACTTACAGGACTGGCGGTATGATCAGCGAACGAAAAGAAGAAGAAGAAAAAGAAGACTTGGACGAATGCCTTTCTATGCCATTTCAAGATATTTCTTGGATAATTTCTGAAAATAAATCTTATGTTTCCCATGCAGCTTGGGATATTTGTCAACCCAATTAGTGGCACCATAGTAGATCTTATATTATTCATCTCCCTATCTGTGCATGCCTCCCCAAACATAATGCGCTGTTGACATTTCAAATCAATACAGTATTTTATTGAATTGACGGGGTTATCAAGCGTAGCCCAATATACCATAGTATGCACATACCAGGACGACAGAGTACAATCGTATGCAGATGATATTGCGTTGTAAAACCATGCAGTAGACGTTGAATTAAATACAAATGTTCGACAATCGACTCTGTATGCCTCTTGACATGGAAGCGCAGACACTAGGACTAAAACACGAAAATGAATCTTCAAAGAAAATGGTAAAGAAAGAAAATGATTAAAACGTGTAGCATAAGTGCCAAAATTTAGTAAAGCTCAAATCTGGACCAATGTGGAGTAAATTACATATTAACACCAGCTACCACAAGAAAATATTCATGGGAATTGAAGCAATGCAAAAGAGGAAACAAAAGTAGTAATGGGGGTATCTGGTCGCTATTGTTCTTTTTCTCGAGAACAATGGCGACCAGCCGCCTAGAGTGTAGAACAATGGCGACCAGCCGCCCAGCGAAAAGAACAATGGCGACCAGCCGCCCGGGGGTAAAGAACAATGGCGACCAGTGGCACACGTTTGAGAGTTTTGATAACAATGGCGCACAGCGGCGCACACTTGGTAGATTCTGGAACACTGTGGAATCATTTGAATGAATATTGTTGTTTGTGTATTCTGAAAATGTTAACCCTTAAAGTTGTGTATTTTACGTTTTAGCATAGCTGCGCGCGCCACCCTCCGTGGTTATCTAGCGTGGTATGTAAGGTAAAAATAATAAGAGAGGAGGCCTGATAATGTAAAAAAAATAGAGTTTAAGAGGTGATCTGATAAGGGAGGTCGTAGAATGAGGAGGAGGGAGTATGAGGTAGAGGAGGGGTGGGGAATTACGCCAATGCTCGATATTGATGTATATTTTGAAAATAATTTGACTGTTTCGTCGCTAATGTTAATTTATTAGTAAACTATTTTGTAGAATATTTAGAGACTAATTTGACTGTAAGCTGTTACTGTCTTAGTAAGCAACAGCTATCAGTCAGATTAGTAGCAAAATATTAAAAATAATCTTGTATTAGTGTTCAGTTGGAATGGTTACCAAGACTTGGTGGTGATGGATTCATTGGATTTTATCATGGGTTAAAAAAAGTTAACCCTTTCACCGATGAATTCCCCATATCTCATTTTCATCAATACCATACAGGAAAACTGTTGAATATTTTGAAATTAATTTGACGTTGCTAGCGTTAATTTATTAGTAAACTATTTTTGTTGAATATTTTGAAGACGTTCTGACTTTTAACAATCATTATGCACAAATTGTTTTTTAGATACTTAATATTGCAATAACATCAGTCGTTTTAGATGTTGCACGATGGTTAAAATGTAGTCATTATGTCTCTGAGGGTTCCATGTGTTTATAGAATTGTATGTCAAGCGTACTTATGCTAAAAAGATTATTTAGTGTGTATGGTTTTAATTTATCCATACATCTTGAATAGCCATGAGATCAATCTTGAATCGAGATACAAACATACCATGTGTTAATAATGAAAGAACGTGTTAGTACCTCACATCTCGTACGTGTTTTTTAGAAATATTCAAAATTACTATTGAATTATCACCTATGTTGCTCGCTAGGAGATTTCACTTTGTAGATGCGAATGCATACAGCTTTTTGCTCTGGATACAATATCATATCGTGTCCTAGTTCTTAACCGAGTGGACATATGTACTAATTCCCTTGGGCAATTATTAGAATATCACGTTTTGGCACGTTAGTGCTTTATGCATTTTTATGGTGTGTTCGCGCATTACTCATATTAACATTAAACATGTCCGCTTCATTCACTTTAAGGTCTGCTTCCTCGCAAACTAATAATGTTGTCGGTACGCGCATGACCATGACAAAAGGCTTTGGCCATGGTGGAATATGTGGTTGAATGCGTCTGTATCGATGGAAATCTGTTACTGATCCTTCATCCACAAGGGTGTCCTACTTTTTTCGCATACGTACCCACACACACGAACGCACCTGATGCACCAACACACACACGTACTGCACATACCCTCATGTGTGTTACGATACGTGCATGATGACACACGCATGGCGTTACATGGTTGCCCCTTGTCACCCGTGTTCCCTGTCCCCTATGCGTGTACATCGGGTTTTTTTGCTAACGTAAATATTTTTATCTCAATTAATGCTAACAATAACTTCTGTTTTGTTTGCACCACATACACGTACAACAATCATTACGAAGTTGGTACTTCGCATGCAACCATTTGTTGTAATTGCGTTCGTCCGGATCTGCTAGATAATCTCTCCAGCAGTTACGGATTTCACGCAATGACATTGCAAATGGTTGCTGTACTGGAACCTCTTTATATTGGTTCCATTCGATACAACTGCAATTAATAGGCATAGAACTTATCATTCTCCATCGATCGCATAATTGAGATTCCATTTTACGTGTTTTGTTAAATTCAAAAAAGCTGTATGCCTTACTAGTCACGCCCATTTCGCTTTTATAGCTAAAATATGAGCTGTCAGTAAAACTATCTTTCCAATCTGAACACACCCTTATTTCGGTCACGTGTTTTTTCTCCACCGCTTAAAATTAACATCATCGGTTTACAAAACATTACTATTGCACTATGTTTGAATGACATTTTTTTTTATAGAAAACTGGAATTCATATGCAGGGTTCATTTACAGAGCACGTCATGTTTCCTCTGTATTCAAATATGTCCGCATTTTGTCATTGTCATGATGTGAATACGATTAATTACGGATCTTTGGATCATTGTGGTAAGCCTCGCATGCCTAGTGCACCATTAATTTTTTTTGTTTTAATCCATTATTGACATTCATCCATCGTGACGTATCAAAATAGTGATAATTGGGGATGGATGGGTGAGGGTTGAGAAGGTAACAGGAAGAAATAATAACATATTTTTACAAAATAAATGTATTTTTTATTGACACGTGCATTTTTCTTATGATAAAATTAGCGATATTTATTCATGATAATTAAAAAAGAAAACATAGTACATAAATAATTATACATTAAATATGATAATTTTTTTCTGTTTGTTCATAAGCCTGCACGTCAGATGTTTCACTACCGCGTCATTTTTGTCTCTGTTTCTTAGGGCCCATAATATGTGTTTCATTTGTACACCTCTCGAACGATGGTATAAGAAATATACGCAATAATATCCACATGTTGTCATCACGGCTGGTGGAACATGTACATTGTTGTAATAATAAACATGTGCACGGTGTCCATTTTATACATTTGATATCATTCTTCCATCAGAAGGGCGTCTTCCATAAGGATCAAAGTATTCAGCATTTCCATTTCTACTGTAATAAACTGCCACCCGATGTTGTCCGGATTTATTACTGGGATGCATGTTTATTACTAATGAGGCCGGGAGATATTTAATATGTGCGGGTACATTGTCAATTGGAAAAACACTGAGAAAGTGTTCACGCATTTTATTGTCGCCGAATAATAGATCCTCTATTTCAAATGTATTCAACATATTTGTTAATAATCCGTTAATACGTTAAAGTCTGATCCAATTTCTATCGTATTATCAAATTCAGCATAGCAAATTACATTGGTTGTAGCGGCAAGTGCTTGAGCAAAATGGAAGACCACTCTTAGCGAACCAGTGCGTGTAGGGTATCGATGCTCTGAATCGGCTAGATCTGGCATAAAATCCCATGCGAACAATGTGGTTCCATGTCTGAACTGAGTCTTATTTATCAGGTAGCCACGGTCTTTGAATAACACCCCAGTACCGCTGAATAGTGAGAAATAAGCGTCCGAGTAAATGTCGTCACTAAACGAAGGACGTATTGGCGATGTTGTAACCTCTTCTCCATTTATATAACATGTAGCGTAGGTAGTGTTATTGTTATCAAACTTGAATGGATTTTTATGCACCACACCATTATAGGCATCATTAGGTACAAAAGCGAATAATACTCTAGTAGGTAGCTGACCAATAAATTTATTATCTCTATCGATGCTCATAACACCGCTAGGTGCTGTAAAAGTCTTACACACTACCCTGTGAATAGGATATTTCACGCTTGTCTGTCTCAGAGTAACGGCATGCACACTAGCAGATCTGCTGATAGGATAACTTTGCGAACAAATAAGTTAGCCGGCATTATTTTCAATTTATGCCTCACTCCTTCTGCGGCCATAATGGCGAACGCATCTTTACTCCTCTGTAGGCATACTCTTAAATCAACGGAACCGAGCAGGAATCGGTCCTGCAGAAACATATCGCTGTGTATGCGGCCTATTAATTGCACCATTTTACTCTGCACTATCATTCTTCTACGTGCTTGAAATCCTAAGTTAGTATCGGCGATATTATCAAATTAGCCTGAATCATCTATTTTCCATCCAGCAAGTTGTAGATGCGAGGATGCGGCATCGTTGCCATAATTTAGTAACGTCTCGATGTACGAGCGGTAAGGATAATTTTCGTTCGAGTCACTGACATGCTTTCCATTCAAAAAAAACATCCACTTGTGAGAACAGGCGCTATCAGGTCATTCGCCTCGAGTGTCTTTTCATCACCATTTCGATCTAGCTTTACTAGCTTAACTTTAATTGAAAGATAAGAGTGCGTAAGATCTAAATATCTATCAGCAGACCCACTGACGTAAAACTCGATCAGTCCACTATCTGATAAACTAGATACAGGCTGAAACTGTTCCCATTTTGCAGACTCCAATGTCATCACGTGTCTGAAAAATGTCTAATTCACTCTTCGAGCACTCACAGATCTGATTAAGTTCCATGTTGAATGGTTAATTAAAGATATCAGCTTGTTTTCTCTGCTGTCTATTGCGACCCTTCCTCTTTGGTATCGGACGCATTGACTGAGCATTACCTGTATTATTCCTCTTTTTACATTTAGGTTGAGGTGGTCTTAAACCACCTCGCACCGCTGTTACAGCTTCCGGTATCAAAGACCTGGCAACACCATGTGCTCTCGATTTTAATGCCGTTTTAACAATTTTTCCCAGCCATTACATCCTCAGCCAGGCCGATTCTAGCACTAAGAGCTTGTTTACCTACAGATTTAGCCACATTTTTTGCGAAAGGTATTGCTGAACTTAATAGACTGCCTAAGATATTACTGAGTCCATGTCCTGATTGGTATCGTGTGCCTACAAAAACTGGAATACGTCCATGACCCGCTTGACTCACGTAGTAACGAGTCAACGCTGGTGTGTTCATTCTTCCTCTAATCGTCCCTCTTATCGTCCCTCTCATTATCGTTGTCATCATCATCTGAAATGCAAACAGAGTACACTCGGCTATGCTCTGTCCTTGAATGGGACATTGGCGCCAGTTCTATCCATTATAAGTATTCCAATAGTATCAATGTAGTTCTTTGACACAGTATGGTATTGAATATCAGGAAACGTCCACTGACATATATCTTTTCCTCCATCTGTACTAGAAATGGGTATCACTCTGAGTAGCAGTGCGGAAGTATTGCCTACCATGCTGTATGAGACTACGTCGCAGTATATATACGCGGTCGTAGGACCCCCCTCATGATTTGAACGAAATGATTCTTTAAAGTCTATAGGTCCCATATGTATTTTTCCTCCTTCGAATCCAATTAAATTTGCTACATCTCCACCTAATCGTATAGCGTAATTATCTTTAACTGTGAGAGAAACTAGATTCACGCGATGCAAGTAAAAACTGAAAAATAGATTTTTGTGTCTAAATCTTTTCTTGCTCTCTATCTGGCCATTTAGATAGTCTACCATATTTTTTACGGCATAGTACCCTTTCGGTACATTGATAAATGGAGCTTCTGCTTGCACATAATAATAATTTTCGCTTCTACGTGAACGTTTTTTACCGTCATTATTTGTTTGATCATTTTGCACATCTTTTCCCCGAGCATTTCGTAACCATTTTCCCCGATCGGCAGGACGTCGATTATCGAAACCATCTTTTAAAACTAGTGGAAAAGCCATTGTCTTTTCTATTTCTGACGTGCTGGCAACATCTTTGCTAATTTCTTCTGTCACATCGCTATCTTTCTTCTTCTTCTTCTTCTTCTTCTTCTTCTTCTTCTTCTTCTTCTTTATCTTCTTCCTAGTAAATGCATATATTTGTACAAAACTTTCCTCCGAAATAGTAAGCCAACTCCTCGGATATAACACACTCGAGAAGCCCACTTCCCATTTGCCATCTAATGTTAATGAAGTTTGCAGACATGTTCGAAATTCTGATATCTTATTGTCTGGAAAGAACTGGGTACTACTATTGCTCGGAAGCATTATGTAAAACTGATCCTCGTTCATTCTGAGTTGAATGATGTATGGGTGTCTTTATGTGCGGACTAGGCAATAAATACCCTAGACAACCACTCAAAAGCGATATCCACATGCCTGATTGCCCATTTTGTATACTCAGATTCATGATACATGTAATGATTATGATATAAATTATTATAATTTGAGCTAGGGATACTATTTCTTCTTTCAGTATTCGTGAACCCATCATTCGCCACATGCTCTGATCTGATCTTCTCTCCATATATTCATCCATTGTCAATGATGTATAGTACTTAGTTCATTAACCCACATGTTAAACTTAGCCGGGTAACCAAGCCACTTTACCCAATACTCGTGTTGGCCCTTTTTATTTTTTCTACTTTTAAGTATTTTTTCCATGGCATACTCTTTATCATTTTCTTCTATCACTTGCTGTATCTCATCGCGATAAAAATAATCGAGTCACCTCCATAGTCTTCTAATTTATATAAGTATGGATATTTGTCTGTAAGCACCTCACGCACCCTAAACAATTCGTGACTCCATTGCCCGTGATATGCTTTTTCAAATGGCATTTTTGCTTGTGATATTCTAACACGGGCGCCTTGAGTATGGCTGTTTGGAATAGATATGGAATGTTTCTTCGTCTTCTTTCCATGTATATTTCTCCTCCGTACTACAGTCGACATCAGAAGGAGCCATGCACATACTGGAATGTGCGGTGTTATTGTACGCTGTGACTAAACTAGGTAATACATCGATATACCTTCGTGTATTTTTATGCATCATGTATCTGTATATTCGACCCTTCCGTGTGCGTTGAAAACGCTCTACCATTTTGAGAAATGTATTTCATTATCTTTCAAATATTTTTTCATTACACGGTTTACGAACTCGCCCCCTTTGTCTGTTTGAATAGCGTGTGGGCGATGCTCAGTATGCTCCAATATTGTTTTTAACCCTTTCTTGACTGCGGATGACGTTTTACTAAACAGGCATTCCACCCATGCATATTTTGAAAGGGCATCAACTACGCATAGCAAATATAACACAATGTTGTTCTCTTTTGCCAGCATACCCATCGAGCATAGATCTGCCTGCCACAGTTCATCGACGGATGAAACTCTTATTTTTCACCTGTCAAACTTTGTTCTCCACGGTCTGTGTAGAGTATATACTTCTTGGTGTTTTAACCATTTGTCGATGTAGTTGCGAGGTATTTTACCTTTGAACGCATTATATAACTTTTCTTTCCCACCAAAAGACACGTAATGTTTCGGATCAAAATATGCTTTCGCCAATTTAGCATCATTCATGACTTATCTAAATTTAGCCACACTGGAATTGAATGCCGCTTTTTCTTCCTGATGCCCACTAGGGAACTCTTTCTATGTATTCTTTTGCTCATGGGCATAGACGGGTACTCACTGGCGCTAACATCCTTTTCTGAACCATTATATATCTGTCTCATCGTTTTCTCTTGGCCTACAAATCTGCAGGGTATGTTTAGGTCACGTAACAGATTAAGAAACTTTCCCTCCACTTGATCATGCATACCAGCCATAAGAGGTTTTCGCCCATGCGCTGCTACATTTGTAAGCAGGTCGAGTACATTACCTTTTGGGAAAAACATACCCTCTATTGTCACTTCGCCCAAGTCATTAACGTGAAAACGTTCAGGAACCGAACGTAAAATATCAATTACTCCACTGGCTTTTGTCTTGTACGTTTTTGGTATTCCCTTCATTGTACGTTCAAGTATTTGTGCGGGCAGTGCATCGTAGTTAGTTTTGGGCTGTAGAGGTAATGGTTGATATTGTTGTTGTCCTTGCGTTTGCTAATAGTAATGCCTATACTTATCCAATACTTGTGAATATGATTTTGCTTTTTCATTCTCAGTCAGATCATGTCTGGCTAATATATTGGATATCTCGTTGTCGAGACTAATAGCTTTACGTATCGATGGATCTGTCTGTAGCAACGATATTTTACTCTGTTCATTTAAATTACCTATCAATTCGTGAGGAACTAGCATCATTTTACGTGTATGTTCCATCTTTTCACGTGAACAGTTTACCAATTAATGGCGCTAGCGTACTGATCAACGCTGGTAATAAGGCTCCTAAGAATCTGCCTGTTTGTAGAAATTTTCTTTTATGTGCATATGGTATGCCACGACTAGTCAGCATACGCATTTTCGCTTTATATTTACTCAGCTGCTTGTATCATATTTTAGTGAGATGAACATTCCCACGTAATACGTTTAGGCATGATTCGCATAGTACATCCACCAATTCGTTCAAACA
Source organism: Chaetoderma sp. LZ-2023a (assembly GCA_034401795.1). NCBI lineage: Eukaryota > Metazoa > Mollusca > Caudofoveata > Chaetodermatida > Chaetodermatidae > Chaetoderma > Chaetoderma sp. LZ-2023a. Next base: position 200,837,155 of record CM067369.1, read on the forward strand.
CTGTTTGATTACATCATTTCTGATTGAAGGCTTTACTTTAGCCAAATATTGCAGCATAGGTAAATGGCATTCCGTTTTACGTGATGCCATTTTTCTTAGGTATGTAAACGTAGCAGCCCTCCTTCGGATGAACAGATGAATGGAGTCTGATATTGTCAGGTGTCGTCTGTTTCAAATCTAGGAGTAGATATGAGTGAGGTTCGCATGTAGCATCCTTTTATGATTCGATCAAATACTTTGTATTGCCTGGATACATCTGATTAGATAAAGAACGAATAGATGATGCATCATGTGGATTCTTAAACAATACCATGTAGTGACAGTTAACTGATAAGTTGCGTTGATTGCGCGACTTGTGAAACAGATTTTGTGCGACAAATATTATGCTACAATTCTCATGGTGAGAATGGTTTGTAAATAGGTCAGCTACATTCTCGTGGCATTTATTCATCAAATCGTCGAGCCCCACCAATGTTCTGCAATTTCCTTCTAGTTCAACATTTACAACCTCTTTAAATTCAACTTCTTTCGCCAAATAGTTATGCCCATCTTGCCACACACCTAGCAGTACACAATCCTCTGTGGAGGGGGAGTAATGGCATAGGGATCTCTTATTAGTGCTTTTATTATCTCAGTTTTACCGCACTGCGTTGGTCCGCAGACAATCATAGTAAATGGGTGATGTAATGACGTATTGTAGTCAAGCACTGCTGCCATTGCGTCGGCACACATGTGTCCACATACGACTAAGAATGTATACGCTCATGCGCATATATATATATATATATATATATATATATATATATATATATATATATATATATATATATATATATATATATATATATATACCTTAGGCATACGTGGACGTGTGTGAACCTTCACTACGATTTGGAGAAATGCTATGATTGCAACGTCAGATACTCGAAATGTAGGAGAAATGCTATGTACGTTTAAGAATTGTGTTGTCATATACATGCTACCGAGCAGAAATGCTATGAACATTTAAGTGTATGATTATGACATCAGATACTTGCATGACGAATCCATGACATCTTTAAATAGTTACAAAAATAAACACCATGTTCAGTGAATATTTTGTCATGAAATTGAACAAAAAAACGTCTAACAGTGTTTTATTTAAGTATGCGCTAGTCAGCTCACTCTATCATTCATTCACCTGGACCATTCTTCTCTAAAGAATAGTGATGTCATGCACCGTCAAGTGCCTCTGTCAAGTGAAAAGCAGGCATACCAATGCATACGGAGGAGGTGGGGGAGTGAATAGTGAGTCACTAGTCCCAGATAAAGAGAGAGAGAGAGAGAGAGAGAGAGAGAGAGCACAGAGCTAGTACTGAACAAGCGAAATCCGATTTTAAAACTCGCCATCGACGAGATTTAGTTCGTCATCGCTTAAAAACTCATTGAGGTATATAGCGTCCGTAGTAAGCGTGGCGTTATTAGACATCTCTGTGGAATCACTAGTGGATGGAATGTCATTCATGTTCTCGCTTTTACACACCATAAAAGCACTGAGGTATCGGGTTAAACAATGCGTCACCGCTCATGTTGGGAGGCACGTAAAAGTTAGGTAATGCTGCCAGCAAATTACTCGCTTTCTGTTTCAATAATTCCCACTCGTTGTCTTGCAGGTATAATCCGCAATGTGTGGCACGTGGTTCTGCATCAGAGCAGAAAAAATAGCATATGTCAATACACGGAAATTCGTCACAGATAGAAATACGAACAGAATTGTCCAAAGAATATGTAAATAGTACGCCTTCTTTTTTGCGCGCACGTTTTACCGTGTCTTCAAGATCGGGTATGATCTGTAACAGCTGTTTAAATGCTGCTATGCTGAGATATAAACCACATTTAGTAGGATAACCATCAGGACGAAACTGCCGTAGATCGATACACCACTTTTCGCCAAAACGTATTGTTCGTGCTTTACGCGAATTACCATGATCACACCAAAATGCCAAGCGATTTAAATATTTAAAGCAAGAATCAGATGACATCGTGGAGAACGAATAATCATAGTGTGAAACTGCTGCCTTTATATATCATTAGTAACAATAACGACCAGCCGCACACGGATTGAACGCCATCTGGCATAAATACCATGCACATAATGACGTGCATAGACGTGCTTAATTTGAATGTATGGTGCGGGTTTGTTCGATCAATAACGTACATATTCACGTGGTACGAACACTGTCTTTTACCATCGCACACTTTATGAGCAATAACGAGCATGAACAACCTTTAACCATTACACGGCTGAGAGACTCGGTACACTAAAGTCGATGCATATTATCGCTGGATGCACAAAATATTTTGAAAACTATCTGACTGTAAGTTCATGGTGGATGACAACAACTTTCAGTCATAATATTTTTGCGGTAATAAGGCTTGTAATGCATGCGATAACTAAGCATAAGTTATGAATGAGAAAGGCATCGATTAATGTAGTTTCGCAAAAATAATATGTGAACCCAATGCACTATGTCTATCCCATATTCAGTTAATAAACCCTTGCTAATTTCAGACATGAGTATAATTCTTCCCGCATTAATTTTGTCATCTGTTAAAGCGAACTGCATGCTCCTCATAATCAATGCACGCATCTTATCCTTATCAGCGTTACACAGACTAGCAATATTTGTTATCATAGCGTGAGCAGCTAGTGCAGCTTCGGCGGACATGGATGACACCGACATTGTTTATGTACTGACTGAAAAAAGTGCAATGTTACTATTTATATTACGCTAGTGTAACCGTATGGTACTGATGATAAATCTCCAACTTTCAAAATTCGTTTTTTAAAGACGGGTCTGAAAATCTTACTTCTATTTACTGAAAGAATTCTAAAATGATCAGTGCGCGTGATCTTTGATGGGTAGCTTAGTAGTAGGCTATTACTATCCATAATTCCACCATCGTTTATAATTTGTTCAATGGATTTTTTCATTGTATCAAAATTAACTTGTTTTGATTGTTGGGTACCAAGTGTTAAGCCTTTAACCTTCATCACCTGTTTAACGATCGATGGATCGACACGACGCTTCATTTCATAACTATAGTTTTTTGGACCGAGTGCGCAAAAACTTGTTAATTCGTAATCGGAGGGGATTTCACTCATCCAAGAACCTAGATACCCACTATGTTCTTGAATGGTTGGCTCACCTTCACAGGTACTAAATACCACCGAATCCGTATCGTGATAGGCTATGTGGCGTCTGAGTAAGGACAAGACTTCGTACAGTTTTATTCGACCATAAGCTGTCACGAAAGATGCAAGAATACAGTCGGTATTTAATGGTGACTGAACGTACTCGTCATTGACCGAATAGGAGACCATTAGAAGACTATCATTCATGAATGTAATGGATCATACAGTTTTACTTTTATCATTCAGAAGGGAGAGTAGACCTTTACGTGATGATATCATGCTATTCTTTTTATGATCACGAAGAGAAAATCGTCCCCACAAAATATTCAAACAGGATTTAGCAACAAAGCGCAAACCCGGGTTATTCGATATTTTGGCAGGGTCGAGCTGTATTCCTTCATGTTTATAATAGTCAGCCACGTAATTAGCCTTTTCACTCTCACTACCGACACAATCAGGATAACTGCTACTTTCCTGTTTAATTTTCAAAAAATGGTTAATGTATTCTGAAAATAACCCATCGTCGCCATGCGGCTCATTTTGCGATGACGCATGATAATGCCATACTTCATACATTTTTTAATGACATAAGCGTTGTGTATAGATAGCTGTAACTCTGGAGTGGTCCATGTTCCGCATAAACTGCGCTGTTCTTCTGTATGTTCGCATACAGAAGATTGTTCATTTTTTGCGTATTCGGCGCATAGTACAAACATGAGGCGCGAATTTATTCTAGCATGTAGCACGGGAAAGTATAAATCACGAGGTGGAAGGACTTTGCATTTAATAAGACCAAAGAAGTCATGCACCATCTTATCACTCAAGTCATCGCCTCTTAGAACCGTATATGACCCTTCTGGAAAACAACATTGTTTCATCACTGAACGATACATGGAAACGCAGTCTAAATATTCGAGAGTGGTATGCTCATCCGCTTCCATAAATAAATGAAATGCGGATGTACGGCCGCCGAATAGTGCATCATGTGGTGATATTGGATGGGCTAAGTCGAATTCGGTGATAAAATCATTTAGCGCAGAGGAATCAGCGACTTGTTTCTTAAAGTCGCATTCCCACATAATTCTCACTGTATATCCACGTGATTCAAATAAAGAAATGCGACATTGAAGCGCGGAATATGCTTCTTCATTTGTCTGATCGCCATATGGTGTATATGGCGTATCACGCTTATCACCGCAACAAGCAGACTCATGTCCATGGAATTTACAACCTAGGATCTCGTAAAGAATATTTTCAGATACATCAATTCCATCCACATAATGTCCGCATATTTTCTGTTCACCGCCATTTAGCGCATGCACAATTTGGCGACCCTCGGATTGACTGACCCATTCCATCCATTCTACACCCAAAACGCTATAAGCACGTTTTGCTCTTAGTGAGAAATCAGGTATAGTCTTATGCTCTCAGGTCGAAGCCATAAAGCGCGATAGGCCGCATTACATGCTCCTGCTAGTGTTATCCCTGTCACAAATGGGTTTTGTCCATCCATCGATTCAGAAAATAAAGTCTTAAATCTAGACATGGCTAAGCGTAAGACGGTTACGTCATCATTACAATATTCGATGAGATTTTTATCAACATCGTAGCGCTCATGTCTAGATATCTGCTCATTGTACCAGTGATCAAATTCGATTAATTCATTCGCATTCATATTTTGTGGACAGAATATCTCCCTCTTGGGAAAGGGTATTACCTTAGCCCAATATAGAGGCGTGTTGAGCTGATGGGGAAATGTCCCCTTACGAACAGGAAGATTAAAAGCATCGCCCACCTTGCGTAATGAAAGGGGGAAAAGTTAATGGAATCAATAAACCGAATAGTACCTACATCAAATGAGAGAACTGAACGACCACGCATGATAATATTTGTAGGCTTAAGATGCAGGTTAGTGGTTTTGCAAATGCAATGAAGGAGTAAAAGAGAATCATAGGCATGCGCAATGTGAGCGATCACCAAGTAGTCAGAGAAAACATATTTTCTATCGATTTGTTTACCAATACACGCAGCCTTAACACGTGTCAACCAGCTAACGAACTGATCCACCATGTCTAACCCATGAAAGCGAACATATCCATAATTCGTGCCTCGATGACATGTAGAGCAATCGTCTTCGAGCGGTTGCTCGAAGCACGCATCACAACATATGTTAGCAACCACGAGACTGACTTTATGCTCAGCTAGAATATTAGTATTGCTACTGTCCATAGACGATAAATATGTTTCTGTATCGTAAATGATGTATTTTTGAAAATCTTCATAACTACAAATGTCGGCATTCATTCGCATAGAGCGTGCATGGGATAATGACATAATAGGTTCTTCAATTACTTTATGATAACACGTATGATTTTTAGTAATAACATACTTTTCTTTACACGCATGACATTTTGTCATACCGCATACGTGTTCATCGTCATCTTTACATATGCAACTGAAACAGCGGTGGCATGCCTTCACCATTATGCAAGTCCCATTAGAGAGGTGGTTCGCCATACATTGACGGTTATAAAACTTATGATGACAATCAGTACACATTATCTTATGCGTAGCGTCTGTAGAAGTACAAGATCCTTTATCAGAATAAGGTGTCTGACAACTACGACAGCGCACAGTGCATGAGTGATCATTAGAGTATGACGCATTACACTGCGTACAGTAATTACGTACCATAAGAAATGCGGCCATAGACGTGATTAAGGATATATGATTATCACATTCTGAATGCATAAGATTTATGCACGATAAACTCGGGGAAGCGCTACCGAATAGGCGTTCATTCGTTGACTCTGAGTAGACTTGAATAGAAAATTGATTGCGAAAATGTTCCTGAAATTTGTTCCAATCAGTACTATTAATTTCGCATTCAGGAATACTACAAGCCATACGATATTCACGCGCCATATGCGTCAAATATGTTTTATTACGTCTAAAATTTTGCCATTCATTTGCAGAGATTAATTTGTTCATTTTCTCAATATATTTTATTCCTAAAAATATTCCTGCCGCAAAACAGAATGGATATTCGAAGCATACGGGTATAATACATTTTTTTATATGCGTGTATGCATCTAAATCAGATGAATGTAAATTTAATAAATTTAAATGTCTAGTATCGATCGTGCCTATGAGAGTATCATTTCACCCACCTGAGTTGTAGTCCTCTACATGAAAAACGTGAAATTCAAAACTCTCTGATAACCTACAATCAGTATTTGACTGAATGACTTTTTCCACTGATTCTAAAATTATGTCGGGTGTAATTTCATTCCATAGCCTAAAATCCATCACTATCGGCATTTCCAAAGAAGGGTGAATCAACTCGATTCTCACGTGATCATTCGGCTGAACATTGCTATATTCGCTATATGTATCGAGCAAAGATTGAAAGATGCCTGACACGAACTCAGAATGAGAAAGTGGTGCATCGGCTATAGGATAACTTTTAAAAGATACATTATATTCAGTACCTTCGGGATGAAACTTTTTACTGCGGCATTTGCGAACAGTCTCCACAGATATATAGTTGGTATAATCAACTACCGACCCTCCAATTTGAGCATACTCATAGTGTTGCAAATAACATTTAAGTAGATCTTCTGTAAGTGCTATATTCTCTGATATACATCGACTGATTTCATCAGCATTGAGACTAATTTCATCTGTCGATTGATTTGCACGCATGTCAATAAGAGTTTGATGAGTAGGAACATCGATGCGATAAGTGGTATCATTAGGAAGGCATGCTAAATCCAGAGATAAGTCATTAGCAGAAGGCACGATGCAGACTGATACATCGTCACGTAAATTTAGGATGGTATCATTAGGAAGACATGATAAATCCAGTGATATGTCATTAGCAGAAGGTACAATACAGTCAGGAACTGGTGCTGCATCAAATAAATTTAGGTCAGAATCGTTAGGAAGGCATGCTAAATCCAGAGATATGTCATTAGCAAAAGGCGCAATACATACAGGATCTGGTGTGGCATCAAATAAATTTAGGTCGGAATCATTAGGAAGGCATGCTAAATCCAGAGATATGTCATTAGATGAAGGCACAAGAAGGGATGCATCGTCAACTAAATTTACATCATAATCATTAAGAAGGCATGCTAAATCCTGAGATAGGTCATTAGCAAAAGGCACAATGTCAATTAAATTTAGATCGTGTCCATCACGTACATTGGTCAAATAATTAGGATCAATTACTTCACAATCGTTATGCGGATAATTGAAAAATGATGATGGTACAGTACTCAGATCAGGAATAGTTAGTTCAGTTCTAGTATGTTCGGTTTGATCATCGGTAGAAGCAGGTTGTGCAGGTATGATTACGTCATAATCATATAAATCATCAAAATAATTGAAAACATCAGCATCGGTAATAGACTGATCAGGAATGACTTCGCAGTAATCAGGAACAGAGTTGACATCGCTATCATTAACAACACGTAATGTAACATCGTTATGCTCATCAGATACATGCGGAATTGAAAAGTCGTGTTCATACAACGTAGATCCCAGATATAAAAGGTTATCCACATGTTCATCAGGTGAATAGGGTTGATCCACGTTTAATCTTGTGGCATCAGAGTCATGCATCTGCTGAAAAATCACATTAACAGCATCTTCACATTCTTTAATATCGGCGCTTAAATTATCTGCCATTTTGTTTTGTATTTAACACACACTTATTTACTCCTCGTTAATATAAAATGTTTTTAAAAATTATTATCTTAAAATCTCTATACATTTTCTTTAAAAAATAACAAATATCGATAGCGAACTAGAAAAGTGCACTTAAATACGCACAGAGAACAGTGCCAGGTGAAGGCCGGCCACCATAGCATTCCTCCTCAGCCTCCTCCCTCCTCCTATGACCTCCCTTATCAGACCACCTCTTAAACTCTATTTTTTTTACATTATCAGGCCTCCTCTCTTATTATTTTTACCTTACATACCACAGTAGATAACCACGGAGGAGGGGGGGGGGGCACAACTATGCTAAAACGTAAAATATACAACTTTTAAGGGCTAACATTTTCAGAATACACAAACAACAATATTCATTCAAACGATTCCACAGTGTACCAGAATCTACCAAGTGTGCGCCGCTGTTCGCCATTGTTATCAAAACTCTCAAACTGCTGCTGGTCGCCATTGTTCTTTACCTCTGGGCGGCTGGTCGCCCTTGTTCTTTTCGCTGAGTGGCTGGTCGCCATTGTTCTACACCCTAGGTGGCTGGTCGCCATTGTTCTCGAGAAAAAGAACAATAGCGATCAGATACCCCCATTACTACTAACAAAGATGTAGTCATTGCGATAATATCATAACAACTGGCACGAAAAGATGTTCCATCGTGCCGGCAGCGAAGATACGCATGGCATTGATGCTATCGTGTGCAAATCTTGATAACTGGCTCGAATGAACCGATCATCAATTATAATCTTAAGCATCAAAATAGCATATAGGACCCCAATTAGAAAGCTCCAGCTTGAGGTTGCAGATGAATGCCTTCTGGGCATGCATCGTGTTGCAATCGCTAAACATGCCATACAAACCCAGTCCTCATATGTGCAAGACTACAACAAATTATTCATCTCTTTTCTTTTACTATTTCATTCGACAAAATTCAAACGTCTTTTACACATTCTTAGTGGTAGCTATATATGTTATCTACCTGTTGGCAGAGGTGTTATGTCACTTGGATCTCCGAATGGCTGTATCCATGACAGACTTATGACAAATGCTATGTGGTTGTATCCAATTTAGGTGTAGCGCTCAGAATCAAGCATTTTGGGTGTTTTGTCGAATATAGTACTAGGGCCTACGTCTGCATACGATGACACTTGCATTAGCTGCTCAGTGATGCTGCGCATGTTTCATAGTCATTGGTAGAGAACGCAGCCAAGTTTTAAAAGATTATCGGAAAGGAACGTTGATGAAATCATCTACCATGGCGTACGCTTATAAGAACTCAATTCTGGTAAAACTACCAAGACTTAGTTGAGGTATACCAATTGTCTGCTGGTGCCAGCAGAACCATAAATTTTGTCATCTTCGTTTTCAGTCTGGAGATGATGATCCTACTGTATTTCACAACGTGACACCACATGTCAACAACTATGCTCATAGATGACTGTAACTTGTCTGCGCAACAAACCCACCTCTCGCACGCACACACACACACGCACGCACGCACGCACGCACGCACGCACGCACACACGCACGCGCGCTCTCTCTCTCACTCTCTCTCTCTCTCTTTCTCTCTCTCTCTCTCTCTCTCTCTCTCTCTCTAATCAAATCAGCCCGTGTTTTATAATAATGTGCTATTTGAATTGATACTCTTGTATCGTAAAGGTTTCTTGGTAACAAGTAATCTCATGAAGGAAGTGATTGGTGAAGAAGAGCAATGAAGATCAGCAGACAAATGAGAAAATAATCTTTACATTAATCTTTACAGATTCACTAATCTGATGTCTCCTGTCAGTTTAGCAGTTAAGGAATAGAGCATTATGTATATTTCTCAGTTCTCTGCACTAATCCCCCTTCTCTGCAATGATGGCGATATTCACCAGATTAGAGAGATATAATAATAAAACTATTGTTTATTATTTTGAAGAAATTTGACTGAAACACACCCCGGTCCAAGTCTGCTCTATTTTCAAGCACGTGCTTTCAGTATTCCCAGTAGTTGATATTGAGCCATTGCTATATTTCTCTGTCATGAATGCGTTCTGGGAATTGTGAATGAACCAGTGATATTAACTCTGAATGGTTAGATTTGTTGCAAGAAATATTCTATAGTATATATAATATGTTAGTCCATTGAAGTAACCGAATGGACTGGATATGCTTAGGCAACTGACGTATGGCATAGAGCTACATAGGAGAGTTGTTAGTCCTGTTGGCAGCACAATCAATAATGAAGCGGTCTGGACTTGACTAGGTGAGATGCGGGATCGAGATATGAGCAGTCCGTAGTATTAATTCCCCACACTCGTGGTCAGTAATTGCCTGTACATTGATCACTTTTGTAAATATAGCTGGCTGAGATAATTACACGAAGATCCGTATTGATTTGACATTCTGGCCACTAAACGCTCGCCACAGAGGCCAGTTGACAGTTGACCATTTTGAAGTAGTAAACTGGCAATTACAAATATCAGCATCTTAAAATCGATTCTTGACAGTTGCTACAAGATCTGATATCACCAGTTAGTTGTTCTTTCTTTTTCTAAGACCAATATCTGCTATTTCCTACTGCAGCGTTAATAACCAGAATGGCCAAGCACAACAGCATATTTGTATTATTCAGATCGAGACATAGCATGCACCATGTATCAAATCACTGATAGACACTAAGAATAGATGTATCCAATCTGTCATTCAATTATATGATGTCATAATGAATTACGTCACATGTATGTAGAAGTCACAATCGATTACGTCATGAATGGCGTATCTATGTCCGTAATTAATGCTTAATTGTCCGTCAAGTTGAAGGAATTTTTTATCTCCTATTCTTACATATTCTGTTAAATATTTTGAAACTAATTGGAGAGGTCGCTGTTGCTGCCAAAGGCAGCAACATCAACCAGTCAAATTAGTTTCAAAATATTCATCAGCTTACCTGTATAGTTTCTGGGAATTGACATTGAAGGATTTCAGTGTTCGCTTGATCCCAACTCGGACAAAGATTGGGCGGAGTTTGTCTAGGAATGGGGTGGCATAGCTTAAACTGGAGTCATCCATTATTGGGTGCGTTAAGTACTATAATATTTTGCTTCACAGCTGTATCAGACATCAACCGTTATCCGACAGAATCCTTGAAACGCTTTTAAAACATACATCCCGCTATGTTCCGCTCATTCCTATGTAAGTTCTTCCGATTTTATACATGCATTTGAGTGAATTATAATATCTTGAGCTCTAAATTCCCAGAATCCCAATGTCAAGATAACTATACAGGTAAGGTGTGGGAATATTTTTAATTTAAGCAAGTGTCTTTAAAGGGTGTGATATATCTTAAAGCTTGATCATAACATTTTTGAAAGATGGGCTATTACTTTTTGCATGATTAATCATTTTTTGTGACACCAGCAACAGACCCCAACAACAAATTAGTTTTCCCATGTTCAACAGAATGTTTCTGAAATTGTAAACGTCAGGTACTGGAGTGAGAGATTTTATCCCTCTATTTTAGCGACAATAGGATGAAATTAAGTATGATATGCTATATGAGGAGAGATAAGATAAAGTCCTTTGTTCCCTGACTTTTACCTGGTGGTGATGGAATCACGGCCACAACATTTAGGTAGACTATTACTTTGAGAATTGAGTAGATTGTGTTTATAGCAATACACACTTTGCTACCGTCATTCCTCCTGTGATACATTATTGTGCATGGGCAAAATATGTCTCGTACAGGATCTGAGTCATATTGACTATGTTTTCAGATATAATAAATCTCTCTATTATTACATATAGCATGACATTGCAGTTCAAGGTTTAGTTTCACAAAGGTGCGTAAGTTACCCCCTGTCATAAAGTAGAAAACAGACCAATCAGAATGCTGATATTTACGCCGTACTTAAGTACCTTAGTGTACTCTTTGCCAAACTGGCTCCTAGCGTGTATCTATGAAGGATGATGATGATGTCTATGGCCCTTACTGTTGATTGGTTGACCATTGAGCACGATCATGAGTTTTCATTAATGCACATTTCCATTTTACCTATGCCCCGCCCATCTCCAGCTAAGCTCCACCCACAACTCGTTCGTGTTGGAATCGATCGATCTCTGAACTCAATTTCCAGAAAACTATACAGGTAAGCTGTTGAATATTTTGAAACTAATTTGACTGGGTGCTGGTGCTGCCAAATTAGTTTCCAAATATTTAACAGTATGTTTAGTAAATAGTAGAAACATACAATTCTTACAACGTGTCGGACTATTAAGAGATAAAAAGGGGCCTAATAGAATCATTTATGACCTAATGATTATGACGTCATCCTACACGCCGCTTAGCTGAGTATGACTTCATATGACGTCAAATCATCGATAGATACCCTGGAAAGCTGAATTGATAAAATGGATCTCAAATAAATCTGAGATTATTTGTTAATTTATCGATACTTTAACTAAATAGAAGTGCAGGCGCCATTTTAGATTTAGTTTGCAAATGCTGTTTCGCTTTAATCCATTGTTTGCGCTGGGCGAAATTCTCGTAAGAATTACAGCCTGTCCTGCTGGCCCGATCATTCACCTGCTAGAATGGTGACAGTAAACACTGCAAGTAAAATGAGCACAAGATGACCACTCAGCACATATGTCAAAGTACTAGCAAACTGGTCCGGACACATATTTACTGTGGTAAAGGAGCTGTATCTATCAGTCACTTACATGTAGTAGTAATCACTCTTTGACCAATCAAAAACCGATAAAAACTTTCTGTTTTAGATAGATTTGAATAGACATGTGTAAAATTCAGAGATCTGCAACTTTTCCCATATCGTTTTTTTGCATTTGGAAATTACATAATTGTAAAGGTGCAATATCTTGGCTTTTCGTCACACTCTTAATATGGATCTTACTTAAAGCAAAAGATTGGAACATCCGCTGAATCTGTTTCTGAAGTCATCTAAGGCATCTGAATATTTTTTGTGACGGATTCTTTGATCTAGCCAAAAAGCTCTCAGCATGGGGAAATACGGATCTATTAACAAAGTTGATAGGGTTCTATTCATACATTCTATTCTACGTTATTCATATATAGAAATCTCAGTCAGCCTAGCACTCACGGCAGACAATACTCGACATTCGACATCCATCAACTGGCAGACCATGGAATACGTATCTCAGTGTATCACGAAGGATACTCTGTCACCTCTGTCGTGACAATAGTGTGTGACTCGATGCCATCAATAGCTATCGCTCATCCACCATCGATATGTTCACCGTTTTGTGTTTGCCAGACCAAACACTTGTATGAATTCAATACCAATAGCTTTGTGGAAGAACGATGGTTATGTATTGAGTGATGAATGACACAAATGTTTGGCTTACTTGACTATTTTTAGAGACTAATAATGCTAGAGGGTATGCTTCTCCTTAGCATACACATGTACGTGCGTAATTAAACTGGCACTCCTGTAGGCAAAGTTATATTTATAATAATGCTGGATTGAATACTCTTTTGATTTGATCCTTATGTCTGAAGGTGTCCAACTTTCCATTATCAAGTTAATTGCTCTCTATATATATGAATACAGTTATCTTATCACGTGCTCATGTTTGGATCTAGCAATCGCAGGCAGTCTAGCTATCACTTCCAGCAATAAGCGACACTCATCAACTGTCAAGCCATGATGTTTACTTCAATACATCCTCGTGGATGCGTTGTTGGTTATCTTGACAAGGGTTTATAACATACCTCGCGCAATTTCTAGCAGCCATCCGCCGTTGATGTGGGATCTCAGACCTAAATCGCATTCGCATTAGGTTTCTTAACCCTTTAACACTTAAATTTGTTCATGAAAATTTCAATTTTTTCATTCAAAATGCCCATTTGCAGACCAAGAGAAGACTGTTTTTGAAATTTTACCGCTGGAATGATTGGCTCGGTTATCGAGCCAGTCCTCCTAGTGGTAAATTTTCAAAAATAGTCTTCTCTTGGTCGGCAAATGGGCATTTCTCAAGACCGCTGAAGAAGCTATTTTTGTCTGATATGAGGGTTACAGGGTTAACGGTCAGATGATGGGTGCCTCATGGTCAGTAACGAAAACAGTGATTGGTTTGCAAAGCTATTTGTTTATTTAGGCCAAATAGGGAGCACACATATATACGTCTGTTAGCAGATACGTGCATGGCTGACGTAAACATACTTTGTATTTTCATACGTACGCACACCCATGTCTGTATTTATGCATCCATGCTTAAAAAACCACGCGGATACACAGCCATGCACCAATCAAAGCACACGCGTGCGCACGCGCACACATTATACACACACGCACGCGCGCGCGTGCGCGCGCGGACACGCACGCACGAATTGCAATCGAATTTGTATCGTAAGGAGGAAGTGTCATATACATTGACACACTTGTATGTTGATGGATTCTTAAGAAGCAGTAATCTCATGAATGATGTAATTTGTGAAGGATGTCAGTAGACAAAGGAACAATTACTCATCAGTAATTCGCTATCTTCCTGTTTCCTTTCTGCTGATCAGTTCACGGACATTATGTAGATTTCTCAGTCTTATTCACCAATCTACTTTTATACATAGCGATCTGTGACATATACTATTCTTTATTATTTTGAGAGCAATTTGATTGAAAATCGTCCAGGTCTATATTGGCTCTTTTATTCAAGCAAATGGTTTTCAGGATAAGCAGCAGTTGCATTTCAGTAGTTGCTATAATTCTCTGGTTTGTTAGAACGGCGATAGGGTATTGTGAATGAACATGTTATCTTAGGCCAGATCTGTTAGGGTTGCTCTTAAGGACCTTTCGGTTTTATCCACCCGACATACGACGTCATAATCAACTACGTGACGTGCAGGATGATGTCATAATCATGATGTCATGAATGACACGATTTAGTTCATCTTAAACGTTCAATAGTCCGACAAGCTGTACAAATTGTATGCCTTCGTCATCTTTATAAGCATGCTGTTGAATATTTTGAAACAAATTTGACTGGGCGCTGTTGCTGCCATAGTCAGCAACATCACCCAGTCAAATTAGTTTCAAATTATTCAACAGCTTATCTGTATGGTTTTCTGGAAAGTGATAGTCAGGGAGTTCAGAGATCGATCGATCCCAACGCGAGCGAGGTATGGCTGGTGCTTAGCTAGAGATGGGCGGGGCATAGCTAAAACTAGAAAGGTCCATTATTGGTTCTTCAACATATCCACGTGACCAGGATATACTTATGAACCATGAGTAGGGTGTAGAGCTTCAAAGAACATTATAATCATGTGGTTACTACAATTATTAATTTACCAGTCTGTAGCGTCTTCACAAAGCTGTTGAAGGTATACGGTTGTAAAGTAGAAAACAGACCAATCAGAATAGAGCATTTGACATTTATACCACACTATTCTAATGTACTTAAAGGCGCATATTCACAGTAAAATTTCTGAAAATAAAATTGTTTAAATTGTACACATTTAACGGCTTACACTGTGAGCCTATAGGTAATGAAACGAAATAAATCTTAACATATGATCATTCCATTCCATATAAATTAATATAATATTTTAAGTTGCGAAATTGAAATAGAGGCACGGGCATCTATTTCAAATTCGCAACTTAAAAATAATTTAAGCTTATAAAAGTATACAATTTAACCATTTTATTTTCAATCATTCTGGTGTGAATATGCACCCTTAAGTACCCTTTGCGAAATTGGCGCCTGGACTTGAATATGCGAGTGTGGGCTTAGTATGTCCGTACTCATTAGTACTGGTATTATTTCCTTAGACTTGTGGTCATTTATCACGTTTGTAAATATAGATCACTATTGATTCTGACATTCCAGCCATAATTTATTTCACAATATGGTTTCCAAAATAGCAATTATGGGGAAGTGGGCAATGAAATGAACATAATATTCCTATCAAAATTGTGCGTGAATAGTGAGTGTTAGCGTGAGTAGCATTGGTGAATATCGTGAAGATCGTGATGATCGTAACGTTCGTTAGTGTCTTATTAGGTATTATGTAAATATCGTATGAATGTCGTACGTATTGTGTAAATATCGTGAATATTGTAAAGCTACTCTTACACATTGACGAAGTTGGCGCCGATGTCTCGTGATGTGTTCCGAACCTAGGTTCGGGACACTTTGGGACCTTTATGGCGGTCATTGACCTCTGTCACGAAGTGTCGCGAACATTCACCAACTGTCACGATGTACGACGAACTCGACTAACGATCCGTCCCGAACTTTACCGGACATTCACGAACTACTACGAGCTGCTACGGACGAAGGTCATAAAAGGTCATGAAATTTTATACATATCTGCCAATAGTATTAATCATTGCATATAATTTAACCAAATGGGTGGACAAGAGAAAAACCTTAAACAGCATTCGGCGTGTAGCAGTGGAATGAAGAAACTGGACAGCTGGCCCCTGTTTTTTTTATAGTTTGTCCGTGTGTTCGTGAAGCGGGTCGTACCGGTTCGGACCGGTTCTTGCCGGCTCGAGAGTTCGTGGTAGCGTCGTGGCAGTTCGTGAACGTTCGTAAAATTGTCGTAAGACTATAGGAGAGGTGTCGTGATACTTCGTGAGAGTTCGTGGCAGTTCGTGACTGCACCATTAAACAAAGCGCGATCTGAGCCCTGATCTACTCCGAACTACCCGAGCTGTCCAGAAGTATACTTAAGTGTCCAGATTTTTTACTACGAAGTGTCACGAAATACCCCGACCAAGGTTTTAAGCATTTTAAATCTTCTCCCAAACTCTCCCGACACTTGCAACTATCCGATATGTCCCGAACTGTCCCAAACTAACCCCCGATTATACCCCCCACCCCACCCCAAACACCGCCCCTCCCCCCCCCAATCTGAACATCGTATCAGTTTGGCGCAAACTTCAAGAATGTGCAAGGGTAGCTGCACGTTCGTGAATGTCTGAATGTCTGTATGAAACGGAGAATCAGAAAATAGTAAATAACAATCAATATAAATGCATACAATATAAACAGTACAGTATTGCAATATGCCTCAAAGTACCAACTGCATATAGCAACGTTAGCTTGAAATGAGCAACACCGGTTTTATTATTGTGTCAATGCGCACTACGAATAACTATTTCTCACCAGGGTGATACTCAGAGAAACAATTACTGGTCTTACTTATGTCATGTGATGTAAATAACTAAATCGGCAAAGACTGGTATAATGTTAGACTAAGATATAATAGTCAAATGCAATCCTCCTACAAGTATACAAACCAGCTCTACAGAGTACATGTTTCAAGGACTCATTAAATTTAATTTTACAGTCTATGTTCTACCACCTGGATATAAAACCACCCTGGTTTGATCCCCAGTATATATCTAGAAAGATATGTTATGGCACTAATTGTGTGTACATTACCTGAAAGAGTAGATCTCTCCTGGGTTTCTTCAACAAAGAGTGTGCGTCTTACAACTGTTTGCAAGTGTATTACTTAAAATGTTAAGGATCTATAGTGGAGGAACGGATACTGAATTGGTTGACCAGACCAAAACAGTCTGTGAAGACAATGTAGCAATAAGTGTGCGTGGTGTCAAGCTACTGATACAAGGACTGGGCATTTGACACCGGAACCCCCATATCTAACGTCCATACGTAAACCTAGAAAGTATTCAACTGTCGGTCAGTCGGTGCTCAATCGCATGTCATGCGTGTGGTGGTGGGGGTTGGGAGGGTGGGGGGGGGGGGGGTAGAGTGGAGGGGTATGTGTGCGAGTGGGGAAGGGGGGATGGGGGGCATGTATGTGCATATGTCCCTGTCAGTGGGGGCATGCAGGTCTATGTGTTTCCAGAACAACCTTAGGTGCATGGGCATAAGACCACTCGCAAACTATCTCATTGAACCAAATTGTGGTCCTGACACCTGTTTATTGTGGTGACGGGCTTGTATTTATCAGTCACTTGCATTTAATAATCACCCATTGACCAATTTAAAGCATACCTCAAGTAACGCCAGTACATTTTAGCGTAGACCTTGATTGAATCCGGTTTTTATATTTCGTCTAAGACATCTGGGTATTTACTTGTGACGGATTCTTTGATGTATCTAAAAACTCTGAGTATGTGGAAATACGTTTCTATTAACAAAACTGATACGGTTTCATTCATACAGTGCATACCGTTTTCTTATCTAGCAATCCCAGCCAGTCTAGCAATCACAGCAAACAATACTCGACATTCGACATCCATCAACCGGCAGACCAAGGCATGTGTACCGCGCGCCAGGAACGATAGTCTGCTGGCTGCCATGACAATAATGTGTGACCCGATGCCATCAATAGCTATCACTGATCCACCATCGATATGTTCACTGTTTTGTATTTGCCAGACTAAACAGTTCTACAAAGTCAATGCCATTAGCTTTGTGAAAGAACGATCGCTATGTCTTGAGTGACGAATGACACAAATGTGTGTCTTACTTTATTACTTTTGGAGACTAATAACGCCAGAGGGTATGCTTCTGCTCCTTAGCATGCGCGCATACATGCACGCACACATGCATGCACATATGCGCGCACACGTGCTTGTGAACACAACCATCATTGTATAGAATACAATTAAAAAGCATATCCTGTAGAAAAAGTTGTTCTGCGCATCAAGAAGCATTGTTATTTACATTGATAAAGTCATGACTGAGATAAATAGTGGAGGTAAGTTTTCGGAGAGAATAATCAGTAGACAAATTGGGCAAATGGGAAATTGATCTTCAACGATGTAACATTATATAGATCACACATTCTTTTTTCACCCGCATGTTCCTTGATGTATGGCGATGCGTGAATCAGGAGCTGTAGGTGGATGGACGAATTGGTGTGTAGAAAGACATACACCACCAGATTCAATCTCTTCTTATCCACATTTGACCCTGAATTTAACCCGTTAAACCCGATAAACCATAACACTAAATCCTTTACCATTTAATAAATATCCTGTTGAATAGATTGAAACTAATTGTACTGGACGTTGCTGCTACCTCTGGCAGCAACAGGTTCCTGTCAAATTAGTTTCAAAATATTCAACATGTTACCTGCATGGTTACCTTGGAACTGTGATTCTGGGAATACTGTGTTCAATGGGTTAAAACGTTTCTAACATACTGCAAACCCAAGTGTGAGTGTGTGTGCGTGCGTGCGTGCGTGCGTGCGTGCGTGCGTGCGTGCGTGCGTGCGTGCGTGCGTGCGTGTAGACGTGCGTGCGGGTAAGCGTGTGTGTGTTTGGCAAGCTGTTATTATTGTTGGTTTTAATTAAACTGACACTCCTGTTGACAAAGCTATATTTAGAATAGTGGTCGATTGAATATTCTTCTGATATGATCCCTGGCCAAAGGATATTTATCTCTGAAGCGTTCCATTATGCAGTAAATTGCCATCTGCGTGTATGAATACTGTTATGTTACCACGTGCTCATGTTTGGATCTGGCAATATCAGTCAGCTTAGCCATCACTTCTGGCAATAAGCGACAGTAATCAACTGTCACGCCATGATATGTTTACTTCAATACATCCTCGTGGAGGCTTTGTTGGTTATCTTGACAAGAGTTTATAACATACCTCGCTCAGCTTCTAGCACCAATCCGCTGTTGATGTGCCATCCTAGACGTAAATCGCATTAGGTATCTTAAAGGTCAGATTATATGCGCATCATGGTCAGTAATGAAAAGCATTGATTTCTTTGCAAAGAGTCAAAGCTATTTGTAGATTAAGCTTAAATAGGGACACATGTGTGCACACAAACATGCCTGTAAACGTTTATGTACGCACACACATACATACGCGCATGCACACGTGCATACACGCACATACGTCGTACGCGCACACGCACGCACGCATGTATGCACGCACGCTCATGCATGCACATACGAATGATTGCATGTACATTTGCTCGCACACATGCATATATGCACACATGGACGCATCCACAGACACACACGCACGCATTGCAATCGAATCAGTATCCTATGGAGAATGTGTTATATACATTGACACACTTGTATTTTAATCAATTCTTATGAACCAGTAATCTCATGATGGAGGTAATTTGTGAAGATAGCCAGTAGACAAAAGAACAATGGACCTTTCCGGTTTTAGGTATGCCCCGCCCATCTCTAGCTAAGCTCCACCCACACCTCGCTCGTGTTGGGATCGATCGATCTCTGAACAAACACCCTGATTATCAATTTCCAAAAAACTACACATTTTAGCTGTTGAATATTTTGAAACCAATTTGACTCTTTAACAACATGTTTATTAAATAGCAAAGAATTACAAAGACATACGATTCATACACCGTGTCGGAGTATTTGAGATTTGGTGACGGTCGATATGGAACCATTTGTGACGTAATGATTGTGACGTCATCATACACGCGCTGAGCTGATTATGACGTCATACGAGGTCAGATGATAGATGGATACTCGAGAAGACCGAATTACCCATCAGTGATTCATCGTCACCCTCGTGTTTCCTTTCTGGTTACCGTTGTCAGCCCACGGACAGTATACTAGAAGACCCTTACTTAGGATCCTGGATCCGTGGTATATGTTTGGTAACTTGTTTTGAACATGGGTTCCATGTCCCCGAGGGCTACTGAAAAAGGTGAGTCGGGTTATGCCTCTCAAAAGCTTGTGGAACAGCCACCAGGGGACGTTTTCCAAGATGGCTTATGATGGTACTATCCATTTTCTTGCTGTAGACTAGGTAATTATCAAAACGACATATGCCATGCTTTATATCAAATTGAAGCCCATGAAAATGCATTGTAGAAACGTCCTCTAAAAGCACGTTTTATTTATATTTGATAACGTCATGCAATTTTGAAATTGTGTCAAAGTGTACAAATATATGGCTGTCGCTATTATTTTACAGCAAAGTTTACCAGGATGTATATCAAAATAAAGCTTATGAAAATGTATATTCAGAAAAAATCATTTACTTTTAGTTTACATTTCTGATGGCTTATTATTCACTGTTAAATCTAGAAGAAAATATGCATAATTTATAATTCCACCAACAATTTATCACGAAACCTATGGCATGGTCTTGCTTACTTATGGTTACTTTTGGTACATGTCCTGTAAGAAGGTCCTCTCCACCAGTCTCCATTTCTTCGTCATCTCTGCATTTTCTTATATTTCTCCCACTTCCAATTGATGCGTTAAGTGATCATAGAGTTACTTGAGGATATACTTTCTTAGAGTTTCCTCTTTCACCACATCTCATCGTCATATCAGTCCACATCTTGATGAAATCGCCAGCTTCTTTATCATATATCCTATTTATAATTTTGTAGCACTCTACCATCTCTCCCGTCTTACCCCTATAAGCCTCTCAGAATTGGTTAGGTTTCTGAATCCGATATCTGTTTTGTTACCCTACGTTGTACACTCTTGATCATTTCAATATGCTTCATCTTACTTATGGTTCCCACACAGAGCTCTCAAAATCCAGATGCGTTCATACTAGGCTCTTATACAAAGGTGTGAAAATAGTCAGGTCCATATCCGGAAAGGTCCTTCTAATTAAGGTGAACAAGGAGTTAGCATTCTGCACCTTCTCACTAATGTGGTCTTCAAAGCTATGGTCTGCATCTATAGTTACTCCAATGTCTTTATCGGTTTCCGCATTCTTGAGCACTTTTGGATGGAGTGTGTAATTGGTCTCAGCACTTGTCTGTGTGAAATTCCAGCAGCCATGTATTGCTCCAGCTTGCCATTCTATCAAATTTCTTTGAAGGATGCCGTGGTCTACTTATCGGGTAATGGCCCAGAGATCTTAGTGTCGTCTGCTAATAAGTACACGCGTCCACAATACATGTAGGATCATTAATGAACATTGCTAAAAAGCACTGGGCCTAATACAGATCCTTGGGGAATTTCTTATGTAACCTCTGTCCATCTTGGGTAGTCTCCATTTACTACCACTTGTTGTGTTGGATTCTCTAGAAAGTTTTCTATCCAATCTATACAGTGTCTATTACGTTGTATGCTTTCCATTTATTTATTAGACGTCAATAGGGTACTGTGTCAAAGGCTGTCTGGTAGTCCATCTAAACACATTATGTACAATGGTCTTTGTATAGTGTGTCTGTCCACTTGTCCGGAACTGTCCGTAGTTATAGTGTTGTTGACCTGCCCGAGAAAAATCCTTACTGTTTCGTTGAAAAGAATTTGTTTCTTTTCATGTGCTCAATCATGTGATGTATAATCAGTTTCTCCATAACCTTGCAAACCACAGAGGTCAAGCTCACTTGTCTATAATTCCATGCTTGCTGTCTCACTCCTTTCTTAAATAATACTGTAATATGAGCTCTCTTCCAATCATCTGGTAAGCTTTGTAACTGAAGTGATTGGTTAAACAGCATGGTCAATGGTAGCGCTATGGACTGTGCAGTCTCTTTCTGAAATATAGGGTGGAGTTCATCTACAGGTGATTTGTCTATTTTCAACTTTTCCATTATATTCTTGGTTTCCTCCACTGGTATTGCAATATCTGGCATTTCGTGCTGTACTGGCTTGCCGGGCAGCTTTGGAAACTTGAAAGGTTCATGGCAACAATGTTGCTAAGATTTCAGATTCTAGACAAAGAGAAAGTAAAATTTCACGTTAGTATTGGTTCGTTGGTAAATATTTTGCCACTTAGTTATGTTGGTAAAGCGTATATCACTCCTACGAACAGACTGCTGCGTATGTGTAATGAGAAAGGGGTTAAGCAAATCAGAATATGTAGGCTTGTTAGAGCTAATTATAAGACTCGGAAGAAAACACTCAGTACAGTTTTGTGGTTGTCAAGGATATTTATAGAACGCCAGTATTTGGCCTATCAAATGAAGATAATTGAGATGAATAAAGAGAATTTCAAATGTGTATCTTCGGTTAAAAAGTTGAATTCTCCTTATGTTCTTGATGTATACCCGGATGTATTTAATGGAGAATTTGGACTGATAGAAGGACGATCAACAGAACACAGAATTAATCATTCAAATAGATGCCAGTTCGAAAGGTCTTGGTGCATCGTTGTTACATGATGGACACCTTATCGCATATTCTAGACGCGCATTAACATAAACCGAAACGAGATACGCCCAAATTGAGAAATAACTGTTAAATGTCATCGTTGCATTTGAGAAATTTCATCAGTACGCATTTGGTCATCATGTAACGATATATTCAGACCAAAAGCTGCAAAAAGCATTTGCGGCTTAAACCAATGAACTGTGCTCCTAAGAAGATATATACCTTTTGGTGTGTAACTACGATGCGACTATCATCTACAAACCGGGAAAGGACCTTACTATTGTAGACATGTTGTCTCTTGCATATGCATCTCTAACCAAGGACACTAAGTATGAGGAATTTACGCATGTGAATATGGTCAGATTGTTATCCTTTACTGAATAATCATTAGAGCAGATACGTAAAAGGACTCAGAAACATGAACAGGTGCCAGCATTAACAAAAATTGCTCTGCGCTAACGTGTAGGCTTTGAAGCGGGGTTGGTGTACATAGCCAAAAGACCATAGCCTTACGTGTTATTGATAGGCAAATCGTCAACATTGCATATATGTATAAAGATAAATTCCTTACAAAAATAAGTTACACCTGGACAAAAATATGGACCAGTTGTAGTCATTGTATAGAACCATACAGTGGTCTTTTTTTAAAACAAGGGTATGGTTATAGTGAAATATGAAGACCTTTGTTGAATAATGCCGTCAGATGTAAACCGTAGCAATACACTTTGCTGACGCCAAGACCACTTCCCATAACGACACAACCAGTGCATATCCATATGTCTTCCTACTATACAACCGAGACAATTCCACTTAGTTTCGTCATCATAAGGAATGTGAATAAATAAATAACCTCTGTCTAATACTGTGTTGTAAGCTGAGCAAAACTTCTCATCATCGGTCATAGAAAACAGGCCCGTGTTTTGCTATTGACCAGATATCATGTGCTTGATAAATCAATAACATGACTTTCCACTTCCAAGAATATATAAACTTCTTAATCTATATTGAATTTATACATGATTATCATATATAAATAGAGTGATAGAATTCCCCTTTTGGGGCGCTAATATACAGTATCTCCCGCTTACAATAGGCTAAAGTATATTAGTGTTGCGGCCATGTCCCCATGAAATGGCAAAGATAAACTTCGAAGATATTATGTGGATTTGTTAATAGCAAACCCGTGTCTCATGGTACATGCGTGACATCTATAATAAAGAGTGGGCTGATTGGCAAAATCGGATGAGAAATTGTGTAGGTAGCGTAAAAAGAGGATTACTGTCTCCCAATTCAGGCGAGCGACCGAAGCCAAGAATGAGCCAGAGGTTTTACTGTAATTCACCAAACTTGGAGTTTACCATTAGAAGATAATATTTTAAGACGGTTTCCTCACATTAACGTGTGAGAATGTGTTGAAAACAAGTAATAATTTAGTTACTGATTTTACCATTATTCGTAATTATGAGCTTAGTCTTGAAGCATAAATAAGTATCGGCATCTACAACCTACCTTGTACGCGCCATAGAACAAAGCTATGCATAGGGTTATGATGGCAACCGTTTTTACTTTGGATAAATGAACATTTTCATTATATATTTATTATAATTACCTCATGAACTGTGATTAAAATTACAAACCGCCTGGCAACATATATCCATAGTTGAAACAACAGGAAACCCAATTTTCTGGTATTTAAAATAATTGCATGTAAGTACTGCGGCAACTTATCAATGATGCATCCATTGTATAAGAGACTACTGTCAAAATAGTCTGCATGTATTACAATTATTCTATTGGTCACAAAAACACCCTTGTTAATGTGCTGTGTCGAAGTATGTATCATTCCACTTCCTAAACAAACAACGACTTATGATTCTCATAAATAAGATATTCGTCTATATTTAATCGCCTTGATCTGTTTCAAAAAATTTGTGTTCAATATTATCTTGTCAATTCATATTATCCTCGTGTTGAGTTCATCCCATGCCATTCCTTGTACAGCTACATCAACTGTTACTTTGGTGACACCCACGACATGCAACTCGTCCAGCATTTCGGTAGATGAGGGGCCCATCAAGGAATTTCTTAATTCATTGCCGTCACATTGCCACCAACTTCTATCTGACGAACGTATACTTGGTTTGACTAACATACTATGGCAACTAAATCTGGGTTTAAATGGATACCCACTTAGCATGTTTCAGGAAGCGTAATTCCCGTATTTGAAATGCATAATGATCACTTTAGCGTGGATCACTTAGCGCAGGGTACAAAACGGCCCTGGCTGAGATGCTCCAACCATCCCACATCCACCCCCAAACACCCCCACCCCCTGTGACCCTATAGGCCAGTCCGCATAGCCATAGAAAAGAGAGAACAAAACAACAGAGTCCGCAAGAATGTGCATCACGCATGCGCGTGCCATTAAGAGGTAGCCGACCTATGCTGCGTCTTTCTCGGCTCTGCGCCAAGTTACATAGCGAGCCGAATTTCTTTAATTGGCCACTAACTAATCCTCTCGCAAAACCAATTTATTGGCCCACTTGTTGCATTAGTTTATATTAAACTAATTAGCCACGCTAGGACTTATCCATTGCAGGGTTACCTATGCATATAAATAAGGATAGGTTAGGTATCTTTGATGAGATACATTATAGATGGCACCAACACGTCACTTTCATAACCGCAGGACACAAATCACTTTGTTAAACCCAGCACCAATATCTTTTCAGGAAGCCAGCCTTTGACTCACTGAGCTATAGCTATGCCTTTATAATTAGAGTATAAACCAAAAAACATGTATCGACACACTGGTTACACAATTAGCCGGGGCGACACAGTGATGTTCGCTGGAATGCGTGCCCTGTCCCACTAGAATGTGATCGTTCCATTGGCCCTCGAGGTCGGTCTTTGTATTCACTTGTCGCTCGCAGTCTCTCTTCCGCATTCCCGAGGCCAGCTAACCAGCATCGTCGGGTCGGCGTGTACCACGAGTACGAATCGGAGTCCAAGGAAGAAGCAGAGGAGCAGCGCAGTGCCAGAGCTACATCACATTGCTATGAAGGATTCCAGTTTTAGCGTGCCCTTCTAATCCCTAGTTAAGCTCCACCCATACTTTGACCATGTTGGGATCGATCGATCCCTGCAGTCTCTGAATCTCAATTTCCAGAAAGCTATACAGGTAAGCTGTTGAATATTTTGAAACTAATTTGACTTAGTGCTGATGCTGCCTATGGAGGTGCAAAAAATAGTTTCAATAGGTTGCTCTAACAGAGCGCTCTGCTACAAAACTATTCTATATGGGACGGTTATGTTTGTTAAGAAAACGGTATCCCAACATCCTTTGCGTTAGATGTTTATGACATAATATATGTGACATATGACGTCGTTTCGCGTGCAGTTACATCACAGACTGAAAACATGTTTTGCCTTTCGCGAGTCATGTTTCATTTTCAGAGCCCTCTAACAAAACATATCATTCCATAGGAGAGGCAGGAGGTCGTTCCATAGGGAAAGCACTCCAGAGCGCTCTGCTAGATTTAGTGCAGTAGAATTAGGGTCGTGCCCGAAAAAAAATTGCTATCAAGCTAGTTTTGGTGTCGTTTGAAGCGGAATCTGTTGCTCTATATCATATCCAAAATCCGAAAAAATCCCTTTTGGGGAAATTTTACAAAATGCATATGAGTGCACACCAGATATTCGTAATATTCGTGGTGTACCATACGCACGGAGGGGTCTCAACACAAGAAGTTTGACCAATATGTTTTCTGAAAATGTATGGAGTATGCTATTTCCTGTCCATTATTTACATACTAGCAAGCGATTTGAGTACGTGACAAATTATTGGTGTAGCCAGTCATTCTCCAAAACTGCGCATATACCTACTATGTGCATGTGTAATCTGTTTCCGGGATCACGCATAACTTGTAATGCTGATGCCTTGCGATATGATCGCTGCAAGCTATTATACCGACTTGATATACTTTACTCTCTGCAACAGTGTTTCGACTTCGTTGCTACTGAAGCCGTCTATCAAAGATCTTGCCAGTCAACTTTCATGTCAGCAAAGATCTTATATACTACCCATAGCCAATACAAAACAATTGTTCGGCCTAAGAACCATAAGATGCTGAAAGCATTTACTGAATTGTGTGAATAGTTGGAGTCCGGAGCAGCTGTGGAATTGTACATATTGATGGATCCTCAAAAGTGATCCCGTTAATAAGAAAAAATTCCAGACAGATTGTCACAGGGATTTGGTCGAGTCATGTTTTAATTGTGAGTCATTTGATAGCTATCCTCAAAGTCAAAATGTTGGTAAGATTCTAGTTGAGACAGATCGTCACAGTGAAACTCATGGGAATGTGCCATTTGAGATGTATCCTAAACGTTAACCTGCTGTTAAATTTCTGGTTGAGACAGATTTTCAAAATAAAATGGTGCTGGTGTGATATTGGAGATAGGTCTTGCATGTGAAACTGTTGATAATGTGTATGTTAAAAATGTGAGAAGCGAAGCTCGTGCTAATTTGTTAGATAGTATAGCTGTTGCAAGTGCCATATTGATAATATTTTGAATGATGAATTGCGTCTAGTTGACGAGGAATACATATAGTTGTGCGATCTATATGCTTAGGGTGTTGTGCAGAGACAAGACACTATAGAGGATGTCGCCGAATCTAAAGCACTGCGGAAATTACCAGAGTCAATGGATAAGTACAAATACATGAATACATGCTTGCAACAAATTCAAGAACTGCTAAGTTGTGGCTTCAGTACATGACATACATTGCCACGCTCAAACTATTTAAAGAAGAGCCGGAAGGATAGGTGGTTGGCATTTGCATCTTATTTCAGTCAACAAGATAATCAACTTGTTTGCAGCGACTGACCATGACAATTATGCAATGTCCACTCGTCTGTATCTTCAACTTATGATTGAAATGTCGAATACCCACCCATGGTTATATGATAAGTTCATGATTCGTGGATATCACACAGTACGCAAATCTGACAGATATTGGGCTGGACTCTCGAGTCAGACAGATCTTTTATTGAGCAAGTAATGATGCAGAGCACAAGTCGAGGACGTTTGACATGAGGACGAAGAATTACAGTGTATGTTCGTGTCACCTGGGTCAACAGCATGCACATGTGTGCCAGTGTTCATGATGCTATGACTTCTCTGTCTAAGCTTCAACACATAACACGCATGCAACATCTTGAGCTGGGAAAATCAAGTCAACCATGACTTCCAAAAGCTTCTCAGTGTTGTTGACTGGTTTGATACCTATAAACCATTTGGCATAGATGAAGAAAGGTTGCGATGCCTGGCCTCTGGCCTAACTGCCGGTGATCATGATGGAATCAACTGCGATCAAGCTGAAGAGGTTGAAGCCAAAATACAAAAGAGGTTTGATAACATAAAAGTTTCTGACGTTTTGCTAATGTAAGCTGATCAAGTAACGACGCTAGTTAGTCTGCAAAAACGCATCAACATGTAGTTCATCTTGAGACAAAGCAATGTGTTTTAGTCTTTGATGGCTATTGTGATGGACCATCAACTAAAGACCATGAGCATCAACGGAGATCAGGAAAGTCAGCTGCATACGTGAAGATCAATGAATCTGCTGTGATGCATGCAAGCTAGAAAGTCTTTCTAGCAAATTAAGAACATACGAATCAATTCATATCCTTACTTGCACGTTCACTTGCAGCTGAAAATCATAATGCACGCCAAGCAGTAGATGATACGGACACATTGATAGTATCATCGACCATAGAACTTGCATCTGTAAATAACCAGTCCTTTACAGTAGTAGCTGATGACACTGTCCACACTGACAATCTTCTGCTCCTTTTTTTTTTTAGCATTTTAGACGTGCACATCTGGGCGATGAGGTCGCTCATCGGCTGCTATTCGTTCATACATGGGGGTGGCTGCGACACATCTTCAGCTTTGTTCGGTCAAGGTAAAACTGCTATTCTAAAGATGGTTAAATATTCAGAAGCGATCTATAAACTGAGTGATGAGTTCGGCACATATGACACTACACAAGAGAAGGTTAGCGAGGCTGGGCTGAAGCTATTGGTAATGCAGTATGGAGGGAAGCCGACTGATACATTGAATGGGCTGAGGTACGTTTTATATATGCGGATGGCAACAGAGCGAGCAGCTGCCTACCATTGTCTAAGAGTAACTTCCAAAGTGTACAATGGAAAAGCCTAATGCTAAGCAGTATACTTGATCCTACAGAATGGGGATGGAAGCTTAAAAATCAGAAATTAATACCTGTGGCGACCGACTTAGAACGTGGACCACAAGACATCCTCAAAGTGGTTCAGTGTATGTACAAATCTTCTTTAAAAATTTCATGTGAAACAATGGTATGCTCATGTTGTAAAAATGGCCTCAAGTGTGTTTCAGCATGTGGTAATTGTTATGGTGATGGATGTATGAATATGGTAGAACGTATTGTTTTTGATGAGGATAATGAAAGTGAATACGATAGATTGGGATAAAGATATGTGTACACGATTCCTGAGTAACTCCTCTAAATTTAATATGCATCTAATTATCAAATCTACACTACCATTAAAATTTATCCCAAGCAAAACATTAGCAACAGTTCCACTTATACGTATTCAAGGATACATCTCAAACGATGTATTACCATAGGTTATGTGCATTTATTACTTAAATATCATTGTATCAATTTCAAAATATCCATTCATAAAGGTCTTGAGGATGTTGAAACTAATTTGACTGGCAGCTGTTGCTTCAAACTAGATTTTAAATATTCAATAGGATACAGCACAGTTCTATAGTATTATGGAATTCTGAACATAGTAATTAGATCACAAATAATGTATCATATTTAGTTTCTCGGTTCGTATGTGTTACAGGTGCATATTCACACCAAAATTTTGAAAATAAAATTGTAAAATACTTTTAGAGGTTTAAATTATGATGCAAAGGTCACCAAATAAATCTTAACATACGATGATTTCAGTACATATTAATTAATATTTTTTTTTAAGTTGTGAAATTGAATTAGAGACACGAGTCCGTAATTCCACTTGACAACTATAAAGATTATATTAATTATGATATGAAATCATCTAATGTTAAGATTTATTTCGTTTCATTACATTTAGATACACAATTTAAGCCTCTAAAAGTACGCAAATTTAGCGATTTTTGATTTCAAGCATTTGGTGTGAATATGCACTTTTAATTAACTAATTTGCATATTAGTTATTTTTATTTATTTTTATTTAATTAGCTGATTATTTTATTTTTATTTTATCATATATGGTATATGAATAATGTAATATAAAACAAGTTAGATAACAAATACATTCATGGTATGACAGATTAAATGCTTTATACCATACAAATGTCATTATACGCATATTAATTAACTAATTTGCATATTGTAAGATTTTCCCCAAACGGATTTTTTGCGGATTTTGGATATGTTATAGAGGATGAAATTCCGGTTCCAACGAGACCAAAACCAGCTAGATAGCAATTTTTCCCGGGTTAGGCTATTTTGGGGGATTCAACTACTGCACTAATTAGCGAGGTGGAAACCTGCCTCTCCTATGGAATGATATGTTTTGTTGTTAGAGCGCTCTGCTATTTCGCAAAATATATTTGGAGGTGGCTCGCGAAAAGCAAAACATATGTTCAGTCTGTAACGTAATTGCATGTGAAACAACGTCATATGTCACAGAGCCATATATTCCGTCATAAGTGTCTCTCGCAACGTATGTTGGGATACCGTTCTCTTAGCAAACATTATCGTTCTGTATAGAATAGTTTTGTTCCAGAGCGTTCTCTTAGAGCGACTCGTTGAAACTATTTTTTGCACCTCCCATGGAACGTAAGGCTGGTTTCCACCTCGCTAATCTAGCAAAGCGCTCTAGAGCGCTTTCCCTATGGAACGCAAGGCTGATACCACGATTCATCCTTGAGCTTTCATCCTTGAGCTTGAATTATGATGTCATACGTAAGTGTGAAGAAAAAAGAGGCAGACAGGTCAACGGCTAGAGGACACGTGCGCACGACGAATTTCACTGTATCGTTTGTTTGATTATTTCTACCCATTACAATTACATCCTTTTAAGTGCGGTTGTTTTACGTATATCTCAGATACGGTTATTTTGTATGTGGCTATATTCATGATAATGCTAGTTCCTGGGTGGCTATTTGACCAATAAGAGTCAATACATGGACAGTATTGACCAAGTACCCGGCCAGTAACTTACGTGAACCGGGATGTCATTTAAAAGGTGATGTCAGATTTCACCAGGTAGCTTGTATTCTGATATCAACACGCAATGTATCTGAAAATGGACGCGTTGATCAAGAGCCAAAGCCTTTGTAATATTACATTGTTGTAGGGCCAGAAAGGTACGATGTTTGATGGCCCACCGAATATCAATAATCGTTTGAAGGATGTAATTAGTGTTGCGGCTATACATACGAATAGGAAATCCTCCATCAGTTATTCGCCACCCTGATATATTTGCTGAGCGGCTGTCAATTCAGAGAAATAGCTCTCTCAATCGTGTCCATCATTGTCTTTCTCCTATAAATCTAAAATGTGGATGAAATTTACGATGCCAAAGAGATGTATTATGTTTTATTATTGTAAAATAAAGCGAAGTTAAAGACATCTTTATATTTACACTTTATTAAATATTATGTTGAATATTTCTAAAGTAATTTGCATGCTTCCTGCCAAATTACTGTCAAAATATTCAACAGCTTATTTGCTAATGGACCTTTCCACCCACACCTCGCTCGTGTTGGGATCGGTCGATCTCTGAGCACCCTGACTATCAATTTCCAAAAAAACTACACATTTAAGCTGTTGAATATTTTGAAACCAATTTAACTGGGTGCTGTTGCTGCCTAAGGCAGTAACAGCGCCCAGTCAAATTAGTTTCAAAATAGTCAACAGCATGTTTATTAAATAGCAAAGAATTACAAAGACATACAATTCATACGTGTCGGAGTATTTGCGATTTGGTGACGGTCTATATGGAACCCTTTGTGACGTAATGATTGTGACGTCATCAAAAACGCGCCGAGCTGATTTTGACGTCATACGAGGTCAGATGATAGATGGATACTCTGGAAAGGTGAATTGGCATCAAATTGTGACTCTAGGAATTTAGTAGGCCTATATAAGTGGGTTAGGTAAAAAGATTGGATCCGCTAATATGAATAATCAACATTACACTCCATCCATAGTTCGTCGATGTATTCAGGTGACTCGATATGCTGAGATATTCTCGAAAGGAGAGTTCTACCCCAGAGTATCAACCGTGCTCTATATTCCTCTGGTAAACGATGATCGATAATTGGCCAGTTTCTTGACTTAGTGAGAAGAAATATTGGCTTCATGTGTCAGTACTCCTGGCATAATTTTCTGACACTCGTGCTCAGTAATTATCTGGACATTTCTCACGTTTGTAAATAAAGCTGACTGTGATACTATGAAGAGCTGTATTGATTCTGGCGATCGAGCCATTAGCATTCGTCAGTGACCAATTAATATCTGACCAGTCGGAAATGTGTATGTAGTATCGTGCAGTTTATCATCTCACAATCGATTCCTGGTCGACGTGGTTATGGTACATATTTCGGAGCATGACATTTTAAGGATGATCATAGAATTTGGTAGGCAGGAGCTTGTAGATCTTGCCGGCTTTCACAATCTCAGTCATGTATGTATGATATCTGTGGCTGTAGTTGTAGAAACTGAAGGAAATTTCAATTTCCCTTTCTCCGAGGTCTAACAATACTTACCATTATATTACTCTTTGATAATACAATCTAGCTAGCTAGCTGCTCTAGGAATCTATATTTAGACAGGTTTACCGGCTCCTGGAACCGGGTACTCGGTTCCCAACAAACGGGTACCCGTCCGGCAGTGAGGCTTATATTGTTTGCATAGCTACCAAACAAGAGAATGCCTATGGCTTGCCTCCGTGGGGCTGGGAGGCAGTGTCAGTAATATAATGGTAAGTAGTGTTAGATCTCGGAGAAAGGGAAATTCCTTCATTCTCCTTCGATCAATACTTACCATTATATTACTTTTTGATAACACCAGATTTAGTCGGTAACCTGGTGGGAAGGGGCAAACCATACATAGCTTCTTTTGCCCCTGGAGAAAGATCTTAGACTTAAACTTGACATACGGAGACCTAAAAGGACTGACAAGTTTAGGGACCGAATCACATTCGCATCACCGCCCCCCCCCTACCCCCCCCCCCCCTTTCTCATAAGAAAAGGGAGTGAACTCGCGAAAATGCATCCCGCCTGGAAACACAAATATGCGAAGAGGGTTAACTGCGCTTTGCACATATTAGCCTAGGAATGAGCATGAATACATAAAATGAATGATCATGATATATAAACATAATACAAAAAACTGTCAAAATTTAATTACCTTATAAATATTGGATTTCAGACGTGGAGCCATCAACCAACACATTTTCGACCATACGTGACACTCATTGTTGTATCCCTCTCACTTGACCATGTCCGTTCTATTACTTTTGGTTTTTTCAAGTATCAAAAGAGAGATGAACAGTGTGGCCGTTAGACTATCGTTTCAAAACAGCTAAAGCGATTGGATTGGCGGAGTCTGACATGTCCCTCATATAGTAATCCATGAAAGAGGACTCACATTGCCATTGTGCAACAGCCATGATGTCCTCGAATGGAACACCATTGTAAAGGGCTGTCGAGACGGCTATTCTTCTAACATCATGAGCCCTAGCACATTGCACCTGGTGCCAAGTCGCAATCTCGTGGGTAATCTAAATGCATTCGACTATCCAACGAGAGATAGAATCCACGGATGTGGCGCCATATAGCTTCTTACGGCAGATCCACAGATGTCTATCATTTGACCATAAAGAGTCAATCCATTTTTTGTACTTAGTCAAAGCACGGACTGGACACCAGACACTGGCATCACGATCAAACCTAGTTAGCTTTGGTATAATGATCGGGTTGCCGGGATATTTCAAAGATTGATTCTTTGACAAAAACTCTGCTCTTGGCAGTAGTCGCAGACCCTCTCCGGAGACAATAAATCCGTCCCTCTGCTGAAAGCCCATGGATCTCACTGCGCCTTCTCGCTGAGGAAGCTGCCAATAGAAAAACCGCCTTTAGAGTCAAGTGCTTTAGACTAGCTCAACCCAAAGGTTCGAAAGGGTGCTTGGCCAGTACATTAAGCACCAAAGATAGACTCCAGGCTGGAATGACTACTGGTTGTCTCGGTCGGAAATTGCTCATTCCCTTCACCATCACATTCAACTGGGCCACCTCTGGACTATCCCTGTTGGCTAGACATGGGATAACTGATGCCAAAGCTGACTTGTATCCAGCAATTGTGACAGGAGCCAGTCCTGAATAGAACAGCTCACAGAGAAAGTCTGCTATTTTCTGAATACTGGATTGAAAGGTATCAATACCCTTTCCTTCACACCACTCTGCAAATTTGTTAACCTTGTGGTTATATGAGTTGAATGTTGCCCTCCCTCTCGTGGCTGCGATGAAGCTCGCAGCCTGTCGAGAAAAGCCTTCCGATGTGGAACGTTGTTTGATAACATCCACGCAGTCAATTTGAACATTTCGGGCCGGTCGTGTAGGAAGCGTCCCTTGGCCTGGGAGATTATGTTCGGAATCTCGGGTAACTGCACTGGATTGTCCACCAGCAGATCCAGATGATCCGTGAACCATGCCCTGCTGGGCCAAAATGGCACTATTAGCAGGACCAGGCACGGCTCCTCCCTGATCTTCACCAAAATCTTCGGTAGAAGAATGGTGGGCGGATACGCGTAAGTGTGCACCCCTCTCCAGCTTATCGCCAGAGCATCTGTATCGATGGCATTTGGATCTGGAATCGGCGATACATAAGTCATGATTTAAGCATTTTCCTTTGTGGCGAACAAATCCACGTTTGGTTTACCCGAATGCTCGAAGATCCTTTGAAGAACTGGAAGGTTGAAAGACCATTCTGTCGGCAGAATCCTCTGTCTGTGAGACAAAGCATCCGCCAGAATGTTCAATCGCCCAGGGATGTGAGCTGCTTTCAAAACAACTGAGTAATTCCTGCACCATTGAATCAAGTGCCACAACTATACACAGTGTGGGTGACTTGGTCCCGCCTTGGCGATTTATGTATGATACTACTGTCGAATTGTCCGACCGTATCAATATCACCTTGCCTCTGACTTTTGGAAGAAACCTTTCCAGTGCCAGTTCCACTCCCATCATTTCCAACAGATATTGATATGCATCTGACTCTCTTGGAGAGTCCATGTGCCCGAAACCTGGTGTTCTCCCAGGCAGGCCCCCCACCCCTCCAGCGATGCATCCGTGTACATGGACAGCAGGGGGCGGGGTAGGTGCAGCGAAACTCCTATCAGGGCATTATTGGCTCAAAGTCTGGTACCAGCTTTGACAGGGGTTCTGTTCTCTGTTTCCACAGAGACATCAGATACAACTGGATAGGTTTTCGCATCAGGGCAACGTACGGAATTAGCTGCTCCATAGAGACCATCATGCCCACCATCTGAAGAAACATTCTCGGCTGAATGTGGTTTCCCAATCGAAAACTCTTGAGATGGCTAACAGAGACACCACGCTGGGCTCTGATGGGTAAACCCTACCTTCCTCGAGATCGAATCGCATCCCCAAATAAACGAAGTGTTGAGTGGATGTCAATTCAGATTTCTCTTTGTTTGCTGTCCAGGCTAGATCTGAAAGTAACTTCAGAGTCAGAGCAGTATCCACTCCTAACCTGGCTGGCGTGTCCGCCTTGATAAGCCAATCGTCTATGTAGGTGTGAAGCACCACGTTCTCTTTTCTGAGAAATGCTGTCACCGCTAGGACCACTCTGGTCAAAACCCTTGGGGCTGTCGACAGGCCGAATAGGAGGACTATAAACTCCCATACCTGATTCTGAAACGCGTATCTCAGAAACCTGTGACAACCCCTGTTCATTGGAATGTGGAAATATGCACCCTTCAGATCGATTGATACACACCACATTCCTTTCCTCAATCCTACCATTACCGATCTCGGAGTTTCCATCTGAAACCGAGGATAAACCAATTCAATGGCATGAGATTGAGTACGGGTCTCCACCCCGCCCCCGCCCCCGCCCTGTGCTCTTGGGGACAAGAAACATGTATGACTAGAAGCCTGGAGGGTTCTGGTTTGCTGGTTTTATTGCTCCCTTCAGAAGCAAACCTGACACTTCGTTTTGAATGGCTTCTAACTTGTCTGGCTCCCATGGTACGGGAGTCCAGACAGGTGCCAGAGACAGGTTTGTGGTGGAAAATCACACCACTCTGGCATGTACCCCCGGGATATCCATCCCAGGACCAGCCTGCCTCACGTCACACCTCGCCAAGCCTTGACGAAATACATGAGCCTTCCACCCACTATAGATGCATTGATGCCTAATGCGGGTGTTTGTCTCGCGATCCGCTCCCCCTCTCTTAACGAGAGAGAGAGAGAGAGAGAGAGAGAGAGAGAGAGAGAGAGAGAGAGAGAGAGAGAGAGAGAGAGAGCGCGAGAGCGAGAGCGAGAGCCCGACAGGCACAGTCCAGACAGATACGAAGGGAGCTACCCTAGCTTCAGGTACGATCAGCTCCCTTCTTTCCGCCCTTGGTTGACTTACCCTTGCCCTTCCCCTTGCCCTTCCCACCTCTCAACCCTGGGGTGGGCAGGAGCCTCCACAACCTTCTTCGCGTTCTTTGCCGCAGGCGTCTGCGAAGGCCCAGTATATCAGAAGAAGCTGACTTGGCTTTCACCTTGCTCTTGTACTGCTTCTGTTTCTTGGGGGACGGTTGTACACCTAACGGTTGAGCCACAGCCCCTGGTGCGTGTGCCTGTCACACTAGTTCTAACTTTAGATTAACCGCCAACTAATTCTGCACTATGTTAGCAGTATCCTCTAAGATAAACCGCGCTTGGCCATCAAAGATGCTAGGGTCCGTAAGGGGCGTTCCAAGAAAATGCTTCCTGACGGCCGTAGCTGGACGCATATGGTCAAGGACCATCTGCCTCATGGATTTTGTTACTCGCGCCTGCACCCTGGCCAAAGCGTCCATCGACAGCACCAGGCCGTCATTGACACACAAAAGCGCTGTGGGTGGCACAGGGTGGCCTGCCCCAGCTTCAGCCCACACCGACTGAAGTAGGCGATAGGAGTGATTGACAGCACTCATTGCTGCCCTCACTCCCTAATCGCATAGGGGCAGGACTTCTTCGGGGTGCGCTTGAGATCTGTCCACAAGCGCCTGAGTGGGACCACCCGCTCCAGCACTCTGAACCCCAAGCACCAAGCTGTCATCCTCAGTGACTGCTGGAACCACACCGTATCTGTCATGCTCCCCTCTGGGAATACGGCACCTTGCCCGCACCTCCCTGGAGGCCACAGGGAGCTGGCTCTTGGTTAGGAGTTGCTTGCTATAAATAGCATCCAGCAATTCCTTAAACCGTTGATCCAACCCAATGGAGTGGATCCGAGCCGTGGGCAAGACCCCCCCCCCCGTCCTACTTGACGCAACCGTCAGCCGGGGATGTCCTCCTCGGCCGTGGCCGAAACCACAGACCAAGCCAAGACAAAACCTCGGACCAGTCCGTCTCCGAAGAAGATACCCCTGTGAATACATTACCCATTGTCGTATTCACGGGCCTACCAGCAGCGGCCTCCCAGCTAGGATCCACTGCTGGTAAGCCTGCAACACTAGTACCGCATGGTTCTGCCACCACCCCATGAATCACACTGATCCATGGAGTAGGCCCGCACGGAAAACCGTGTGGACCCATAGCGGTTATGGAACCGTGGCCATACACGGGCGCCAACGGTACCCCATGTGTGGCCGCTGGACCAGGTGAGATAGGCGTGTACCAAGCCTGGCCAGCAACACCCGTCACCATGTCGGTTGGTGGCAAACCAACCAGCACTGGACGGGTGCCGGATACAAGAATTTTTGCATAGCGGGCCCAAACCACGCCAGAGGTGCCACCTCTGAAACCTCCGACTGCAGACGTGGAGCACCCCCAGGGGCCGAAATGGACGCTCCATGATTTCTTTTCGTACCGCCTAACCCCGCATCAGACCCAGCCAAGTCCTTTTGGGAAAGGGACTCAATCAACACCTCGATCGGCCACGCTGAACAAACGTTACACCTATTATCAACGTTACAGGAAAGACATCGAAAACAGACATGGTCTTTGTAGGCGACTTTCACGAACTTATGGCATTCCGAACAAGATGGCGGGGTATGCGTGGCCTAAAAAATAAGCGCAAAGCCTAAAATAAGCAAGCGGAACGAAACAGGAATGGAAGGCAGACAAATAATTTTCAAATATTTTGACCATAAATTAAAAGTTAACCCTCCAGCACCCCAAACCCACAACGTCACAACCAAGATCGCATAAGCTGGCGACAAGAACGATAGCGGACATTAATACACCCATATACTGATCCTGACAGATGTATCACACGGAACCAGGAACCATATCGAATAGCATTCGCGGTATATTTAAGAATAAATTTCATATTATACTACTCAAACGAAGGCCAAAAGGATACGTGAAGGAAAACAATAAAATGCATAAACAAACTGCTGTAGAATACTGTAAAACCGCAGAACACACATCTTAAATCAAGAATTTTGAAACCATCGATCAATGCAAACAGATCGTGATTACCACGTAAAGCTTGACATAATTCTAAAGGTTTCTAGTACAAAAAGTACGCAGCACGAAGAATAAGATGCGCGAATTAATGAATAAATTCCTTCACCATAAAACCCCGAGAAACAACACGGTTATGACGTCACCCGCTCGGATAATACGGAGAACGACGTCAGCCGATTTTCGTGTTAAAAACCCGTATAGCAAACATCCAATTTCATATTGCTGCCGCTCGCCGTTGGGATTAAAAGGAGGCGATCTATCTGGCATATTTCGTTGTCACCACATGTCCCAGATGGGAGTCAGAAATTGGGACATGCGGCACAGACAAAATTTTAGAGACTTAACTCTCCATACAGCTAGAGAATAACATGAAAGAATACAACCTGGGATTCAGAAGCTCCTTCCATGGTTAATCCAATATTCCGTAAAGCGAAAACACGCACAGAAAACACTAAGAAACTTTATGAAAACTCTAAGAAATGTCCAATTGCAAAAAGCATGTATAGCTCTTGTTGCTATGCAAACAAGAATGAACCTCACTGGCAGACGGGTATCCGTTTGTTGGGAACCGGGTACCCGGTTCCAAGAGCCGTTAAAGTTTTCTAAATCTAGATTCCTAGAGCAGCTAGCTAGCTAGCTTGTATTATCAAAGAGTAATATAATGGTAAGTATTGATCGAAGGAGAAATCATACAGCTTCAATCAATCCTTCTTCGCTTTTGACCACCATGTCTTGTCCTCAGCCAAAATGTTTAGCTTTCTCAAGTCCATTCCTGATTTGAGTGTAACGAGTCCTGCTTTCTTGAGGTCATCTCGTAGCACGCTTAGCAGATTTATGCAATCACGTCCTCTCCTGGCTTTGTATGTGCTGGCTTCCAGGTGGGAAAATCCCAAGGCTCTCTGCCCTTTCCAAAGTATCCATCTATCATCTAACCTCGTATGACGTCATAATCAGCTCAGCGCGTGTATGATGACGTCATAATCAATACGTCACAAAGGGTTCCATATAGACCGTCATCAAATCTCAAACAGTCCGACACGTTGTATGAATTGTATGTCTTTGTAATTCTTTGCTATTTAATAAACATGCTGTTGAATATTTTGAAACTAATTTGACTGGGCGCTGTTGCTGCCTTAGGCAGCAACAGCGCCCAGTCAAATTAGTTTCAAAATATTCAACAGTTTACATGTGTGGGGTTGGGGTTTTTTTTAATTGATAGGCAGGGTTTTCAGAGATCGATCGACCCCACGAGCGAGGTGGCGGTGGAGCTTAGCTAGAGATGGGCGGGTATATGTAAGACTGGAATGGTCCATTCATTTGCCTGTACATCCCTTCATCCGATGACCCAAATAGCCGCCTATGATTGTATCGACGATGCTGGATTAAGGACATGGTTAACAAGGCTACAGCCCAGATCCACACCCACCCCACCCCACCCCAAAGTAAGAGACCCCAAATCACAAACAATTATGAGATTGTAACCATTTTAACCTGTAATCCCAGTATCTCACTTCTACAGTAATAATATATGCAAGCTGTTGAATATTTTGAAACAATTTGACTGGAAGTTGGTGTTGCTTTAAGCAGCACCAGCTTTCAGTCAAATTAGTTTTAAAATATTCAACAGGATTTGGACACGTGCCTAACGAATTTATATTAATTTAGCAACAACAGCTGCCGCTGCTCCCTCCTGGTCCCACCCGATTAGGTGCCCCCAAAGGTAATAAGCCCCATGCCCCAAATATGGTTAATCCGGCTTTGTCTATCTGGAATGTAAGCGCAATATCTTTTCACATACAGTCATACAGCTTGGTGTATAATAAAAACAAATGTGTTTGATTGAGCGAATGTTCCTGGTTCACAGAGGAAATTTCACTGAACAGCTAGACAACCATTCGCTTGCGATCTATCTCGCATGATATGTTGTCATTGCAGTCCTCTGCAATATAGCTGTCCTATTATGTATTGAACAGATGGTAATTATGTAGTATCAACCTGTTTCAAGTTCATCCATTTCATCCGCAGATACAACATTCAAACTAATATTCAAAATTAGCATTTAAAGTGTCATTAATTTAGATTCCAAATCTCTAAGTCTTGTTTCGATAATATATGCGTACAGCTAACCACTCATCGCTAATTTTGTAGTATGAAGGTCTAGGTGGACGTCTCCTTTTCGGCTATTGCATTTTCACACCGCTTATTCACCTTCTGTCTATTGACAAGTAAGCTTTTACGTGTGTTGATTTTAAATATATTTAACGAAAATCTTCGGTTATAGATTCGAAGCTAAGAAAGCTGTATTATCTTATAATTAATACTCCAGAAATTGTGTTACTTTTGGCTTCAATCTTTATAAAATGTTTCATTGCGCCTAATCTTGAGGGTTTGAGAAACATAACATGTGTAAAATAAATAGCCGGATTGAAAAAGTCAGCTCCGTGTTGTATTGAAAGAACTGTGATGGATTTTCTATAACTGTTACAGCTAAAAATGTCTCACTTGAGCACATTTCCATGATAACCGTACATAGTTTAAACAATCAAATTCTAGTTGCGACAGAAACCTGCTCTATTGAGACGTCTTCTCAGCTCTGGGACGGTTTCTGAAATTCATCTATGTTCATGATTGAACTCGAACTGCCGTTCACAGGACAGACAATGAAATACTCTTTAAAAATGTACATAAGAACTAGTTCTGTGTGATCAAAGAAAATCTAGTGATCTCCATCTTGTCATGTTGACCCTTTATCCTTGGAGGCCAGAAACGACGAATTCTTTATAGTGTAAAGATTATTCTGTTAGATATTTTGAAACCCGTTTGATTGTGAGCTGTTGTTGCCTATGACAGCATCAGCTTCTAGTCAAAATAATTTCAAAATATTCAACAAATGTCCTTAATAGTTCTCTTGAAATTGATATATTGGCATTTTGATGGTTAAGGAAGAAGAATGGTAAATAGTTTCGGTTTACTCGAACTATTGAAAGCTGGTCATATCTTCTTACCATTGATCAGAGTAACACGTGTCGTATTTTTCTTTTCAACCTCCCTGGGAAGCTTGCTAAATCCATAACATGATTCTCCACTTTTAGTCATACGAACACATCTACGGATATCCGTATTGTAAATGTACCCGTCTGTTTCAAAAGTCAGTAGTTATTAGCCACGCTTCTAGAACAAGCAACAATATGCCAATGTTGGCTTTGCATTGTTATGGGATTTGCGGAAATCAAGGTCAGAGATATCGGATGCTTAAATGGTAAAGTCTTGCTTCACGACATGGGCATTGTGCGTTTAATAGCGCACTAGCTGGTCAATTAGAATTACAAAGGTCAAGGCTAATAGAACCGATGGATTATTGTTCAAGTTCAGGTTCGCATTTTATTCTCTCATGCGTTTACATAAAGCGTATAAGGGCACTGGCACTTAGCCTATAATACACATTGGCACTAGATTTATACATTTAAAATATATGGTTGTAATTAGTAAATAGTACCAATGGCAATGCTAGTAGTAGTAGGAGGAGGACTGCTACTACTACTACTACTACCACTACTACTACCACTACTACTACTACTACTACTACTACTACTACCACTACCACTACCACTACCACTACCACTACTACTACTACTACTACTACTACTACTACTACTACTACTACTACTACTACTACTACTACTACTACTACGACTACCACCACCACCACCACCACCACCACCACCACCACCACCACCACTAGCAGTAGCAGTAGCAGTAGTAGTAGTAGTAGTAGTAGTAGTAGTAGTAGCATCAGCAGGCAGAAAGAAGCAGTAGCAGCAGCAGCAGCAGCAGCAGCAGCAGCAGCAGCACAGTACATGTAATAAACTGATAACACCAGAATTGCTATTGGATTTATTAAAAGCGGTTTTATAGCATGGACGAATTCATAGGTCAGATGAGGCAAACCGGGTTGATTTTTTGTGTGCTTTCTCAGAAAGATAATATTCTTCATCAACTCAAAATGAAGCACATTCGTGCGAGAAAGCATGCCAGGAAGCAGATATGGTTTTGGCCTGTAGAATTTTACTATTTTAATGTCAATTGTTGTCACAGGCAGCAACAGCTTCCAGTCAAATTAGTTTCAAGAATTCAATCAAATATTCATTAAATATCATACATCAAAATGAATTTACGGTATTTGGTCTGCAATGTTTAAATTGTTAAAATGTATATTGTTGAATCATGTCCAAATTGTTACCACTAAAATCAACACGGTTACTGAATATTTTAGTCAACACAACATTATGATAATGCAATGCTGATGACGGAAGCTGTCAATCAGTATCTGTTTACCCAGTTAACCTGTGAACCAGAATAACCAAATAAGAATGCGTAAATCATGTACAATATAAAGATGTGTTGAATATTTCGGCCATACGCCCACCCCGTCAAAATAATTTCAAAATACAGCTTACTTGTCTAGTTTCTTTGAGATTTAGGCTCAGGAAATTCAGGTTTCAAGGCCTCAAATCGATTCCAGCATGCGTAAAATGGGCGGAGATTAGCTGGAAATGTGCGGGGCATAGCTAGAAATGGCTCCATCTACTGAGTCCATGAATGTTTGAGGAGGGCCAGACAATGTAGCATATAGCACTGGTAGATGCTCATCTACTGAGTCCATGAATGTTTGAGGAGAGCCAAACAATGAAAATGTAACATATATCACTGGTAGATGCGCATCTACTGGGTCCATCAATGTTTGATGAGGGCCAGACAATGACAATGTAACATATATCACTGGTAGATGCTCATCTACTGAGTCCATCAATGTTTGAGGAGGGCCAGACAATTACAATGTAACATAAAGCGCTGGTAGATGCTCATCCACTGAGTCCATCAATGTTTGATGAGGGCCAGACAATGACAATGTAACATATATCACTGGTAGATGCTCATCTACTGAGTCCATCAATGTTTTAGGAGGGTCAGACAATGACAATGTAACATAAAGCGCTGGTAGATGCTCATCCACTGAGTCCATCAATGTTTGAGGAGGGCCAGATAATGACAATGTAACATATATCACTGGTAGATGCTCATCTACTGAGTCCATCAATGTTTGAGGAGGGCCAGACAATTACAATGTAACATAAAGCGCTGGTAGATGCTCATCTACTGAGTCCATCAATGTTTGAGGAGGGGCAGACAATGACAATGTAACATATAGCACTGGTGGATACTCATGTACTGAGTCCATGAATGTTTGAGGAGGGTCAGACAATGACAATGTAACATATATCACTGGTAGATGCTCATCCACTGAGTCCATTAATGTTTGGGGAGGGCCAGACAATGACAATGTAGCATAAAGCACTGGTAGATGCTCATCTACTGAGTCCATCAATGTTTGAGGAGGACCAGACAATGACAATGTAACATAAAGCACTGGTAGATGCTCATCTACTGAGTCCATCAATGTTTGAGGAGGGTCAGACAATGACAATGTAACATATGGCACTGATAGATGCTCATCTACTGAGTCCATCAATGTTTGAGGAGGACCAGACAATGACAATGTAACATAAAGCTCTGGTAGATGCTCATCCACTGAGTCCATCAATGTTTGAGGAGGGCCAGACAATGACAATGTAACATAAAGCACTGGTGGAT
Source organism: Chaetoderma sp. LZ-2023a (assembly GCA_034401795.1). NCBI lineage: Eukaryota > Metazoa > Mollusca > Caudofoveata > Chaetodermatida > Chaetodermatidae > Chaetoderma > Chaetoderma sp. LZ-2023a. The sequence goes on from CM067369.1 coordinate 200,881,508, forward strand.
ACTCATCTACTGAGTCCATCAATGTTTGAGGAGGGCCAGACAATGACAATGTAACATATAGCACTGGTAGATGCTCATCTACTGAGTCCATCAATGTTTGAGGAGGACCAGACAATGACAATGTAACATAAAGCACTGGTAGATGCTCATCTACTGAGTCCATCAATGTTTGAGGAGGACCAGACAATGACAATGTAACATAAAGCTCTGGTAGATGCTCATCCACTGAGTCCATCAATGTTTGAGGAGGGCCAGACAATGACAATGTAACATAAAGCACTGGTGGATACTCATCTACTGAGTCCATCAATGTTTGAGGAGGGCCAGACAATGACAATGTAACATATAGCACTGGTAGATGCTCATCTACTGAGTCCATCAATGTTTGAGGAGGACCAAACAATGACAATGCAACATAAAGCACTGGTAGATGCTCATCTACTGAGTCCATCAATGTTTGAGGAGGCCCAGACAATGACAATGTAACATATAGCACTGATAGATGCTCATCTACTGAGTCCATCAATGCTTGAGGAGGACCAGACAATGACAATGTAACATAAAGCACTGGTAGATGCTCATCTACTGAGTCCATCAATGTTTGAGGAGGGCCAGACAATGACAATGTAACATATAGCACTGGTAGATGCTCATCTACTGAGTCCATCAATGTTTGAGGAGGACCAGACAATGACAATGTAACATAAAGCACTGGTAGATGCTCATCTACTGAGTCCATCAATGTTTGAGGAGGGCCAGACAATGACAATGTAACATATAGCACTGATAGATGCTCATCTACTGAGTCCATCAATGATTGAGGTAGGGCAGACAATGACAATGTAACATAAAGCACTGGTGGATACTCATGTACTGAGTCCATGAATGTTTGACGAGGGCCAGGCAATATAACATATAGCACTGGTGGATGCTCATCTACTGACTCCACGAATGTTTGATGCCAGATATTAATATACATGTATATATATTATATTATATATTTATATCGTCTTCCTTCCTTCCTTCATCCTTCCTTCCTTCGCGCCCCCCCCCCCCCCCTCCTTCTCCTCCTCCTCCCCCACCCCCTCCTCCTCCTCCCATTCCTCTTTTCTGCGTTCCCAAATCTATATCTAAACTAGTACCACGTATAATTTATATAGGCTTGTAATTAGCATAGACGCTGTTAGCGGGTGGACTGTTATGTGTACAAATGATCATGTTCAATTTCTGCCTTATTCACATTAAGCTTGGAACATCCCTTGGGAACGAGGTGGAAAGCCGCATCGCATCATCTGTTCTGTCATCATATTATGGATGGTTATTTTAAACACGCAGTCTTGTGCACTGATGTTTATTTGAAACAGTTGATTGAATTTATTTCTGGTTTGATCCCTGACCTATGGATATTTATCCGTGAACGAGTCCTTTATCCAGTTAGTACCTTTGCATGTATGAATGCGGTTCTCTTAGCAAGGCTCGTGCTTGCATATGGCAGTCAAAATCAGCCTAGCAATCGCATTTGACAC
>CM067369.1:200883533-200920533 GCA_034401795.1 Chaetoderma sp. LZ-2023a
TAAACCTATCGAAATCGATGATGATCCAAAATCCAAGATGCCGGCAGCCACCGTCAGCCATATTGAAAATTGGTTTCCGCATGATAACTCCGCTGCCATTTATCGGATCGCTTTGAAACTTCATAGGGTGGTTGAACTAAGTAGGGGGAGGGGGGTGTGGGGGCGGGGGTTGGGAGAAACCTATCGAAAGTGCCGATGATCCGAAATTCAAGATGGCCGCCAGCCGAAATTCAAGATGGCGGTCAGCCACTGGCGGCCATCTTGAAAATGGGTTGGTAACTCTATTGCCGTTTATCGGATCACTTTGAAACTTTATAGAATGTTTGGACTAAGTATCCGGAAGAAAGCTAGGAAATTGGCCATGCTCACCGACAGCCAAAATTGTTTTCCCGACAATAACCCCATGACCGTTTAGTGGATCACTTTGAAACTTCCTGGGATGACTGGGCTAGGTCTGAGGAAGAAATCACTCCTTTCTGATAGCTCTCATTCATTGGTTTCTTATCATGGCGGGGTATCATGCGCCGTTTAAGGGGCTCTTGTTAAAAGCACGTAAGAACGCTGTGAGTTGTCATTGGATTTATCGATTATCTCAGCTAAGCTGTTCGCACAATGAGTTTCCTAGAACGAATGAATACAATTATCAAACACGATAGATATTTTCCTCATTGTCATTGGTGGTCAAAGACTCAGCAAAAGTCAGCCAATGGGCCGGTATAGCTAGGTATTGCATTGCCGACTCGCCTTTCAAATTAGATATGTAACGCCCCACTACGCCTAATCTGACTCATAGTGACTCGTTTGGGAGCTGGTCGGAGGAATAGGAATTCTGTCGGGACCACACTTTATCAGACAACATCGAAAAACACTTTGCTTTTATGAAATAGTAATAAATGCACGTTTATCAAAGAGATATCCATGCATAAGCTACATCGACTAACAACATATACTGTCTCATAGAGTGCGTGTTGTCATGAAACACGCACAATCCGAGAGTGTAGCCCCTCGGCCTCCTGTGTTGTCATATCAAAAATGTTTAATTTTCAGTCACGAATCTGTACGAATTGTCTTAGTTTCATGAATTTATGATTTAATAAACATAGGTCTCCTATTCTGTTAAATATTTCTGAAAATTATTTGACTGGGAGCTGTTGCTGCCATGGTTTCAACATATTCAACAGATTACGTGTCTAGTTAGCTTAGCACATAGATTCCGGGAATTCAACATGCGTAAAAAGTGGTCGGTGCTTGGTAAGAAATGGGCGGGGCATAGCCAGAAATAGGCGTGGCATAATCAGAAATGGACCCATTTATTACATTACATTATTCTAACGAAGGCGATATTGTATTTGCATGCTTATATGCTATGATTCAAATTTCGTTTAATTAGCTTGTATTTTTATGCCACCCAAGGAATGGGACAGCCCCGGACGTAACAAAGCATTGGCCACTAGTCCAGCGGCGTATAAACTGTGTGACGGGTCACTGGTCACGTTGCTGGATGGACAGAGCCATTGGTGTGTAGAAAGAAAGACACTGCCAGAATGACCGCGGGATCAAACTAGCTGTTACGTAATGGACCTTTCCAGGTTACCCATCCATCATATGACGTCATAGTCAATTACAGCGTGCATCACTCGATTTAGTCCGTCTTAAACGCTTAATAGTCCGTCACGTTGTACGAATTGTATGTCTTTGCTATTTAATAAACATGCTGTTGAATATTTTGAAACTAATTTGACCAGGCGCTGTTGCTGCCATAGGCAGCAACAACACCCAGTCAAAATAGGTTCAAAATATTCAACAGCTTATCTGTAGTGTCATCTGGAAATTGAAAGTCATGGAGTTCAGGGATCGATCGATCCCAACACGATCGTGGTGTGGGTGGAGCTTAGCTTGACATGGGCGGGGCATGGCTAAAACTGTAAATGTCCATTATGCGCATTGCAGGCCCCTACGTAGAATCTTAATACATTTCTAAACGAATGCAGACGTTTGTGTCAGTTTGTCCAGCTGTTATTATAGCTGGTTTTAATTAAACTGACACTCACGGTGACAGGGCTATATTTAGAATAGTGCTGGATTGAATATTCTTCTGAGTTGATCGCTGGCCTATGAATATTTATCTCTGAAGCGTCCTATTATCCGGTTAATAGCACTCAGCGTATATGAATGCGGTTCTCTTAACGCAGCTCATGTTTGGGGCAATCTCTGCCAGCGTAGCCATCACTTCTAACAATACGCGACCATGCCAGATCTGTAGAGCTACTATCTGATGGATTGCTTCTTTGATTCGAAAAGCATTCCCTTTCCTTATAAAACAGATGATATGTTAGGCCGGAAGCCAGGTCAATCTATTTATGTCAGCCAGTTAAGACAGTTTTATGATTGATTGTTATGTAAAAATATGTGTGTAGATTTCAGACTTGTGGCCTCCATTTGTGTAAGCCTGTGCATTCTTTGGTAAATTACGTGTTTTGCTAATGTGTCAAAAGCCGAAAAAGTACAGAATAACCACATTGTATATGAACATTGTAACAGATGATGCCACCTATAGAACTGAATTCAGCCATAGTTTGCGCCATATTGGAGCCCACCAATATTTAGAGAACCTTTAACGAAGTGAAGTAATTTTTTTCCATAATTCTTATCTAGAGAATTTAAGTTTTTCTACATTGTGTCACACTTACTTGGACGAATTCGCCATGTAGGTGGGGCTTAGAATACACCTTCCGTATCCTCTGCGTGTCGTAAGAGGCGACTAAAGGAGGTAAGGGTGAGGTAACCCTGACAGAAACCTCGAGTGCTGAAGACGGATGTTCCAGGCCGCACGGCGCACTCTAATAAACCATGGATCCACGCGCTTATGATCATGTCGATAGTAACTTACAGGACTGGCGGTATGATCAGCGAATGAAAAGAAGAAGAAGAAGAAGAAGACTTGGACGAATGCCTTTCTATGCCATTTCAAGATATTTCTTGGATAATTTCTGAAAATAAATCTTATGTTTCCCATGCAGCTTGGGATATTTGTCAACCCAATTAGTGGCACCATAGTAGATCTTATATTATTCATCTCCCTATCTGTGCATGCCTCCCCAAACATAATGCGCTGTTGACATTTCAAATCAATACAGTATTTTATTGAATTGACGGGGTTATCAAGCGTAGCCAAATATACCATAGTATGCACATACCAGGACGACAGAGTACAATCGTATGCAGATGATATTGCGTTGTAAAACCATGCAGTAGACGTTGAATTAAATACAAATGTTCGACAATCGACTCTGTATGCCTCTTGACATGGAAGCGCAGACACTAGGACTAAAACACGAAAATGAATCTTCAAAGAAAATAGTAAAGAAAGAAAATGATTAAAACGTGTAGCATAAGTGCCAAAATTTAGTAAAGCTCAAATCTGGACCAATGTGGAGTAAATTACATATTAACACCAACTACCACAAGAAAATATTCATGGGAATTGAAGCAATGCAAAAGAGGAAACAAAAGTAGTAATGGGGGTATCTGGTCGCTATTGTTCTTTTTCTCGAGAACAATGGCGACCAGCCGCCTAGAGTGTAGAACAATGGCGACCAGCCGCCCAGCGAAAAGAACAATGGCGACCAGCCGCCCAGGGGTAAAGAACAATGGCGACCAGTGGCACACGTTTGAGAGTTTTGATAACAATGGCGCACAGCGGCGCACACTTGGTAGATTCTGGAACACTGTGGAATCATTTGAATGAATATTGTTGTTTGTGTATTCTGAAAATGTTAACCCTTAAAGTTGTGTATTTTACGTTTTAGCATAGCTGCGCGCGCTACCCTCCGTGGTTATCTACTGTGGTATGTAAGGTAAAAATAATAAGAGAGGAGGCCTGATAATGTAAAAAAAAATAGAGTTTAAGAGGTGATCTGATAAGGGAGGTCGTAGAATGAGGAGGAGGGAGTATGAGGTAGAGGAGGGGTGGGGAATTACGCCAATGCTCGATATTGATGTATATTTTGAAAATAATTTGACTGTTTCGTCGCTAATGTTAATTTATTAGTAAACTATTTTGTAGAATATTTAGAGACTAATTTGACTGTAAGCTGTTACTGTCTTAGTAAGCAACAGCTATCAGTCAGATTAGTAGCAAAATATTAAAAATAATCTTGTATTAGTGTTCAGTTGGAATGGTTACCAAGACTTGGTGGTGATGGATTCATTGGATTTTATCATGGGTTAAAAAAAGTTAACCCTTTCACCGATGAATTCCCCATATCTCATTTTCATCAATACCATACAGGAAAACTGTTGAATATTTTGAAATTAATTTGACGTTGCTAGCGTTAATTTATTAGTAAACTATTTTTGTTGAATATTTTGAAAACGTTTTGACTTTTAACAATCATTATGCACAAATTGTTTTTTAAATACTTAATATTGCAATAACGTCAGTCGTTTTAGATGTTGCACGATGGTTAAAATGTAGTCATTATGTCTCTGAGGGTTCCATGTGTTTATAGAATTGTATGTCGAGCGTACTTATGCTAAAAAGATTATTTAGTGTGTATGGTTTTAATTTATCCATGCATCTTGAATAGCCATGAGATCAATCTTGAATCGAGATACAAACATACCATGTGTTAATAATGAAAGAACGTGTTAGTACCTCACATCTCGTACGTGTTTTTTAGAAATATTCAAAATTACTATTGAATTATCACCTATGTTGCTCGCTAGGAGATTTCACTTTGTAGATGCGAATGCGTACAGCTTTGTGCTCTGGATACAATATCATATCGTGTCCTAGTTCTTAACTGAGTGGACATATGTACTAATTCCCTTGGGCAATTATTAGAATATCACGTTTTGGCACGTTAGTGCTTTATGCATTTTTATGGTGTGTTCGCGCATTACTCATATTAACATTAAACATGTCCGCTTGATTCACTTTAAGGTCTGCTTCCTCGCAAACTAATAATGTTGTCGGTACGCGCATGACCATGACAAAAGGCTTCGCCCATGGTGGAATATGTGGTTGAATGCGTCTGTATCGATGGAAATCTGTTACTGATCCTTCATCCACAAGGGTGTCCTACTTTTTTCGCATACGTACCCACACACACGAACGCACCTGATGCACCAACACACACACGTACTGCACATACCCTCATGTGTGTTACGATACGTGCGTGATGACACACGCATGGCGTTACACGGTTGCCCCTTGTCACCCGTGTTCCCTGTCCCCTATGCGTGTACATCGGGTTTTTTTGCTAACGTAAATATTTTTATCTCAATTAATGCTAACAATAACTTCTGTTTTGTTTGCACCACATACACATACAACAATCATTACGAAGTTGGTACTTCGCATGCAACCATTTGTTGTAATTGCGTTCGTCCGGATCTGCTAGATAATCTCTCCAGCAGTTATGGATTTCACGCAATGACATTGCAAATGGTTGCTGTACTGGAACCTCTTTATATTGGTTCCATTCGATGCAACTGCAATTAATAGGCATAGAACTTATCATTCTCCATCGATCGCATAATTGAGATTCCATTTTACGTGTTTTGTTAAATTCAAAAAAGCTGTATGCCTTACTAGTCACGCCCATTTCGCTTTTATAGCTAAAATATGAGCTTTCAGTAAAACTATCTTTCCAATCTGAACACACCCTTATTTCGGTCACGTGTTTTTTCTCCACCGCTTAAAATTAACATCATCGGTTTACAAAACATTACTATTGCACTATGTTTGAATGACATTTTTTTTATAGAAAACTGGAATTCATATGCAGGGTTCAATTACAGAGCACGTCATGTTTCCTCTGTATTCAAATATGTCCGCATTTTGTCATTGTCACGATGTGAATACGATTAATTACGGATCTTTGGATCATTGTGGTAAGCCTCGCATGCCTGGTGCACCATTACTTTTTTTTTATTTAATCCATTATTGACATTCATCCATCGTGACGTATCAAAATAGTGATAATTGGGGATGGATGGGTGAAGGTTGAGAAGGTAACAGGAAGAAATAATAACATATTTTTACAAAATAAATGTATTTTTTATTGACACGTGCATTTTTCTTATGATAAAATTAGCGATATTTATTCATGATAATTAAAAAAGAAAACATAGTACATAAATAATTATACATTAAATATGATAATTTTTTTCTGTTTGTTCATAAGCCTGCACGTCAGATGTTTCACTACCGCGTCATTTTTGTCTCTGTTTCTTAGGGCCCATAATATGTGTTTCATTTGTACAACTCTCGAACGATGGTATAAGAAATATATGCAATAATATCCACATGTTGTCATCACGGCTGGTGGAACATGTACATTGTTGTAATAATAAACATGTGCACGGTGTCCATTTTATACATTTGATATCATTCTTCCATCAGAAGGGCGTCTTCCATAAGGATCAAAGTATTCAGCATTTCCATTTCTACTGTAATAAACTGCCACCCGATGTTGTCCGGATTTATTACTGGGATGCATGTTTATTACTAATGAGGCCGGGAGATATTTAATATGTGCGGGTACATTGTCAATTGGAAAAACACTGAGAAAGTGTTCATGCATTTTATTGTCGCCGAATAATAGATCCTCTTTCAAATGTATTCAACATATTTGTTAATAATCCGTTAATACGTTAAAGTCTGATCCAATTTCTATCGTATTATCAAATTCAGCATAGCAAATTACATTGGTTGTAGCGGCAAGTGCTTGAGCAAAATGGAAGACCACTCTTAGCGAACCAGTGCGTGTAGGGTATCGATGCTCTGAATCAGCTAGATCTGGCATAAAATCCCATGCGAACAATGTGGTTCCATGTCTGAACTGAGTCTTATTTATCAGGTAGCCACGGTCTTTGAATAACACCCCAGTACCGCTGAATAGTGAGAAATAAGTGTCCGAGTAAATGTCGTCACTAAACGAAGGACGTATTGGCGATGTTGTAACCTCTTCTCCATTTATATAACATGTAGCGTAGGTAGTGTTATTGTTATCAAACTTGAATGGATTTTTATGCACCACACCATTATATGCATCATTAAGTACAAAAGCGAATAATACTCTAGTAGGTAGCTGACCAATAAATATATTATCTCTATCGATGCTCATAACACTGCTAGGTGCTGTAAAAGTCTTACACACTACCCTGTGAATAGGATATTTCGCGCTTGTCTGTCTCAGAGTAACGGCATGCACACTAGCAGATCTGCTGATAGGATAACTTTGCGAACAAATAAGTTAGCCGGCATTATTTTCAATTTATGCCCCACTCCTTCTGCGGCCATAATGGCGAACGCATCTTTACTCCTCTGTAGGCATACTCTTAAATCAACGGAACCGAGCAGGAATCGGTCCTGCAGAAACATATCGCTGTGTATGCGGCCTATTAATTGCACCATTTTACTCTGCACTATCATTCTTCTACGTGCTTGAAATCCTAAGTTAGTATCGGCGATATGATCAAATTCGCCTGAATCATCTATTTTCCATCCAGCAAGTTGTAGATGCGAGGATGCGGCATCGCTGCCATAATTTAGTAACGTCTCGTTGTACGAGCGGTAAGCATAATTTTCGTTCGAGTCACTGACATGCTTTCCATTCAAAAAAAACATCCACTTGTGAGAACATCGTATGCAAAAGATTATTCGCAGGCGCTATCAGGTCATTCGCCTCGAGTGTCTTTTCATCACCATTTCGATCTAGCTTTACTAGCTTAACTTTAATTGAAAGATAAGAGTGCGTAAGATCTAAATATCTATCAGCAGACCCACTGACGTAAAACTCGATCAGTCCACTATCTGATAAACTAGATACAGGCTGAAACTTTTCCCATTTTGCAGACTCCAATGTCGTCACGTGTCTGAAAAATGTCTAATTCACTCTTCGAGCACTCACAGATCTGATTAAGTTCCATGTTGAATGGTTAATTAAAGATATCAGCTTGTTTTCTCTGCTGTCTATTGCGACCCTTCCTCTTTGGTATCGGACGCATTGACTGAGCATTACCTGTATTATTCCTCTTTTTACATTTAGGTTGAGGTGGTCTTAAACCACCTCGCACCGCTGTTACAGCTTCCGGTATCAAAGACCTGGCAACACCATGTGCTCTCGATTTTAATGCCGTTTTAACATTTTTTCCCCAGCCATTACATCCTCAGCCAGGCCGATTCTAGCACTAAGAGCTTGTTTACCTACAGATTTAGCCACATTTTTTGCGAAAGGTATTGCTGAACTTAATAGACTGCCTAAGATATTACTGAGTCCATGTCCTGATTGGTATCGTGTGCCTACAAAAACTGGAATACGTCCATGACCCGCTTGACTCACGTAGTAATGAGTCAACGCTGGTGTGTTCATTCTTCCTCTAATCGTCCCTCTTATCGTCCCTCTCATTATCGTTGTCGTCATCATCTGAAATGCAAACAGAGTACACTCGGCTATGCTCTGTCCTTGAATGGGACATTGGCGCCAGTTCTATCCATTATAAGTATTCCAATAGTATCAATGTAGTTCTTTGACACAGTATGGTATTGAATATCAGGAAACGTCCACTGACATATATCTTTTCCTCCATCTGTACTAGAAATGGGTATCACTCTGAGTAGCAGTGCGGAAGTATTGCCTACCATGCTGTATGAGACTACGTCGCAGTATATATACGCGGTCGTAGGACCCCCCTCATGATTTGAACGAAATGATTCTTTAAAGTCTATAGGTCCCATATGTATTTTTCCTCCTTCGAATCCAATTAAATTTGCTACATCTCCACCTAATCGTATAGCGTAATTATCTTTAACTGTGAGAGAAACTAGATTCACGCGATGCAAGTAAAAACTGAAAAATAGGTTTTTGTGTCTAAATCTTTTCTTGCTCTCTATCTGGCCATTTAGATAGTCTACCATATTTTTTACGGCATAGTACCCTTTCGGTACATTGATAAATGGAGCTTCTGCTTGCACATAATAATAATTTTCGCTTCTACGTGAACGTTTTTTACCGTCATTATTTGTTTGATCATTTTGCACATCTTTTCCCCGAGCATTTCGTAACCATTTTCCCCGATCGGCAGGACGTCGATTATCGAAACCATCTTTTAAAACTAGTGGAAAAGCCATTGTCTTTTCTATTTCTGACGTGCTGGCAACATCTTTGCTAATTTCTTCTGTCACATCGCTATCTTTCTTCTTCTTCTTCTTCTTCTTCTTCTTCTTCTTTATCTTCTTCCTAGTAAATGCATATATTTGTACAAAACTTTCCTCCGAAATATTAAGCCAACTCCTCGGATATAACACACTCGAGAAGCCCACTTCCCATTTGCCATCTAATGTTAATGAAGTTTGCAGACATGTTCGAAATTCTGATATCTTATTGTCTGGAAAGAACTGGGTACTACTATTGCTCGGAAGCATTATGTAAAACTGATCCTCGTTCATTCTGAGTTGAATGATGTATGGGTGTCTTTATGTGCGGACTAGGCAATAAATACCCTAGACAACCACTCAAAAGCGATATCCACATGCCTGATTGCCCATTTTGTATACTCAGATTCATGATACATGTAATGATTATGATATAAATTATTATAATTTGAGCTAGGGATACTATTTCTTCTTTCAGTATTCGCGAACCCATCATTCACCACATGCTCTGATCTGATCTTCTCTCCATATATTCATCCATTGTCAATGATGTATAGTACTTAGTTCATTAACCCACATGTTAAACTTAGCCGGGTAACCAAGCCACTTTACCCAATACTCGTGTTGGCCCTTTTTATTTTTTCTACTTTTAAGTATTTTTTCCATGGCATACTCTTTATCATTTTCTTCTATCACTTGCTGTATCTCATCGCGATAAAAATAATCGAGTCACCTCCATAGTCTTCTAATTTTTATAAGTATGGATATTTGTCTGTAAGCACCTCACGCACCCTAAACAATTCGTGACTCCATTGCCCGTGATATGCTTTTTCAAATGGCATTTTTGCTTATGATATTCTAACACGGGCGCCTTGAGTATGGCTGTTTGGAATAGATATGGAATGTTTCTTCGTCTTCTTTCCATGTATATTTCTCCTCCGTACTACAGTCGATATCAGAAGGAGCCATGCACATACTGGAATGTGCGGTGTTATTGTACGCTGTGACTAAACTAGGTAATACATCGATATACCTTCGTGTATTTTTATGCATCATGTATCTGTATATTCGACCCTTCCGTGTGCGTTGAAAACGCTCTACCATTTTGAGAAATGTATTTCATTATCTTTCAAATATTTTTTCATTACACGGTTTACGAACTCGCCCCCTTTGTCTGTTTGAATAGCGTGTGGGCGATGCTCAGTATGCTCCAATATTGTTTTTAACCCTTTCTTGACTGCGGATGACGTTTTACTAAACAGGCATTCCACCCATGCATATTTTGAAAGGGCATCAACTACGCATAGCAAATATAACACAATGTTGTTCTCTTTTGCCAGCATACCCATCGAGCATAGATCTGCCTGCCACAGTTCATCGACGGATGAAACTCTTATTTTTCACCTGTCAAACTTTGTTCTCCACGGTCTGTGTAGAGTATATACTTCTTGGTGTTTTAACCATTTGTCGATGTAGTTGCGAGGTATTTTACCTTTGAACGCATTATATAACTTTTCTTTCCCACCAAAAGACACGTAATGTTTCGGATCAAAATATGCTTTCGCCAATTTAGCATCATTCATGACTTATCTAAATTTAGCCACACTGGAATTGAATGCCGCTTTTTCTTCCTGATGCCCACTAGGGAACTCTTTCTATGTATTCTTTTGCTCATGGGCATAGACGGGTACTCACTGGCGCTAACATCCTTTTCTGAACCATTATATATCTGTCTCATCGTTTTCTCTTGGCCTACAAATCTGCAGGGTATGTTTAGGTCACGTAACAGATTAAGAAACTTTCCCTCCACTTGATCATGCATACCAGCCATAAGAGGTTTTCGCCCATGCGCTGCTACATTTGTAAGCAGGTCGAGTACATTACCTTTTGGGAAAAACATACCCTCTATTGTCACTTCGCCCAAGTCATTAACGTGAAAACGTTCAGGAACCGAACGTAAAATATCAATTACTCCACTGGCTTTTGTCTTGTACGTTTTTGGTATTCCCTTCATTGTACGTTCAAGTATTTGTGCGGGCAGTGCATCGTAGTTAGTTTTGGGCTGTAGAGGTAATGGTTGATATTGTTGTTGTCCTTGCGTTTGCTAATAGTAATGCCTATACTTATCCAATACTTGTGAATATGATTTTGCTTTTTCATTCTCAGTCAGATCATGTCTGGCTAATATATTGGATATCTCGTTGTCGAGACTAATAGCTTTACGTATCGATGGATCTGTCTGTAGCAACGATATTTTACTCTGTTCATTTAAATTACCTATCAATTCGTGAGGAACTAGCATCATTTTACGTGTATGTTCCATCTTTTCACGTGAACAGTTTACCAATTAATGGCGCTAGCGTACTGATCAACGCTGGTAATAAGGCTCCTAAGAATCTGCCTGTTTGTAGAAATTTTCTTTTATGTGCATATGGTATGCCACGACTAGTCAGCATACGCATTTTCGCTTTATATTTACTCAGCTGCTTGTATCATATTTTAGTGAGATGAACATTCCCACGTAATACGTTTAGGCATGATTCGCATAGTACATCCACCAATTCGTTCAAACACTGTTTGATTACATCATTTCTGATTGAAGGCTTTACTTTAGCCAAATATTGCAGCATAGGTAAATGGCATTCCGTTTTACGTGATGCCATTTTTCTTAGGTATGTAAACGTAGCAGCCCTCCTTCGGATGAACAGATGAATGGAGTCTGATATTGTCAGGTGTCGTCTGTTTCAAATCTAGGAGTAGATATGAGTGAGGTTCGCATGTAGCATCCTTTTATGATTCGATCAAATACTTTGTATTGCCTGGATACATCTGATTAGATAAAGAACGAATAGATGATGCATCATGTGGATTCTTAAACAATACCATGTAGTGACAGTTAACTGATAAGTTGCGTTGATTGCGCGACTTGTGAAACAGATTTTGTGCGACAAATATTATGCTACAATTCTCATGGTGAGAATGGTTTGTAAATAGGTCAGCTACATTCTCGTGGCATTTATTCATCAAATCGTCGAGCCCCACCAATGTTCTGCAATTTCCTTCTAGTTCAACATTTACAACCTCTTTAAATTCAACTTCTTTCGCCAAATAGTTATGCCCATCTTGCCACACACCTAGCAGTACACAATCCTCTGTGGAGGGGGAGTAATGGCATAGGGATCTCTTATTAGTGCTTTTATTATCTCAGTTTTACCGCACTGCGTTGGTCCGCAGACAATCATAGTAAATGGGTGATGTAATGACGTATTGTAGTCAAGCACTGCTGCCATTGCGTCGGCACACATGTGTCCACATACGACTAAGAATGTATACGCTCATGCGCATATATATATATATATATATATATATATATATATATATATATATATATATATATATATATATATATATATATATATATATATATATATATATATATATATACCTTAGGCATACGTGGACGTGTGTGAACCTTCACTACGATTTGGAGAAATGCTATGATTGCAACTCAGATACTCGAAATGTAGGAGAAATGCTATGTACGTTTAAGAATTGTGTTGTCATATACATGCTACCGAGCAGAAATGCTATGAACATTTAAGTGTATGATTATGACATCAGATACTTGCATGACGAATCCATGACATCTTTAAATAGTTACAAAAATAAACACCATGTTCAGTGAATATTTTGTCATGAAATTGAACAAAAAAACGTCTAACAGTGTTTTATTTAAGTATGCGCTAGTCAGCTCACTCTATCATTCATTCACCTGGACCATTCTTCTCTAAAGAATAGTGATGTCATGCACCGTCAAGTGCCTCTGTCAAGTGAAAAGCAGGCATACCAATGCATACGGAGGAGGTGGGGGAGTGAATAGTGAGTCACTAGTCCCAGATAAAGAGAGAGAGAGAGAGAGAGAGAGAGAGAGAAAGAGAGAGAGAGAGAGAGCACAGAGCTAGTACTGAACAAGCGAAATCCGATTTTAAAACTCGCCATCGACGAGATTTAGTTCGTCATCGCTTAAAAACTCATTGAGGTATATAGCGTCCGTAGTAAGCGTGGCGTTATTAGACATCTCTGTGGAATCACTAGTGGATGGAATGTCATTCATGTTCTCGCTTTTACACACCATAAAAGCACTGAGGTATCGGGTTAAACAATGCGTCACCGCTCACGTTGGGAGGCACATAAAAGTTAGGTAATGCTGCCAGCAAATTACTCGCGTTCTGTTTCAATAATTCCCACTCGTTGTCTTGCAGGTATAATCCGCAATGTGTGGCACGTGGTTCTGCATCAGAGCAGAAAAAATAGCATATGTCAATACACGGAAATTCGTCACAGATAGAAATACGAACAGAATTGTCCAAAGAATATGTAAATAGTACGCCTTCTTTTTTGCGCGCACGTTTTACCGTGTCTTCAAGATCGGGTATGATCTGTAACAGCTGTTTAAATGCTGCTATGCTGAGATATAAACCACATTTAGTAGGATAACCATCAGGACGAAACTGCCGTAGATCGATACACCACTTTTCGCCAAAACGTATTGTTCGTGCTTTACGCGAATTACCATGATCACACCAAAATGCCAAGCGATTTAAATATTTAAAGCAAGAATCAGATGACATCGTGGAGAACGAATAATCATAGTGTGAAACTGCTGCCTTTATATATCATTAGTAACAATAACGACCAGCCGCACACGGATTGAACGCCATCTGGCATAAATACCATGCACATAATGACGTGCATAGACGTGCTTAATTTGAATGTATGGTGCGGGTTTGTTCGATCAATAACGTACATATTCACGTGGTACAAACACTGTCTTTTACCATCGCACACTTTATGAGCAATAACGAGCATGAACAACCTTTAACCATTACACGGCTGAGAGACTCGGTACACTAAAGTCGATGCATATTATCGCTGGATGCACAAAATATTTTGAAAACTATCTGACTGTAAGTTCATGGTGGATGACAACAACTTTCAGTCATAATATTTTTGCGGTAATAAGGCTTGTAATGCATGCGATAACTAAGCATAAGTTATGAATGAGAAAGGCATCGATTAATGTAGTTTCGCAAAAATAATATGTGAACCCAATGCACTATGTCTATCCCATATTCAGTTAATAAACCCTTGCTAATTTCAGACATGAGTATAATTCTTCCCGCATTAATTTTGTCATCTCTTAAAGCGAACTGCATGCTCCTCATAATCAATGCACGCATCTTATCCTTATCAGCGTTACACAGACTAGCAATATTTGTTATCATAGCGTGAGCAGCTAGTGCAGCTTCGGCGGACATGGATGACACCGACATTGTTTATGTACTGACTGAAAAAAGTGCAATGTTACTATTTATATTACGCTAGTGTAACCGTATGGTACTGATGATAAATCTCCAACTTTCAAAATTCGTTTTTTAAAGACGGGTCTGAAAATCTTACTTCTATTTACTGAAAGAATTCTAAAATGATCAGTGCGCATGATCTTTGATGGGTAGCTTAGTAGTAGGCTATTACTATCCATAATTCCACCATCGTTTATAATTTGTTCAATGGATTTTTTCATTGTATCAAAATTAACTTGTTTTGATTATTGGGTACCAAGTGTTAAGCCTTTAACCTTCGTCACCTGTTTAACGATCGATGGATCGACACGACGCTTCATTTCATAACTATAGTTTTTTGGACCGAGTGCGCAAAAACTTGTTAATTCGTAATCGGAGGGGATTTCACTCATCCAAGAACCTAGATACCCACTATGTTCTTGAATGGTTGGCTCACCTTCACAGGTACTAAATACCACCGAATCCGTATCGTGATAGGCTATGTGGCGTCTGAGTAAGGACAAGACTTCGTACAGTTTTATTCGACCATAAGCTGTCACGAAAGATGCAAGAATACAGTCGGTATTTAATGGTGACTGAACGTACTCGTCATTGACCGAATAGGAGACCATTAGAAGACTATCATTCATGAATGTAATGGATCATACAGTTTTACTTTTATCATTCAGAAGGGAGAGTAGACCTTTACGTGATGATATCATGCTATTCTTTTTATGATCACGAAGAGAAAATCGTCCCCACAAAATATTCAAACAGGATTTAGCAACAAAGCGCAAACCCGGGTTATTCGATATTTTGGCAGGGTCGAGCTGTATTCCTTCATGTTTATAATAGTCAGCCACGTAATTAGCCTTTTCACTCTCACTACCGACACAATCAGGATAACTGCTACTTTCCTGTTTAATTTTCAAAAAATGGTTAATGTATTCTGAAAATAACCCATCGTCGCCATGCGGCTCATTTTGCGATGACGCATGATAATGCCATACTTCATACATTTTTTAATGACATAAGCGTTGTGTATAGATAGCTGTAACTCTGGAGTGGTCCATGTTCCGCATAAACTGCGCTGTTCTTCTGTATGTTCACATACAGAAGATTGTTCATTTTTTGCGTATTCGGCGCATAGTACAAACATGAGGCGCGAATTTATTCTAGCATGTAGCACGGGAAAGTATAAATCACGAGGTGGAAGGACTTTGCATTTAATAAGACCAAAGAAGTCATGCACCGTCTTATCACTCAAGTCATCGCCTCTTAGAACCATATATGACCCTTCTGGAAAACAACATTGTTTCATCACTGAACGATACATGGAAACGCAGTCTAAATATTCGAGAGTGGTATGCTCATCCGCTTCCATAAATAAATGAAATGCGGATGTACGGCCGCCGAATAGTGCATCATGTGGTGATATTGGATGGGCTAAGTCGAATTCGGTGATAAAATCATTTAGCGCAGAGGAATCAGCGACTTGTTTCTTAAAGTCGCATTCCCACATAATTCTCACTGTATATCCACGTGATTCAAATAAAGAAATGCGACATTGAAGCGCGGAATATGCTTCTTCATTTGTCTGATCGCCATATGGTGTATATGGTGTATCAAGCTTATCACCGCAACGAGCAGACTCATGTCCATGGAATTTACAACCTAGGATCTCGTAAAGAATATTTTCAGATACATCAATTCCATCCACATAATGTCCGCATATTTTCTGTTCACCGCCATTTAGCGCATGCACAATTTGGCGACCCTCGGATTGACTGACCCATTCCATCCATTCTACACCCAAAACGCTATAAGCACATTTTGCTCTTAGTGAGAAATCAGGTATAGTCTTATGCTCTCAGGTCGAAGCCATAAAGCGCGATAGGCCGCATTACATGCTCCTGCTAGTGTTATCCCTGTCACAAATGGGTTTTGTCCATCCATCGATTCAGAAAATAAAGTCTTAAATCTAGACATGGCTAAGCGTAAGACGGTTACGTCATCATTACAATATTCGATGAGATTTTTATCAACATCGTAGCGCTCATGTCTAGATATCTGCTCATTGTACCAGTGATCAAATTCGATTAATTCATTCGCATTCATATTTTGTGGACAGAATATCTCCCTCTTGGGAAAGGGTATTACCTTAGCCCAATATAGAGGCGTGTTGAGCTGATGGGGAAATGTCCCCTTACGTACAGGAAGATTAAAAGCATCGCCCACCTTGCGTAATGAAAGGGGGAAAAGTTAATGGAATCAATAAACCGAATAGTACCTACATCAAATGAGAGAACTGAACGACCACGCATGATAATATTTGTAGGCTTAAGATGCAGGTTAGTGGTTTTGCAAATGCAATGAAGGAGTAAAAGAGAATCATAGGCATGCGCAATGTGAGCGATCACCAAGTAGTCACCGAAAACATATTTTCTATCGATTTGTTTACCAATACACGCAGCCTTAACACGTGTCAACCAGCTAACGAACTGATCCACTGTGTCTAACCCATGAAAGCGAACATATCCATAATTCGTGCCTCGATGACATGTAGAGCAATCGTCTTCGAGCGGTTGCTCGAAGCACGCGTCACAACATATGTTAGCAACCACGAGATTGACTTTATGCTCAGCTAGAATATTAGTATTGCTACTGTCAATAGACGATAAATATGTTTCTGTATCGTAAATGATGTATTTTTGAAAATCTTCATAACTACAAATGTCGGCATTCATTCGCATAGAGCATGCATGGGATAATGACATAATAGGTTCTTCAATTACTTTATGATAACATGTATGATTTTTAGTAATAACATACTTTTCTTTACACGCATGACATTTTGTCATACCGCATACGTGTTCATCGTCATCTTTACATATGCAACTGAAACAGTGGGGGCATGCCTTCACCATTATGCAAGTCCCATTAGAGAGGTGGTTCGCCATACATTGACGGTTATAAAACTTATGATGACAATCAGTACACATTATCTTATGCGTAGCGTCTGTAGAAGTACAAGATCCTTTATCAGAATAAGGTGTCTGACAACTACGACAGCACACAGTGCATGAGTGATCATTAGAGTATGACGCATTACACTGCGTACAGTAATTACGTACCATAAGAAATGCGGCCATAGACGTGATTAAGGATATATGATTATCACATTCTGAATGCATAAGATTTATGCACGATAAACTCGGGGAAGCGCTACCGAATAGGCGTTCATTCGTTGACTCTGAGTAGACTTGAATAGAAAATTGATTGCGGAAATGTTCCTGAAATTTGTTCCAATCAGTACTATTAATTTCGCATTCAGGAATACTACAAGCCATACGATATTCACGCGCCATATGCGTCAAATATGTTTTATTACGTCTAAAATTTTGCCATTCATTTGCAGAGATTAATTTGTTCATTTTCTCAATATATTTTATTCCTAAAAATATTCCTGCCGCAAAACAGAATGGATATTCGAAGCATACGGGTATAATACATTTTTTTTAATGCATGTATGCATCTAAATCAGATGAATGTAAATTTAATAAATTTAAATGTCTAGTATCGATCGTGCCTATGAGAGTATCATTTCACCCACCTGAGTTGTAGTCCCCTACATGAAAAACGTGAAATTCAAAACTCTCTGATAACCTACAATCAGTATTTGACTGAATGACTTTTTCCACTGATTCTAAAATTATGTCGGGTGTAATTTCATTCCATAGCCTAAAATCCATCACTATCGGCATTTCCAAAGAAGGGTGAATCAACTCGATTCTCACGTGATCATTCGGCTGAACATTGCTATATTGGATATATGTATCGAGCAAAGATTGAAAGATGCCTGACACGAACTCAGAATGAGAAAGTGGTGTATCGGCTATAGGATAACTTTTAAAAGATACATTATATTCAGTACCTTCGGGATGAAACTTTTTACTGCGGCATTTGTGAACAGTCTCCACAGATATATAGTTGGTATAATCAACTACCGACCCTCCAATTTGAGCATACTCATAGTGTTGCAAATAACATTTAAGTAGATCTTCTGTAAGTGCTATATTCTCTGATATACATCGACTGATTTCATCAGCATTGAGACTAATTTCATCTGTCGATTGATTTGCACGCATGTCAATAAGAGTTTGATGAGTAGGAACATCGATGCGATAAGTGGTATCATTAGGAAGGCATGCTAAATCCAGAGATAAGTCATTAGCAGAAGGCACGATGCAGACTGATACATCGTCACGTAAATTTAGGATGGTATCATTAGGAAGACATGATAAATCCAGTGATATGTCATTAGCAGAAGGTACAATACAGTCAGGAACTGGTGCTGCATCAAATAAATTTAGGTCAGAATCGTTAGGAAGGCATGCTAAATCCAGAGATATGTCATTAGCAAAAGGCGCAATACATACAGGATCTGGTGTGGCATCAAATAAATTTAGGTCGGAATCATTAGGAAGGCATGCTAAATCCAGAGATATGTCATTAGATGAAGGCACAAGAAGGGATGCATCGTCAACTAAATTTACATCATAATCATTAAGAAGGCATGCTAAATCCTGAGATAGGTCATTAGCAAAAGGCACAATGTCAATTAAATTTAGATCGTGTCCATCACGTACATTGGTCAAATAATTAGGATCAATTACTTCACAATCGTTATGCGGATAATTGAAAAATGATGATGGTACAGTACTCAGATCAGGAATAGTTAGTTCAGTTCTAGTATGTTCGGTTTGATCATCGGTAGAAGCAGGTTGTGCAGGTATGATTACGTCATAATCATATAAATCATCAAAATAATTGAAAACATCAGCATCGGTAATAGACTGATCAGGAATGACTTCGCAGTAATCAGGAACAGAGTTGACATCGCTATCATTAACAACACGTAATGTAACATCGTTATGCTCATCAGATACATGCGGAATTGAAAAGTCGTGTTCATACAACGTAGATCCCAGATATAAAAGGTTATCCACATGTTCATCAGGTGAATAGGGTTGATCCACGTTTAATCTTGTGGCATCAGAGTCATGCATCTGCTGAAAAATCACATTAACAGCATCTTCACATTCTTTAATATCGGCGCTTAAATTATCTGCCATTTTGTTTTGTATTTAACACACACTTATTTACTCCTCGTTAATATAAAATGTTTTTAAAAATTACTATCTTAAAATCTCTATACATTTTCTTTAAAAAATAACAAATATCGATAGCGAACTAGAAAAGTGCACTTAAATACGCACAGAGAACAGTGCCAGGCGAAGGCCGGCCACCATAGCATTCCTCCTCAGCCTCCTTCCTCCTCCTATGACCTCCCTTATCAGACCACCTCTTAAACTCTATTTTTTTTACATTATCAGGCCTCCTCTCTTATTATTTTTACCTTACATACCACAGTAGATAACCACGGAGGAGGGGGGGGGCGCACAACTATGCTAAAACGTAAAATATACAACTTTTAAGGGCTAACATTTTCAGAATACACAAACAACAATATTCATTCAAACGATTCCACAGTGTACCAGAATCTACCAAGTGTGCGCCGCTGTTCGCCATTGTTATCAAAACTCTCAAACTGCTGCTGGTCGCCATTGTTCTTTACCTCTGGGCGGCTGGTCGCCCTTGTTCTTTTCGCTGAGTGGCTGGTCGCCATTGTTCTACACCCTAGGTGGCTGGTCGCCATTGTTCTCGAGAAAAAGAACAATAGCGATCAGATACCCCCATTACTACTAACAAAGATGTAGTCATTGCGATAATATCATAACAACTGGCACGAAAAGATGTTCCATCGTGCCGGCAGCGAAGATACGCATGGCATTGATGCTATCGTGTGCAAATCTTGATAACATTTCATTTGACATGGCTCGAATGAACCGATCATCAATTATAATCTTAAGCATCAAAATAGCATATAGGACCCCAATTAGAAAGCCTCCAGCTTGAGGTTGCAGATGAATGCCTTCCGGGCATGCATCGTGTTGCAATCGCTAAACATGCCATACAAACCCAGTCCTCATATGTGCAAGACTACAACAAATTATTCATCTCTTTTCTTTTACTATTTCATTCGACAAAATTCAAACGTCTTTTACACATTCTTAGTGGTAGCTATATATGTTATCTACCTGTTGGCAGAGGTGTTATGTCACTTGGATCTCCGAATGGCTGTATCCATGACAGACTTATGACAAATGCTATGTGGTAGTATCCAATTTAGGTGTAGCGCTCAGAATCAAGCATTTTGGGTGTTTTGTCGAATATAGTACTAGGGCCTATGTCTGCATACGATGACACTTGCATTAGCTGCTCAGTGATGCTGCGCATGTTTCATAGTCATTGGTAGAGAACGCAGCCAAGTTTTAAAAGATTATCGGAAAGGAACGTTGATGAAATCATCTACCATGGCGTACGCTTATAAGAACTCAATTCTGGTAAAACTACCAAGACTTAGTTGAGGTATACCAATTGTCTGCTGGTGCCAGCAGAACCATAAATTTTGTCATCTTCGTTTTCAGTCTGGAGATGATGATCCTACTGTATTTCACAACGTGACACCACATGTCAACAACTATGCTCATAGATGACTGTAACTTGTCTGCGCAACAAACCCACCTCTCGCACGCACACACATACACACGCACGCACGCACGCACGCACGCACACACACACGCACGCGCGCTCTCTCTCTCTCACTCTCTCTCTCTCTCTTTCTCTCTCTCTCTCTCTCTCTCTCTCTCTCTCTCTCTCTCTCTCTAATCAAATCAGCCCGTGTTCTATAATAATGTGCTATTTGAATTGATACTCTTGTATCGTAAAGGTTTCTTGGTAACAAGTAATCTCACGAAGGAAGTGATTGGTGAAGAAGAGCAATGAAGATCAGCAGACAAATGAGAAAATAATCTTTACATTAATCTTTACAGATTCACTAATCTGATGTCTCCTGTCAGTTTAGCAGTTAAGGAATAGAGCATTATGTAGATTTCTCAGTTCTCTGCACTAATCCCCCTTCTCTGCAATGTTGGCGATATTCACCAGATTAGAGAGATATAATAATAAAACTATTGTTTATTATTTTGAAGAAATTTGACTGAAACGCACCCCGGTCCAAGTCTGCTCTATTTTCAAGCACGTGCTTTCAGTATTCCCAGTAGTTGATATTGAGCCATTGCTATATTTCTCTGTCATGAATGCGTTCTGGGAATTGTGAATGAACCAGTGATATTAAGTCTGAATGGTTAGATTTGTTGCAAGAAATATTCTATAGTATATATAATATGTTAGTCCATTGAAGTAACCGAATGGACTGGATATGCTTAGGCAACTGACGTATGGCATAGAGCTACATAGGAGAGTTGTTAGTCCTGTTGGCAGCACAATCAATAATGAAGCGGTCTGGTCTTGACTAGGTGAGATGCGGGATCGAGATATGAGCAGTCCGTAGTATTAATTCCCCACACTCGTGGTCAGTAATTGCCTGTACATTGATCACTTTTGTAAATATAGCTGGCTGAGATAATTACACGAAGATCCGTATTGATTTGACATTCTGGCCACTAAACGCTCGCCACAGAGGCCAGTTGACAGTTGACCATTTTGAAGTAGTAAACTGGCAATTACAAATATCAGAATCTTAAAATCGATTCTTGACAGTTGCTACAAGATCTGATATCACCAGTTAGTTGTTCTTTCTTTTTCTAAGACCAATATCTGCTATTTCCTACTGCAGCGTTAATAAGCAGAATGGCCAAGCACAACAGCATATTTGTATTATTCAGATCGAGACATAGCATGCATCATGTATCAAATCACTGATAGACACTAAGAATAGATGTATCCAATCTGTCATTCAATTATATGATGTCATAATGAATTACGTCACATGTATGTAGAAGTCACAATCGATTACATCATGAATGGCGTATCTATGTCCGTAATTAATGCTTAATTGTCCGTCAAGTTGAAGGAATTTTTTATCTCCTATTCTTACATATTCTGTTAAATATTTTGAAACTAATTGGACATTGGACATCAACCAGTCAAATTAGTTTCAAAATATTCATCAGCTTACCTGTATAGTTTCTGGGAATTGAGATTGAAGGATTTCAGTGTTCGCTTGATCCCAACTCGGACAAAGATTGGGCGGAGTTTGTCTAGGAATGGGGTGGCATAGCTTAAACTGGAGTCATCCATTATTGGGTGCGTTAAGTACTATAATATTTTGCTTCACAGCTGTATAAGACATCAACCGTTATCCGACAGAATCCTTGAAACGCTTTTAAAACATACATCCCGCTATGTCCCGCTCATTCCTATGTAAGTTCTTCCGATTTTATACATGCATTTGAGTGAATTATACTATCTTGAGCTCTAAATTCCCAGAATCCCAATGTCAAGATAACTATACAGGTAAGGTGTGGGAATATTTTTAATTTAAGCAAGTGTCTTTAAAGGGTGTGATATATCTTAAAGCTTGATCATAACATTTTTGAAAGATGGGCTATTACTTTTGGCATGATTAATCATTTTTTTGTGACACCAGCAACAGACCCCAACAACAAATTAGTTTTCCCATGTTCAACAGAATGTTTCTGAAATTGTAACCGTCAGGTACTGGAGTGAGAGATTTTATCCCTCTATTTTAGCGACAATAGGATGAAATTAAGTATGATATGCTATATGAGGAGAGATAAGATAAAGTCCTTTGTTCCCTGACTTTTACCTGGTGTGGATGGAATCACGGCCACAACATTTAGGTAGACTATTACTTTGAGAATTGAGTAGATTGTGTTTATAGCAATACACACTTTGCTACCGTCATTCCTCCTGTGATACATTATTGTGCATGGGCAAAATATGTCTCGTACAGGATCTGAGTCATATTGACTATGTTTTCAGATATAATAAATCTCTCTATTATTACATATAGCATGACATTGCAGTTCAAGGGCCAGTTTCACAAAGGTGCGTAAGTTACCCCCTGTCATAAAGTAGAAAACAGACCAATCAGAATGCTTCATTTGATATTTACGCCGTACTTAAGTACCTTAGTGTACTCTTTGCCAAACTGGCTCCTAGCGTGTATCTATGAAGGATGATGATGATGTATATGGCCCTTACTGTTGATTGGTTGACCATTGAGCACGATCATGAGTTTTCATTAATGCACATTTCCATTTTACCTATGCCCCGCCCATCTCCAGCTAAGCTCCACCCACAACTCGTTCGTGTTGGAATCGATCGACCTCTGAACTCAATTTCCAGAAAACTATACAGGTAAGCTGTTGAATATTTTGAAACTAATTTGACTGGGTGCTGTTGCTGCCAAATTAGTTTCCAAATATTTAACAGTATGTTTAGTAAATAGTAGAAACATACAATTCTTACAACGTGTCGGACTATTAAGAGATAAAAACAGGCCTAATAGAATCATTTATGACCTAATGATTATGACGTCATCCTACACGCCGCTTAGCTGAGTATGACTTCATATGACGTCAAATCATCGATAGATACCCTGGAAAGCTGAATTGATAAAATGGATCTCAAATAAATCTGAGATTATTTGTTAATTTATCGATACTTTAACTAAATAGAAGTGCAGGCGCCATTTTAGATTTAGTTTGCAAATGCTGTTTCGCTTTAATCCATTGTTTGCGCTGGGTGAAATTCTCGTAAGAATTACAGCCTGTCCTGCTGGCCCGATCATTCACCTGCTAGAATGGTGACAGTAATCACTGCAAGTAAAATGAGCACAAGATGACCACTCAGCACATATGTCAAAGTACTAGCAAACTGGTCCGGACACATATTTACTGTGGTAAAGGAGCTGTATCTATCAGTCACTTACATGTAGTAGTAATCACTCTTTGATCAATCAAAAACCGATAAAAACGTTCTGTTTTAGATAGATTTGAATAGACATGTGTAAAATTCAGAGATCTGCAACTTTTCCCATATCGTTTTTTTGCATTTGGAAATTACATAATTGTAAAGGTGCAATATCTTAGCTTTTCGTCACACTCTTAATATGGATCTTACTTAAAGCAAAAGATTGGAACATCCGCTGAATCTGTTTCTGAAATCATCTAAGGCATCTGAATATTTTTTGTGACGGATTCTTTGATCTAGCCAAAAAGCTCTCAGCATGGGGAAATACGGATCTATTAACAAAGTTGATAGGGTTCTATTCATACATTCTATTCTACGTTATTCATATATAGAAATCTCAGTCAGCCTAGCACTCACGGCAGACAATACTCGACATTCGACATCCATCAACTGGCAGACCATGGAATACGTATCTCAGTGTATCACGAAGGATACTCTGTCACCTCTGTCATGACAATAGTGTGTGACCCGATGCCATCAATAGCTATCGCTCATCCACCATCGATATGTTCACCGTTTTGTGTTTGCCAGACCAAACAGTTGTATGAATTCAATACCAATAGCTTTGTGGAAGAACGATGGTTATGTATTGAGTGATGAATGACACAAATGTTTGGCTTAATTGACTACTTTTAGAGACTAATAATGCTAGAGGGTATACTTCTCCTTAGCATACACATGTACGTGCGTAATTAAACTGGCACTCCTGTAGGCAAAGTTATATTTATAATAATGCTGGATTGAATACTCTTTTGATTTGATCCTTATGTCTGAAGGTTTCCAACTTTCCAAGTTAATTGCTCTCTATATATATGAATACAGTTATCTTATCACGTGCTCATGTTTGGATCTAGCAATCGCAGGCAGTCTAGCTATAACTTCCAGCAATAAGCGACACTCATCAACTGTCAAGCCATGATGTTTACTTCAATACATCCTCGTGGATGCGTTGTTGGTTATCTTGACAAGGGTTTATAACATACCTCGCGCAATTTCTAGCAGCCATCCGCCGTTGATGTGCGATCTCAGACCTAAATCGCATTCGCATTAGGCTTCTTAACCCTTTAACACTTAAATTTGTTCATGAAAATTTCAATTTTTTCATTCAAAATGCCCATTTGCAGACCAAGAGAAGACTGTTTTTGAAATTTTACCGCTGGAATGATTGGCTCGGTTATCGAGCCGGTCCTTCTAGTGGTAAATTTTCAAAAATAGTCTTCTCTTGGTCTGCAAATGGGCATTTCTCAAGACCGCTGAAGAAGCTATTTTTGGCTGATATGAGGGTTACAGGGTTAAAGGTCAGAGGATGGGTGCCTCATGGTCAGTAACGAAAACAATGATTGGTTTGCAAAGCTATTTGTTTATTTAGGCCAAATAGGGAGCACACATATATACGTCTGTTAGCAGATACGTGCATGGCTGACGTAAACATACTTTGTATTTTCATACGTACGCACACCTATGTCTGTATTTATGCATCCATGCTTAAAAAACCACGCGGATACACAGCCATGCACCAATCAAAGCACACGCGTGCGCACGCGCACACATTATACACGCGGACACGCACGCACGAATTGCAATCGAATTTGTATCGTAAGGAGGAAGTGTCATATACATTGACACACTTGTATGTTGATGGATTCTTAAGAAGCAGTAATCTCATGAATGATGTAATTTGTGAAGGATGTCAGTAGACAAAGGAACAATTACTCATCAGTAATTCGCTATCTTCCTGTTTCCTTTCTGCTGATCAGTTCACGGACATTATGTAGATTTCTCAGTCTTATTCACCAATCTACTTTTCTACATAGCGATCTGTGACATATACTATTCTTTATTATTTTGAGAACAATTTGATTGAAAATCGTCCATGTCTATATTGGTTCTTTTATTCAAGCAAATGGTTTTCAGGATAAGCAGCAGTTGCATTTCAGTAGTTGCTATAATTCTCTGGTTTGTTAGAACGGCGATAGGGTATTGTGAATGAACATGTTATCTTAGGCCAGATCTGTTAGGGTTGCTCTTAAGGACCTTTCGGTTTTATCCACCCGACATACGACGTCATAATCAACTACGTGACGTGCAGGATGATGTCATAATCATGATGTCATGAATGACACGATTTAGTTCATCTTAAACGCTCAATAGTCCGACAAGCTGTACAAATTGTATGCCTTCGTCATCTTTATAAGCATGCTGTTGAATATTTTGAAACAAATTTGACTGGGCGCTGTTGCTGCCATAGTCAGCAACATCACCCAGTCAAATTAGTTTCAAATTATTCAACAGCTTATCTGTATGGTTTTCTGGAAAGTGATAGTCAGGGAGTTCAGAGATCGATCGATCCCAACGCGAGCGAGGTATGGCTGGTGCTTAGCTAGAGATGGGCGGGGCATAGCTAAAACTAGAAAGGTCCATTATTGGTTCTTCAACATATCCACGTGACCAGGATATACTTATGAACCATGAGTAGGGTGTAGAGCTTCAAAGAACATTATAATCATGTGGTTACTACAATTATTAATTTACCAGTCTGTAGCGTCTTCACAAAGCTGTTGAAGGTATACGGTTGTAAAGTAGAAAACAGACCAATCAGAATAGAGCATTTGACATTTATACCACACTATTCTAATGTACTTAAAGGCGCATATTCACAGTAAAATTTCTGAAAATAAAATTGTTTAAATTGTACACATTTAACGGCTTACACTGTGAGCCTATAGGTAATGAAACGAAATAAATCTTAACATATGATCATTCCATTCCATATAAATTAATATAATATTTTAAGTTGCGAAATTGAAATAGAGGCACGGGCATCTATTTCAAATTCGCAACTTAAAAATAATTTAAGCTTATAAAAGTATACAATTTAACCATTTTATTTTCAATCATTCTGGTGTGAATATGCACCCTTAAGTACCCTTTGCGAAATTGGCGCCTGGACTTGAGTATGCGAGTGTGGGCTTAGTATGTCCGTACTCATTAGTACTGGTATTATTTCCTTAGACTTGTGGTCATTTATCACGTTTGTAAATATAGATCACTATTGATTCTGACATTCCAGCCATAATTTATTTCACAATATGGTTTCCAAAATAGCAATTATGGGGAAGTGGGCAATGAAATGAACATAATATTCCTATCAAAATTGTGCGTGAATAGTGAGTGTTAGCGTGAGTAGCATTGGTGAATATCGTGAAGATCGTGATGATCGTAACGTTCGTTAGTGTCTTATTAGGTATTATGTAAATATCGTATGAATGTCGTACGTATTGTGTAAATATCGTGAATATTGTAAAGCTACTCTTACACATTGACGAAGTTGGCGCCGATGTCTCGTGATGTGTTCCGAACCTAGGTTCGGGACACTTTGGGACCTTTATGGCGGTCATTGACCTCTGTCACGAAGTGTCGCGAACATTCACCAACTGTCACGATGTACGACGAACTCGACTAACGATCCGTCCCGAACTTTACCGGACATTCACGAACTACTACGAGCTGCTACGGACGAAGGTCATAAAAGGTCATGAAATTTTATACATATCTGCCAATAGTATTAATCATTGTATATAATTTAACCAAATGGGTGGACAAGAGAAAAACCTTAAACAGCATTCGGCGTGTAGCAGTGGAATGAAGAAACTGGACAGCTGGCCCCTGTTTTTTTTATAGTTTGTCCGTGTGTTCGTGAAGCGGGTCGTACCGGTTCGGACCGGTTCTTGCCGGCTCGAGAGTTCGTGGTAGCGTCGTGGCAGTTCGTGAACGTTCGTAAAATTGTCGTAAGACTATAGGAGAGGTGTCGTGATACTTCGTGAGAGTTCGTGGCAGTTCGTGACTGCACCATTAAACAAAGCGCGATCTGAGCCCTGATCTACTCCGAACTACCCGAGCTGTCCAGAAGTATACTTAAGTGTCCAGATTTTTTACTACGAAGTGTCACGAAATACCCCGACCAAGGTTTTAAGCATTTTAAATCTTCTCCCAAACTCTCCCGACACTTGCAACTATCCGATATGTCCCGAACTGTCCCAAACTAACCCCCGATTATACCCCCCCCCACCCCACCCCAAACACCGCCCCTTCCCCCCCCCCCCAATCTGAACATCGTATCAGTTTGGCGCAAACTTCAAGAATGTGCAAGGGTAGCTGCACGTTCGTGAATGTCTGAATGTCTGTATGAAACGGAGAATCAGAAAATAGTAAATAACAATCAATATAAATGCATACAATATAAACAGTACAGTATTGCAATATGCCTCAAAGTACCAACTGCATATAGCAACGTTAGCTTGAAATGAGCAACACCGGTTTTATTATTGTGTCAATGCGCACTACGAATAACTATTTCTCACCAGGGTGATACTCAGAGAAACAATTACTGGTCTTACTTATGTCATGTGATGTAAATAACTAAATCGGCAAAGACTGGTATAATGTTAGACTAAGATATAATAGTCAAATGCAATCCTCCTACAAGTATACAAACCAGCTCTACAGAGTACATGTTTCAAGGACTCATTAAATTTAATTTTACAGTCTATGTTCTACCACCTGGATATAAAACCACCCTGGTTTGATCCCCAGTATATATCTAGAAAGATATGTTATGGCACTAATTGTGTGTACATTACCTGAAAGAGTAGATCTCTCCTGGGTTTCTTCAACAAAGAGTGTGCGTCTTACAACTGTTTGCAAGTGTATTACTTAAAATGTTAAGGATCTATAGTGGAGGAACGGATACTGAATTGGTTGACCAGACCAAAACAGTCTGTGAAGACAATGTAGCAATAAGTGTGCGTGGTGTCAAGCTACTGATACAAGGACTGGGCATTTGACACCGGAACCCCCATATCTAACGTCCATACGTAAACCTAGAAAGTATTCAACTGTCGGTCAGTCGGTGCTCAATCGCATGTCATGCGTGTGGTGGTGGGGGTTGGGAGGGTGGGGGTGGGGGGGGGGGGGGGGTAGAGTGGAGGGGTATGTGTGCGAGTGGGGAAGGGGGGATGGGGGGCATGTATGTGCATATGTCCCTGTCAGTGGGGGCATGCAGGTCTATGTGTTTCCAGAACAACCTTAGGTGCATGGGCATAAGACCACTCGCAAACTATCTCATTGAACCAAATTGTGGTCCTGACACCTGTTTATTGTGGTGACGGGCTTGTATTTATCAGTCACTTGCATTTAATAATCACCCATTGACCAATTTAAAGCATACCTCAAGTAACGCCAGTACATTTTAGCGTAGACCTTGATTGAATCCGGTTTTTATATTTCGTCTAAGACATCTGGGTATTTACTTGTGACGGATTCTTTGATGTATCTAAAAACTCTGAGTATGTGGAAATACGTTTCTATTAACAAAACTGATACGGTTTCATTCATACAGTGCATACCGTTTTCTTATCTAGCAATCCCAGCCAGTCTAGCAATCACAGCAAACAATACTCGACATTCGACATCCATCAACCGGCAGACCAAGGCATGTGTACCGCGCGCCAGGAACGATAGTCTGCTGGCTGCCATGACAATAATGTGTGACCCGATGCCATCAATAGCTATCACTGATCCACCATCGATATGTTCACTGTTTTGTATTTGCCAGACTAAACAGTTCTACAAAGTCAATGCCATTAGCTTTGTGAAAGAACGATCGCTATGTCTTGAGTGACGAATGACACAAATGTGTGTCTTACTTTATTACTTTTGGAGACTAATAACGCCAGAGGGTATGCTTCTGCTCCTTAGCATGCGCGCATACATGCACGCACACATGCATGCACATATGCGCGCACACGTGCTTGTGAACACAACCATCATTGTATAGAATACAATTAAAAAGCATATCCTGTAGAAAAAGTTGTTCTGCGCATCAAGAAGCATTGTTATTTACATTGATAAAGTCATGACTGAGATAAATAGTGGAGGTAAGTTTTCGGAGAGAATAATCAGTAGACAAATTGGGCAAATGGGAAATTGATCTTCAACGATGTAACATTATATAGATCACACATTCTTTTTTCACCCGCATGTTCCTTGATGTATGGCGATGCGTGAATCAGGAGCTGTAGGTGGATGGACGAATTGGTGTGTAGAAAGACATACACCACCAGATTCAATCTCTTCTTATCCACATTTGACCCTGAATTTAACCCGTTAAACCCGATAAACCATAACACTAAATCCTTTACCATTTAATAAATATCCTGTTGAATAGATTGAAACTAATTGTACTGGACGTTGCTGCTACCTCTGGCAGCAACAGGTTCCTGTCAAATTAGTTTCAAAATATTCAACATGTTACCTGCATGGTTACCTTGGAACTGTGATTCTGGGAATACTGTGTTCAATGGGTTAAAACGTTTCTAACATACTGCAAACCCAAGTGTGAGTGTGTGTGCGTGCGTGCGTGCGTGCGTGCGTGCGTGCGTGCGTGCGTGCGTGCGTGCGTGCGTGCGTGTAGACGTGCGTGCGGGTAAGCGTGTGTGTGTTTGGCAAGCTGTTATTATTGTTGGTTTTAATTAAACTGACACTCCTGTTGACAAAGCTATATTTAGAATAGTGGTCGATTGAATATTCTTCTGATATGATCCCTGGCCAAAGGATATTTATCTCTGAAGCGTTCCATTATGCAGTAAATTGCCATCTGCGTGTATGAATACTGTTATGTTACCACGTGCTCATGTTTGGATCTGGCAATATCAGTCAGCTTAGCCATCACTTCTGGCAATAAGCGACAGTAATCAACTGTCACGCCATGATATGTTTACTTCAATACATCCTCGTGGAGGCTTTGTTGGTTATCTTGACAAGAGTTTATAACATACCTCGCTCAGCTTCTAGCACCAATCCGCTGTTGATGTGCCATCCTAGACGTAAATCGCATTAGGTATCTTAAAGGTCAGATTATATGCGCATCATGGTCAGTAATGAAAAGCATTGATTTCTTTGCAAAGAGTCAAAGCTATTTGTAGATTAAGCTTAAATAGGGACACATGTGTGCACACAAACATGCCTGTAAACGTTTATGTACGCACACACATACATACGCGCATGCACACGTGCATACACGCACATACGTCGTACGCGCACACGCACGCACGCATGTATGCACGCACGCTCATGCATGCACATACGAATGATTGCATGTACATTTGCTCGCACACATGCATATATGCACACATGGACGCATCCACAGACACACACGCACGCATTGCAATCGAATCAGTATCCTATGGAGAATGTGTTATATACATTGACACACTTGTATTTTAATCAATTCTTATGAACCAGTAATCTCATGATGGAGGTAATTTGTGAAGATAGCCAGTAGACAAAAGAACAATGGACCTTTCCGGTTTTAGGTATGCCCCGCCCATCTCTAGCTAAGCTCCACCCACACCTCGCTCGTGTTGGGATCGATCGATCTCTGAACAAACACCCTGATTATCAATTTCCAAAAAACTACACATTTTAGCTGTTGAATATTTTGAAACCAATTTGACTCTTTAACAACATGTTTATTAAATAGCAAAGAATTACAAAGACATACGATTCATACACCGTGTCGGAGTATTTGAGATTTGGTGACGGTCGATATGGAACCATTTGTGACGTAATGATTGTGACGTCATCATACACGCGCTGAGCTGATTATGACGTCATACGAGGTCAGATGATAGATGGATACTCGAGAAGACCGAATTACCCATCAGTGATTCATCGTCACCCTCGTGTTTCCTTTCTGGTTACCGTTGTCAGCCCACGGACAGTATACTAGAAGACCCTTACTTAGGATCCTGGATCCGTGGTATATGTTTGGTAACTTGTTTTGAACATGGGTTCCATGTCCCCGAGGGCTACTGAAAAAGGTGAGTCGGGTTATGCCTCTCAAAAGCTTGTGGAACAGCCACCAGGGGACGTTTTCCAAGATGGCTTATGATGGTACTATCCATTTTCTTGCTGTAGACTAGGTAATTATCAAAACGACATATGCCATGCTTTATATCAAATTGAAGCCCATGAAAATGCATTGTAGAAACGTCCTCTAAAAGCACGTTTTATTTATATTTGATAACGTCATGCAATTTTGAAATTGTGTCAAAGTGTACAAATATATGGCTGTCGCTATTATTTTACAGCAAAGTTTACCAGGATGTATATCAAAATAAAGCTTATGAAAATGTATATTCAGAAAAAATCATTTACTTTTAGTTTACATTTCTGATGGCTTATTATTCACTGTTAAATCTAGAAGAAAATATGCATAATTTATAATTCCACCAACAATTTATCACGAAACCTATGGCATGGTCTTGCTTACTTATGGTTACTTTTGGTACATGTCCTGTAAGAAGGTCCTCTCCACCAGTCTCCATTTCTTCGTCATCTCTGCATTTTCTTATATTTCTCCCACTTCCAATTGATGCGTTAAGTGATCATAGAGTTACTTGAGGATATACTTTCTTAGAGTTTCCTCTTTCACCACATCTCATCGTCATATCAGTCCACATCTTGATGAAATCGCCAGCTTCTTTATCATATATCCTATTTATAATTTTGTAGCACTCTACCATCTCTCCCGTCTTACCCCTATAAGCCTCTCAGAATTGGTTAGGTTTCTGAATCCGATATCTGTTTTGTTACCCTAC
Source organism: Chaetoderma sp. LZ-2023a (assembly GCA_034401795.1). Classification (NCBI taxonomy): domain Eukaryota; kingdom Metazoa; phylum Mollusca; class Caudofoveata; order Chaetodermatida; family Chaetodermatidae; genus Chaetoderma; species Chaetoderma sp. LZ-2023a. The sequence continues at coordinate 200,916,623 of CM067369.1, forward strand.
GTTGTACACTCTTGATCATTTCAATATGCTTCATCTTACTTATGGTTCCCACACAGAGCTCTCAAAATCCAGATGCGTTCATACTAGGCTCTTATACAAAGGTGTGAAAATAGTCAGGTCCATATCCGGAAAGGTCCTTCTAATTAAGGTGAACAAGGAGTTAGCATTCTGCACCTTCTCACTAATGTGGTCTTCAAAGCTATGGTCTGCATCTATAGTTACTCCAATGTCTTTATCGGTTTCCGCATTCTTGAGCACTTTTGGATGGAGTGTGTAATTGGTCTCAGCACTTGTCTGTGTGAAATTCCAGCAGCCATGTATTGCTCCAGCTTGCCATTCTATCAAATTTCTTTGAAGGATGCCGTGGTCTACTTATCGGGTAATGGCCCAGAGATCTTAGTGTCGTCTGCTAATAAGTACACGCGTCCACAATACATGTAGGATCATTAATGAACATTGCTAAAAAGCACTGGGCCTAATACAGATCCTTGGGGAATTTCTTATGTAACCTCTGTCCATCTTGGGTAGTCTCCATTTACTACCACTTGTTGTGTTGGATTCTCTAGAAAGTTTTCTATCCAATCTATACAGTGTCTATTACGTTGTATGCTTTCCATTTATTTATTAGACGTCAATAGGGTACTGTGTCAAAGGCTGTCTGGTAGTCCATCTAAACACATTATGTACAATGGTCTTTGTATAGTGTGTCTGTCCACTTGTCCGGAACTGTCCGTAGTTATAGTGTTGTTGACCTGCCCGAGAAAAATCCTTACTGTTTCGTTGAAAAGAATTTGTTTCTTTTCATGTGCTCAATCATGTGATGTATAATCAGTTTCTCCATAACCTTGCAAACCACAGAGGTCAAGCTCACTTGTCTATAATTCCATGCTTGCTGTCTCACTCCTTTCTTAAATAATACTGTAATATGAGCTCTCTTCCAATCATCTGGTAAGCTTTGTAACTGAAGTGATTGGTTAAACAGCATGGTCAATGGTAGCGCTATGGACTGTGCAGTCTCTTTCTGAAATATAGGGTGGAGTTCATCTACAGGTGATTTGTCTATTTTCAACTTTTCCATTATATTCTTGGTTTCCTCCACTGGTATTGCAATATCTGGCATTTCGTGCTGTACTGGCTTGCCGGGCAGCTTTGGAAACTTGAAAGGTTCATGGCAACAATGTTGCTAAGATTTCAGATTCTAGACAAAGAGAAAGTAAAATTTCACGTTAGTATTGGTTCGTTGGTAAATATTTTGCCACTTAGTTATGTTGGTAAAGCGTATATCACTCCTACGAACAGACTGCTGCGTATGTGTAATGAGAAAGGGGTTAAGCAAATCAGAATATGTAGGCTTGTTAGAGCTAATTATAAGACTCGGAAGAAAACACTCAGTACAGTTTTGTGGTTGTCAAGGATATTTATAGAACGCCAGTATTTGGCCTATCAAATGAAGATAATTGAGATGAATAAAGAGAATTTCAAATGTGTATCTTCGGTTAAAAAGTTGAATTCTCCTTATGTTCTTGATGTATACCCGGATGTATTTAATGGAGAATTTGGACTGATAGAAGGACGATCAACAGAACACAGAATTAATCATTCAAATAGATGCCAGTTCGAAAGGTCTTGGTGCATCGTTGTTACATGATGGACACCTTATCGCATATTCTAGACGCGCATTAACATAAACCGAAACGAGATACGCCCAAATTGAGAAATAACTGTTAAATGTCATCGTTGCATTTGAGAAATTTCATCAGTACGCATTTGGTCATCATGTAACGATATATTCAGACCAAAAGCTGCAAAAAGCATTTGCGGCTTAAACCAATGAACTGTGCTCCTAAGAAGATATATACCTTTTGGTGTGTAACTACGATGCGACTATCATCTACAAACCGGGAAAGGACCTTACTATTGTAGACATGTTGTCTCTTGCATATGCATCTCTAACCAAGGACACTAAGTATGAGGAATTTACGCATGTGAATATGGTCAGATTGTTATCCTTTACTGAATAATCATTAGAGCAGATACGTAAAAGGACTCAGAAACATGAACAGGTGCCAGCATTAACAAAAATTGCTCTGCGCTAACGTGTAGGCTTTGAAGCGGGGTTGGTGTACATAGCCAAAAGACCATAGCCTTACGTGTTATTGATAGGCAAATCGTCAACATTGCATATATGTATAAAGATAAATTCCTTACAAAAATAAGTTACACCTGGACAAAAATATGGACCAGTTGTAGTCATTGTATAGAACCATACAGTGGTCTTTTTTTAAAACAAGGGTATGGTTATAGTGAAATATGAAGACCTTTGTTGAATAATGCCGTCAGATGTAAACCGTAGCAATACACTTTGCTGACGCCAAGACCACTTCCCATAACGACACAACCAGTGCATATCCATATGTCTTCCTACTATACAACCGAGACAATTCCACTTAGTTTCGTCATCATAAGGAATGTGAATAAATAAATAACCTCTGTCTAATACTGTGTTGTAAGCTGAGCAAAACTTCTCATCATCGGTCATAGAAAACAGGCCCGTGTTTTGCTATTGACCAGATATCATGTGCTTGATAAATCAATAACATGACTTTCCACTTCCAAGAATATATAAACTTCTTAATCTATATTGAATTTATACATGATTATCATATATAAATAGAGTGATAGAATTCCCCTTTTGGGGCGCTAATATACAGTATCTCCCGCTTACAATAGGCTAAAGTATATTAGTGTTGCGGCCATGTCCCCATGAAATGGCAAAGATAAACTTCGAAGATATTATGTGGATTTGTTAATAGCAAACCCGTGTCTCATGGTACATGCGTGACATCTATAATAAAGAGTGGGCTGATTGGCAAAATCGGATGAGAAATTGTGTAGGTAGCGTAAAAAGAGGATTACTGTCTCCCAATTCAGGCGAGCGACCGAAGCCAAGAATGAGCCAGAGGTTTTACTGTAATTCACCAAACTTGGAGTTTACCATTAGAAGATAATATTTTAAGACGGTTTCCTCACATTAACGTGTGAGAATGTGTTGAAAACAAGTAATAATTTAGTTACTGATTTTACCATTATTCGTAATTATGAGCTTAGTCTTGAAGCATAAATAAGTATCGGCATCTACAACCTACCTTGTACGCGCCATAGAACAAAGCTATGCATAGGGTTATGATGGCAACCGTTTTTACTTTGGATAAATGAACATTTTCATTATATATTTATTATAATTACCTCATGAACTGTGATTAAAATTACAAACCGCCTGGCAACATATATCCATAGTTGAAACAACAGAAAACCCAATTTTCTGGTATTTAAAATAATTGCATGTAAGTACTGCGGCAACTTATCAATGATGCATCCATTGTATAAGAGACTACTGTCAAAATAGTCTGCATGTATTACAATTATTCTATTGGTCACAAAAACACCCTTGTTAATGTGCTGTGTCGAAGTATGTATCATTCCACTTCCTAAACAAACAACGACTTATGATTCTCATAAATAAGATATTCGTCTATATTTAATCGCCTTGATCTGTTTCAAAAAATTTGTGTTCAATATTATCTTGTCAATTCATATTATCCTCGTGTTGAGTTCATCCCATGCCATTCCTTGTACAGCTACATCAACTGTTACTTCGGTGACACCCACGACATGCAACTCGTCCAGCATTTCGGTAGATGAGGGGCCCATCAAGGAATTTCTTAATTCATTGCCGTCACATTGCCACCAACTTCTATCTGACGAACGTATACTTGGTTTGACTAACATACTATGGCAACTAAATCTGGGTTTAAATGGATACCCACTTAGCATGTTTCAGGAAGCGTAATTCCCGTATTTGAAATGCATAATGATCACTTTAGCGTGGATCACTTAGCGCAGGGTACAAA
>CM067369.1:200921033-200941033 GCA_034401795.1 Chaetoderma sp. LZ-2023a
TCATCGAAAGGTAATCTACAAATGTGCCTGTCTGTTTAGTGGCGTTTCCACCAGCACAACCGTCGACACCGGAGCTTCTATTACAGTATTTAACCAGTGCTTATATGAGACCATCCCACCTCATAAAAAGCACACACACACCCCTTAAACCTACGAATATTTACCTACAGATGGCTACGGGAGCAGATGTACCCGTTGCCGGTGTGGTTAATTTAGTTATTCAAATAGAGGAGATGCAATTCATTCAGAGAGTTGTCATCGCCTCCATTCATAACGACGCCCTACTTGGCTCTGATTTCCTCAGTGCCAACGAAGCCATCATACACTGCAGACATCAGGAACTTGACATACACGGCCGATGAATACCTCTCGGACCAGCCTCGTCATTGTATCATTGTAGCCTATCAAGTACCGCCACAGTTGAGCCGGGACAGGAACAGATCTTATGGGCCACCGCACCACAGTTAGGAAGCAACACACACATCGCCATACTGGAACCCGATCCTGATTATATGATCGCTTCACAATGCGCAAGTCCCCGCATAATAGTGGTCACTACTGATAACGGGAAGATACCCTTTCGAGTGTTCAATGGTACCGCAGATCCCATCACTCTGGAACCAGGAGTACGATGCGGCCATTTAGTGGACATAATTTCACTGGAAACACCTGCACTTTCTGATACAACACCACAGCTGACTGATGATTTAACCGAACATTTACACGATTTATATCTACGTGCCACTGTTAGATTACTGCAATCACAAAAACGAGAAATTCGGAAATTACTACATAAATATCGCGATGGTTTTTCCTCCGAAGATATGGATCTCGGAGAGACTCATCTCGTACGACACTCCATCGATACAGGCAATAATCGCTCCGTATGACACCCGGTATGGCACAAAGAAGTGGAAGCACACCAACAAGTAAATAACATGTTGCGAACGGGTATTATTGAACCCTCAGCTTCTCCATGGACTAGTCCTATTGTGCTAGCAGGCAAAAAGGGTGGAACCATGCGGTTTTGTATAGACTACCGCCGCCTTTATGATCTTAGTATTAAGGACGCCTATCCATTACCATGCTAGATCAGGCCTTGGATTCCTTGTCCGGAGCCAAGTGGTTTTGTACCCTTGACTTAGCTAGTGGTTACTGGCAGGTAGCCATGGATGAAGCTGATATGGAAAAGACGGCATTCGTTTGTAGGGACGGCCTTTTCCAATTCCACAAGATGCCCTATGGGTTGTGCAATTCTCCCGGAACTATTGAATGACTCACTGAGCAGGTATTAACCACCCTGCAATGGGAGATCTGTCTCTGTTACATCAATGACGTAATAGTCTTTGGACCCACGTTTGAGCAAACTTTAATCAATTTAGACACCGGGCTTTCAAGATACCAGAGAGGGATAAGCTCCTCGAAGGGGTGTCTTGAACAGGCGGCAGTGGGCTCGCAGGGTCCGGAGGCACGTACAATCAAAGCTATAGGGCTGAGGAGATACTGAAGGCCTCCGTGTCTAATGAAGGATGAATTAACATCCTACTGTGGTACCATCTAGTTGGCATATTGCTCGGGCTGCTGAGACTCTTGGTTCATCCAAACCCAGTAAGTGGACATGCGTGGTACATGGATGACAATCCACACCCAAGGCAGTCTCGGCAATTGGTGAGGGTTGTCGGAGGTGCTCTGCAGGCAAGGCCAGGGAAAACGGTCAAAGTTCGTACTCTGTTGGCAGATAGGTACGGATCAGACCATCGGTTGCCCCTGAGCATGAGTTCAGATGGTGATCGCTATCGACTGGGTCGCCGGCCAGTCGTCTTGATTATGTCAGCTCAGCTGTGTGGTCAAGATGGCTCAATGTACATTCAGGCCATGGTAATCGTTCACATTGCGAGCCATGCCTCCCGTGATCAGAGATCATGAAAAGTTATTCTTTGGGAAGCGGGAGGGTATATGCGTGAGAGGGGCATCACATAAAAGATCGTAGACTATGTTCCTCAATCGTGTTTCTTGGGCATGGTTCTCGATCTCATGTTAGACTAGTGTCCCGTGGACTTTGTTCTCGATCATGTTTCGATGAGCCAGAGTCTCAGTAGGACTATCTGTCCTACAACTTTGATTATAACTTCTTATAGGTATAGTCCCTAATCTCATACGCATATATGGGAATGGCTACACCCCTGCTTGGTTAATGTTAGGCCATGAATTAACCTTAACACTGGGCCTGGCTATGCCATGGATACCAGGGGAGAAAAATTCACCATCTCTCTATGTCGAACTCCTGCGGCAAAGGATAGAACAAGCCCATGAGTTAGTGAGAGAAACCCTATCCACTGCACACCAGCGGCAAAAGCGATGGCACGACCGGAGAGTGCATGGAGATCCATATGAAGCAGGAATAATGGTTTGGGTACACGATTCACGACAGTCTGCAAACGTGCCAAGTAAACTGAGTTACCAGTGGAAATGCCCCTATGTGGTAGTAGGTAAGACGTCGGACGTGACCTACCGCATCCGTGATTCGGATGGCCTGACCTCAGTCCTCCACTTCGATCGACTTAAACCTTGTGTCGGTGACGACCCAGCACCAGAGCTCGGACTGGGCATTTCTCGTGACACCGATACCCAGACAGATATTTCTATGGAAATTGGTATTCCCATGGTTAGCGCAGAGCACCGTGGTGCTAGTTCAGCCCCAGTTCTACCAAGCCAGAATGTGGATGAACAAGTGGCTAACGCTGCCGACGATGACGAGATACATACCCGCCCTCTCCCTCCTCAGCGTGGGTCTACTAGATCTGGGAAGTCGTATCTGAAGAATGTTGTGTTTGTTTTGTCCAAGGGACCAGATGGAAAAATGGTTCCTCCGATCTCTTCCCATTCCAACCCACTTCATGCTATGCCCCCCATCATAGAGTTACCACACGCAGAAGCTGAGGCGGACCAATGTTTCCTGTGGAGTGGAACATACGGTGAATAGCATTGAAGTGAAGAGGTTGGATGAAGCCTTGGCATGTCTAGAACCGCAGAGCCGTAAAACAAGGTGTACCCGAACAAGTCCTCAAATCGCCGGACCAATTCCCTCCCAAGCGGCACCATTATCCATTGCAACACCAGCACCCCAAATCCAATTGGCATCTCTTATCTACACACCAAGTTCGGACATCACCGGCCCAGTCCAATTCACACTCCACTCGTCATCTGTTGACCGTCAATCTTCAGATATGAAAGAGACGGCTGCAACAGAGGAGGTGGCATCCCGCACCGCACTGACCAATATTACCTCCCGCAGTGGGCAGGGAAGCAGCCTGTTCAGTAGGTTTTCGGCTCGAATTTTCCCGGTGTCTAAAATTTGTAACAGGACACAAACCCTCATGTAAAGGGAGATGACCACATCCCCCTATCCAAAGGCCACCCCGCCAATTGGCCTACCATAATTCCCCGTGAGCAGTCAGGACATCAGATTCACAGACAGAACGTCAGCACTTACAAGAACACACCTGCCTTCAAGACTGGATGCGTCAATTCGTCATTGCGCGTACATCACATACTTGCTCGGTTATACTCAGCACAACAGAGACATTCGCATTGGCATCAACAGCATTTAGCAGCATCTACCGGTCTTAATTAATTACCGGCAGAGAAATGAATATTCCCGCGACAAAATTCCTCACGCACAAATTGTGGGAGAAATAATATCTCCCGCAGACTATACCTCCCGCAAATAACAACAGACTTGGCGTTCACTAGCGTGGAAAACTTGAATGCGCCCACTTCACTTATAACAGTGGCATCATACAGCAGCCCGGACATCCCGACAACAGCATTATCATCAACAGACAATGACCAACAAATCTCCCGCGCACACCTTCTTATCCAGTTACGGGAGAACTGATCATATGTATATCAGGAATGCACCACAGCTATCTACAGTACACGTCACGGAGAGACGCTTGTCCAGCCTCCTCCCCTACCCCTTTCCCCGACGTCGTACAGAAACAGCTAAGTCTACATACTTCAACTACACGTAATAACAGTCAATATTATTAAGAGAGCAAGATGCCTGCATTGTCATCAGTCACGAGTAGGATTTTGCTACCGAAAAGTTTAATTCGACAATGGATTGATCAAAGTTATGACAGCATCCGACAGGTCATCTATGCTCTAAAATAACTCTGTCCCGCCCGCGGCTCGGCCATTACAGAGTGAAATACCCTCAGGGTTTGATAAAGTTGACATTCACGCCGCCACCCTACCCCTTCGCGCACCGAGTGGCCATAAACGCGTCACCATCACCACATCGACAGAGAACCAGTCACGCATAACAGATTAAAATCACCAACATGACAGAAAAACACAGACACTCAGGTTGACTGTATTCACAATCTCCGAACGACGGCATTGTAAATTGTAAAAATTGTGTCACACATGTTTGCGAGTTGTACTGTAATTTAGCCATTATTAAAATGATACAAAATGTGTTTGGTCTAAGCCGGGACGGAGCTAGTTCTACCCATCGAGGAGAATGCTTGGCCAGCCCTCCTGCTCGGAAAACACAGCTATCTTGACGGGATCAGTAACGTTGATTTACTGCATGAATAGATCTGTTTAAAAATTACTTACAACTTTACTGTTAAATTTGTGATTAGGAGCACAACTGCTCCACCATGCTACAAATCATTAGAGCACGGGCTGGTAAAGCGCCATCAAAAATCTTGCAGTAAAATTACAGAGAATTTCAAAAAAATTCTCTCCCGTGGGTTCCAGTCTATAATCAACACGGGCTGAGAACTACCTATTACAGACACCTACCAAGACGCATGTTACAGAACTCGCGCAAATACGGGACATTATAAATATCTTGATGTAACATATATATTTCTATCTCTCGCTTCTGCAACAGACTACACCTCAGCAACAGCATTTTTGACCATCGTCATAAACAGCATGTACGTTTCCGATCAACGACGTGCTTTTTAGAGCCACGTGACATTTACTACCATTTCCAGTGAGTTGGATCAAATGCTTTAAACAAAAGAGCGGCCCAAAGACGCGACTACCACAGCGTGATGGAGAAGTGGCGAGGGTGAGTCGGGGAGATTACCGCTGACGTCAGCTGGCTCCCACATACCCCATCGGGCACTCCAGCCTAAAATTCGAATAGGCAAGTTTATAAGCATCCAACCTGGAAAACCGTTTCATGCTAATTAAATGTTGATGCTCCGCAAAGAAAAAGTAGTACCACGTTTTTATGTTGATCGGAGACTGTTAAATCTGCGAAATAAAGACAAGTTTAATGAGCGATTCTTCCCACAGTTACAAATATTCCTCTTACATGGGAGGAATTAATCCTTTGACGTCCAGGCCGAAAAGCAAGGAAACATTCACATAAGAATGATCGAATAACTTGTAAAACTTTTAGGTGTGGGCATCCGCCGCCTATGACGTCACCAAATAGTATAAAAGGAGGAAGCGTGCTCTGAAACTTTGTCTTCCCGTCAAAACTCGACACCAGGGAAGAACATAGCATTAGGCTTCTTTCGTGTCGCAAACTAAATTCTGTTGTTTTTCTTATTATTATTATTTCGTTATTATATTTGTCCTGGAAAATCATAAACCATGAAGAGATAGGGCATTAGGTTTTGAATAAAGTTCCCGCAACTAACTACCATGCGGGATCGAGATGTCAGTCCTTGAAGATCTAGCATTGTCGGATTCCTCCGAAGAAGAATCGGTGCCAGTTCCAAAGGGGTTCCCGTGTAACTCGTTGTTAGCTAGCGGAGAGCCATGTACCAGAACTCTCACTAGGAAATCCGACCGCACCCTTCATATTAATAAGGACCATCTCTTCCAGTCAGCCTTTTGTGTGACGTGCCAGTATCTCTACACCACTACTCGCTACGGGGTACCTCACGCACTCCGTTATCATCACCGTGTGTTGGAAGTGATGTTGGTTCCTGGGGAAGAGAACAAGGATCGTGCTGTTCTCGCTACCCGCTTCGAATCTCAGCTCCCGATCCACCGACCAAGAAAATGGCCCGCACGAAAAACACCATGCGTAGATATCCCGTTGGACATCGTCTTCCCGCGGCTATAGCAAGCAACATTCCGACAGCCAGACGTGAAATCCTGCCCACAGTCGTGTCTGGAAGTGTCACGCCGGTACCCATCACTTCATCCACACCGGTCCTGAAGCAGAGTAGGAAGCGGAAATCTCCCATAGAATCCAGTGCGGCAGCACCCGCATCAGTTACTAGGCATTCAGCTACGGTCACCACACCTGCCACCGTAGTATCTCAGACAGTAGTAACCAGTCAACCAATCTCAGTGGTGATTATGACACCTGCGGAAATAGACATTCCCAGTTATCCGCAGTCTCCATCTCCACCCGAACTTACCGTAGACGAAGGACCTGGACCGTTGCAGCCTGTAACAATTAGTGTCCCTCTGACCCGTGTTATTCAGCATCTGCCTCCTCGCCTTTCTGACCACGCAATCAGGAAGGGAACCACGCCGGAACGTCCATACGTGGGAAAGAGGCGGATCGCCCACACACAGGATATCTATCCCATACCTAACATTACTGCTAGTCGTCTACTAAAGTACGCTAAGTTCCGAAAGATGTCGTCCCCTGCCGTATCCGCTCCCGCACCACGACTTCAGCCGACTACGACCGCCATCATCACGTCAGTTCCCGTCACCACTGCATCAGCAACATTGGCAAATACTAGTACTGCCGCTGCTACACGGATGGATATATTTGAACCAACGGTAACCGTGCGAGACATTATGGACGCCCATATTACCGCCACCATCATTTCGGATGTTTCGGACAGTGCCAAAAATAATAATGATGAAAGCATTTCAGCAATGACAGTGCATCCACCGGGACCTACCACCATCAGTCGCAGGACCCAGACTCAATGGGGAAATTTCGCTGCAGAGGTGTAATCATGTGTAATTCAGCAGAAATATCAATAGGATATCGTGGAAATGTGTTAATTATTACTTTATTTTTTAAATACTTTTCTTCTTATTATATATATTAGGTCAATTGAATCCCGTCCTTAGGATGACTACGGTTATCAAACATAGCCTCACACCTTAAGTGCCTGGTTGTGTCTTACACGAAATGAGCACTGCGGACTCTAATGTTGTAAGAACGTTGTGTGAGACGTAAAGAATACAACATCCTACAGTGCAATAACATCACAATCCCGTTATGCAGTCTCAGCCATCCTGAGGCCGCCTGATAAACCACTTTTTTTTAAGTTCGACGGGCTTTTCGAATCTGTAAACCATTTCAAATTCGGTTGAGAAATCGCTGAGTTATCCAGGGAAAACTCGTCTTGATTACCTTCAAAATATTGCCGTGACGTCATAACCACGTGGACGTAAAGTTTCTAGAATGTTCTAGAACGTTCGACTATGCTATTATTAGCGACGTTCTGATTGGCTGTTGCTCGAACGATGATTGGATGGAGCCTGCGCCTGTGACGTCACGGAGAGTATAAAAGGAGAAGCGAACCAGTGATCGAGAGCATCCTCGGCCAGGGGCTGAACAGGTTGGAGCTGTACTAACTACTACCAAGCATGATACACGTCTTCTTTCGCTATGTGTCGGGGTTTTATCCCATAGCATGCAGTTCTCCAACCCACCGCATTAAAACAATTTTGTAACTCCCCATCTGCGTGAGTAATTTGGAACTTTTGATAATCGTTCACGAATACTACTTCCACATTCGGAACACAAACTTGCCGTGAGGCCTTTGCAGCCTGAATATGTGAGTCTACAGATATAGAGGCAGGATGTTCTTTGATGGATGACTCGCCAGATCTGCTGGCCATGCCTAAAAGTGGTATTGCAAGCGTCTGCCGCACCAATCGTGTAGGTTCTTTCGACTTTCGACCATAGCAAGTAAACTCTGCCCTGTGCGTCTTCAGAGCTGGTTGACGTACCCAGCACCGTGAAGCCTTGTTTTGTATCTTCATTTGCCTCTAACAACCCCCGCTACTGATCGGGTTGTTTACACCTTTCATCCATGCCATCGGTGTACGGGAACTTTCTTCACCACGTAATACTATCGTATCTTTTGCTAACTGCTCGTTAGACATTCTATGAGGTTTACAATGCTGAGCGATGTCCTTCCCCCGCCATGAACGTTCTTGTGGGAATCTTGTTTGCGGACAACAGCTTGCGGGAATCAACCTGCGGGAACCAGCCTGCAGGAACTTTCCAGCTTCCGGAGAGCGCATAATCTCACGTCGACTACAGATTGGCGTGTCAATTTCAGTAGCACGGTAGCCTAACTTGGGAATGACTACCAAGTATTCAAGTAACTATGCTTCACAGTTTAATTATTTCTCTATATAGGTTTTGTTAATTATATCGTATCCGTAAAAACGGTCCCGATGACTAAAAGGAACCGTAACAGTCTTAGGACCGATAGTTATAATTTCCGTATATTTTAATAGTTATTATCATTTTCTTCAATGTGTTCTCCCGTGTGTATCTTCGGATACTTAGTAGATAGTACTTTAAGCCAATGTAGGAAGGCACTGTAAAAACACATGTATTAATTATTATTTTATTTACTGACAATCCTCCCGCACCACAGTGCAAAACTGGCGACTTGTATATATAAACCTAACGACAGGTAAAACGGTTAGTTCCATAGGACCCGGCGACGGGCGAGATACGTATCCCCACCTAATTCTGTTAAAATGTCTGGCCATGATATTTAGATCTGCCACGCCCTTGCGGGAAGGACATTTACGGTGGTGTGTATTCGTCTCTCTTACCCCACCATAACGATAAGAGATGGCCTAATAATGCTTTCGTAAAATGTAAACCATGTCTTGTAATGTTTTATGTGGCTACGAAGCGGAATGTCCGGATTCTTACCCAGTTCGGAGATCCTACTAAGTAACATATATGAGCGCTGTCTACAGTATTGATGTCCCAGGGCATCTGTTCTCTATGACAGCCATGTCTAATAGCTAGGTAGATATCGGCCAGTTGTGGCCTAAACTAATTCTTGTTTTGAAAACAACTAAAAGGAATTAAGCAAAGCAGAAGGCCAGCAGAAATAAAGCGGCAACTACAAACTCAGCATATTAGGAATCACATAAGATGGTGACGAAGGAATGCATCGGGAATCTTCCATTCCATCTTCACGTAAAACAGTACGCACCCATATAGTCATAATCACACTAGGTATGGTCTTTTCCTTTCTACAGCATTTTTGTTTGAAATATTAGAGTGGGCCCATTTTTGCCTACTATTCTTCTCCCGCTTTAAGCCGTGGCGACCTCTTCCCAAGACGGAGGCCCGTGCGAGGCACTTGCCTCTCGCAAGGATTCAGCGACGACGGTCCACGCCAGGATAATACTCCTTACCCAAACTAGCACTAGGAGTAGTGCACGCGTGAGGCACATCACTTTTTCGTCTGAGATATCTTTCTTCCTTTCAGCTTAGAGGTATAATAACTTATATTAAGTTAAATAGCTATGTCTCGTGTACGGGAGCCTCCCATGCGGGGATACCTCTGCGGACCTACGAGTCTGTGTGGTACCTCCGGGAGCTCCATGTTTAAAAGTTCATCTACCTGCCTCTATGTCTCGTATTTTCGTATGCTCTTACTCTAGTTTTATCTAGCATATTTTTAATTGTTTAGGTAAATGCATTGTATAGACTTATATTTTTAGGTCACCAAATCAAATCTTGTAAGTCCATAGATCACGAAATTGCTATGGACAGGCATACTGGTGACACAAATTCTTGGGATGAGACCGTTGTGTTTAATGTTCGCGACGATGGTCGCATGGCCCCACCGGAACGATTGAGTTTCACCGGCCTTAGGAGCCGTTTTTTGTTTCCCGCAGGTCAGTCTCGTTCAAGGTCCGTCACCCCGAGACCGGATGCTAACCAGTGTCATCACTCGTCATGCACTTGCGGCGCGGCGAGTCGACATGATACATCGGAACGGCCCGACATTACCCGGCGAGCTACAGAAGTAATTGAATGATTTACGGTAGTGCAAACTCACCTATTTTTACAGTTCCGAACTTTAATGAAACTATGTTTGTTTTGCACCATATGTCTATGAATACGTTTTGTTTACCGTGCTGTTTTAATCTAAAATATTCGCAAGGAATATGATTCAGCAGCAATGAACGAATATTGCCTTTATTTTCGTCTGCGCACAACGATGTTTCCAAATGGCTGATATACTCCCAAAATTGTGATGATATTGGACATTCTGCACACAAATGCTCGATTGTTTCCTCGTCTGTTTGACATAAGTAACCCCTATTAGAAGTCGTTATATTGCACTTGTATGTCAAGTGTTCCACCCATAGCCATCGATATATTAATCGCCACAATAAATCACGAGCCATATTTGGTACGTACGGAAAATTTAAGATCTTCCATACATTTTTCCAACTGGGTGGTTTATAGCTTGAGTCATCCCATCTCTTAATTGCTATGGGAGGTGTTGCTTGTTTTCCTCTCATAATGTGGTACCATTCCTTGGATCTCATTTCGTATTTCAACATCTCATCATCAAGAAGTAGTGCCGGTTGTGGATTAAAACTATCATGATTTACATTTGGCAGACAAAACCATTCAAATGGTACAGCATGTTTTATTTTATTTAGTAACCACTGGACATCTATACGCCTCCTATGTGTTTTTCTAGCTACTTCTTGCATTGAGATCCATCTACGTGTATGGGGGTGTAGCATATCAGACAAACGTTGAATGCCATTTTTTGTAAAGGACGGTAGATAAAGTATTGCATTGTTATAACATATATTACTATTGCCCCACAATTGCTGTTCTAGTACTTCCTTCCAACACGTAGGTGGAGGCATGTATCTGTCAAATATTTCTAACTCCTTAACTTGATCTTTAAACACATCTGGTATCATTTGGCTATTCGCAGGTGGCTTCTTTGAGGTAAAAACACACTCCGCCAGAAAGGGTTCTACAATTCTCTTCATGAGAGCTCGTACAACACATGCCCACATCGCATCTGATGTAATAAGATCATTCAAAGGTTTTAGCCTTAAAGAAACACATTTCGATTTAATATCAATTAAATCAAGTCCTCCTTTTAACTTAGCATTATTGAGAACACGATGGGAAACTAAATGACTCTTTTCTTCCCATATGAATGACAATATCAACCCGTTAACCTCCTTTCTACATGTGCTGGCATGTGTACAACATATGATGTATACCATAGCCCAGATAATATCAGTTGTTGACAACAAACACTCTACCAAAAATTGAAAGTTGACGACGCTTCCAATTTGTTAATATTCTCTTAAGTTTAGATACTCGTTCATCCCAATTTTGTGTTGCATTCGGTTTTCTGCTAAAATAGATGCCTAAAAGCTTAATGGTATCATTAGACCAATTGATTTCAAGTGGCTGGTCATTCCGCTCTTTCCATGGCTCCAAAAATAATCCTTTGGATTTTCCGTTATTGATTTTCAAACCAGACGCATTTTGGAACCTTTCTAGTACTTGGTTTAAAATTGTAAAATCATTGTTTGAACTAGCAAACACAGTTGTGTCATCAGCATATTGTGACAGCTTAATTGGTCTTTCTATGCCACGAATACACATGCCTTGAAAGTTACTATTTTGCCTCAATGCTATGCCAAGGGATTCCATCACAATAATAAATAATAATGGCGATAGGAAACACCCCTCTTTAACACCACATTCTAAGACAATTTCTCTGGATAATTGACTGTTTACTAAATAGCTACTCTTGATATCCGTATATAAAATCTTAACCCATTTAATAGACTTTGTGTCTAACCTAAACGATTGCAAAAATTAAACAGAAAATCCCATTCCACACGGTCAAATGCCTTTGCGTTGTCCAAGGCAATCAAAGATGAAGGGATGCTAGCATTCTCAACCAATTGTATAAGGCCTCTTATTATCATGGTATTGGTTAAAATTGTCCTCCTGGGTACAGCACATGTCTGCTCTGTTCCAATAATTTCTCCTAAATCACCAGCAAATTTCAATGCTAGTGCCCTGGATATTATTGTGTAGTCTACACATAGTAGAGAAATTGGTCTGTAATTCTGAATTGGACGTCTGTCATCTCATTTATATATTAGCCTTACGTATGCCCTAGCCATAGTTGGTGGTAAATGGGCTTTTTCAAAAGTTTCAGTGGCTAACTCTTCCATTATTGGACCTACAATGTGTCAAAAGGTTTGGTAAAATTCAACTGGAAGGCCATCACACCCAGGTGATTTTTCTAGTTTCATACCTTTAAGGGATTTAGTTAAATCTTCTAGTGTTAAGGGTTGATCACAGAATTCACTGCCTGTGTCTGACACTTTTTTGTCTATATTTACTAGCAAATCCGATTTTGCATCTTCATCAATTCCCTCTGACTTGTACAATGGCTCATAGAAATTGCATACAATTGTACCCATTTCATTGTTATTAAAGATGGTTGAACCATCCAGCATGTTTAATGAGCACATCACCTTATCTATTGCCCGTGCTTTTAATAATGTGCAAAAATATCGGGTTGGCTTTTACTCTTCTGCATGCATCTGGGCTCTTGCTCTAATTTTTGCACCCGCAAACTCATATTGTTCTATATCTCTTATTTTACTTTTAATTTTAACCAGTAATTCATAATAATTATCTTCATCATTATTTACTTTAGCATTAATTTTCATCAGTGATCGATGAAGTGTTTTCTTGCATTTGCGTATTTCCTGTGCTTTTCTAATAGCATAATGTCGGGAAACCTATTTTAAATCCAGTTTTACATCCTCCCACCATTGCAATGTGCTCTTATATGATGCTTTCCTATTAATCCAATATTGCCAACAACTCTCTATATTATTCTTTGAAAATTCTTCTCCCAACATTGGTGTGTTTAATTTCCAAAACCCAACCAACCCCTTTTGTTACCCTGTCAGCATTGACAACAGTTACAAAAACCATGTTGTGATCTGAGAATGTGACTGGCTTAATATTAACATCCCTACAGTACCCTGTCAACAAACTATTCACATAAATTATGTCGATCCTTGAACCAACTTTACCATCTGCTAAGAAACATGTAAGATCTTTACTGTGAGGTTTTGATATTCCAGAAGTGTCAACTAAATTTTCATTATCACATATTTGTTTTAAGCTTCTATGTGATGTATCAGTATAAGTTGAAGTTGCATTCCTGTCATTTTCTTTATCTACGACACAATTAAAGTCACCACCCATTACTAAGTTCCCAGTGATGTTATCTTGTGCTGTTGTAGACATCTCATTAAAAAAAATTACGACATAGTTGATGACATGCATGTGTATATACAGCAACCTGAAACGTGTTTGTTGTATATCTATTGTGACTCTCACCCAGCGATCATTTGCATCTGATATTGAAGAGATTATATTTACATAGGCTGAACAACGAGGGAGTATAAAAATTGCTACTCCAGCACTATTATCTTGAGATAAAGAATAGAATATTCTGGATCCAGAAATCTTTTCTAAATTATCGTATAATTCTGACTTCTGAATCTTTGTTTCCTGTATCAAAGCAATGGCAATCTGCGCGTTTTTTTAGAATTTCTAGTAAGTGACGCTGCTTTATGCCACTATTTAAGCCTCTACAATTGAGTGCACAAATTAGCATAAAAAGTAATAAAATGATTTGTACAACCGCCATTATTAAGCTAACTAGATTTTGTGTTGCGACCCTCTCTTAGACCATTCACCTATTTTACTCTCAAACCCTGTATTACTTAGTTCAACTTTTTTCAAATGCTTTTATTTTAATATATCTGAATCATGACGCAGATGCCTATATCTAACCCCTTTTACCGTCACATATGGAACTAACACCTCTCCTGCCTCTGACCTGTACATGACCATTTCATCGGGTGATTTAGAATTCTGTGTATGAATGGATATATCGGATTCAGCCACTGACATATTATCGTCTTCTATATCACTTTCCTCCATTTCTGATTCAGAACTGTCTCCATCCTTCTGTCGCTTTGTTCCACTCAATAGATCCGAGACACCAATTACTTTCTCTATATTATTTAAATCGTCTAGATTGAGTGTACTCAGTGGAAAATCAGAGTTAGTTTCAGTATCTTGCGACCTGAATTTTACTTGTCCTAGATTAAAACCTTTTTCCAGAGAGTATTGATCATCATCTTCAACTTGTGTGGAATTAACCTCTCTGACATCAGACTTGGATTGACTTGTTACAGGAGTAAGACTAAGCCCCTCATCTAGAATCTCTATTTCAACGCCTGCAACTACAGTGATTGGATTCTTAGTTTTTCTACCATGCTTCTCATTAACGTGGAGTTCAGCTACAATCTCAGCAACTACCGGTTCTATGACATTTTCTTTAGAAACAACGTGCTCTGCACTTTTATCAACACCATTTTAGACAAATTTGTTCTTCGGACATCGCCACTTAAAATGATCAGATGACCCACAAACTAGACATTTGTTTTTGCTAGGGCAAGCTGTTGCAGGATGGTCAGTGCTTAAGCAGATTCTACACTCTTTGATTTGCCCCCTATATCATAATGACAAGATAAATCGACCATCTAACGTGACCTTGCTTGGGAGAAGTTGTTCTACCTCTTCGAACCAAATTCTTCTGATGCCATTTTCTATGGTTCGATCAAATGGATAAGTTTCGTATTCTACTTTTTCTACTTTGTCATACTTGATCAATCCGTTGATAACCCGTTCATCTGGGATCTCTAACGGAACCTTCATCTTAACTAATAGACCATCAGATTCTATTTCCTCCACATTACACGCCTCGCCCTTCACGATAAGGACCTCGTTGAGCAACTTTTCCGTCACACTTTCATTAACCAGAGTGACATTCCATACAGATTTGGAAACGTTAATGAGACCTTGCTGGACCTGTGGACCTGCCCCAACTACGTCCTTCAACTCATGATACACCTCAATTGCCGAAACACCCCAAGCCTTTGTCGTGATTTTAAGACTCAGGGTACGCTTATAGGAGGTTGCCATGGTTGGGTTTTTTTTAAAGAGGAAATCCATACTACTACAATATATAATGATGAATAATACACATATCTAATACCATGACGTCAGGGAAAGAGCTAAACACCAAATAAATAGTGTCTCCTTTTTTGAAACCCTGACATCTACCAACAAATACACGAATAGATAGTACAGTCGTATGTTTGTCAGTTTGAACCACTTATTAAGTGGTTCACTACCACCTAGCCGATTAATGTGGTTTCCTAAAGTATACTAACAAATATATGAATAGATAGTACAGTCATATATTTGTTAGACTGTTCGAGTTGTCCACGGGACAGTCAACTGACTATAAAGATTTATTTAATCAAAGAACTAGGGTTGCACTTGCAAATGACAAACGAATTAAATCTACTCACTCAAGCGATCTTGCCAAATATAATGAGCTCACCAGTGAGCTATAGAAATAGCATACCGGCGCGGGGAGAAATGTATTGCATTGACCACAGTAAGAGGAGACCTATTAAATGGCGGAAACCGCCAGCTAACAGGAGTGCCTTTGGAAAATGGAGACACAAAGTCCGCTCCAACCAAGACAAGAATTTACAAATTAAACATAAAGTTTGAAAGGAAATACTAATACGAAATATATGTACAAAGTTTATCTACAAAATCGCGCTGGAAACTAGCAAATTCGGACAGCAATTGCAGAGCTAAATAAACGTGTGAGTTTACTTCGACTACTACTACTACTACTACTACTACTACTACTACTACTACTACCACTACCACTACCACTACCACTACCACTTCCACTTCCACTTCCACTTCCACTTCCACTACTACTACTACTACTACTACTACTACTACTACTACTACTACTACCACTACCACTACCACTACTACTACTACTACTACTACTACTACTACTACTACTACTACTACTACTACTACTACTACTACTACTATCACTACCACTACCACCAACCACCACCATCAATTCAACTCAGGTGAATCCAATCTACACGTTACAAACTAACCCACCCATAAACTACAGGAAAAGAGCTTGGTTTTACCAATACACCGGATTGGCAGGCTAGACAACCATCTGTTATCATTTGACATTTCCGACGACGCTGACTACATAGACCCTCTATGATATCCGACACACAATAACCATGCACAACACACCACTTGCCATTAATGCAACTTAACCCTTTGAACCATGCAAAGCCAAATAAGCCTCAAGACCTAATAAAATAATATTTGTCTGCCAATGCTGGGGCTGCTTTGACTAGGAACTGTTTCTGCCACTGGAACAGACAGTTTGTTTTTTAATCAGGATAGCCCCAGCATTTCAAACAGATTACTAATATTTGTATTGTAGATGATAGTCATGGAACGCAGCGTGAAAAGAGTAATGGGTTGGATGTGTTTAATCTAACCTAGCTGGCTGAGGGTATTAGTCCCATGTCTAATAGTTAAGGCTGGTGTGGTCGGGTAGCGGAGATAGCACTAGCAATAGATTTCAATCTAAGATATGTCAGCTGGTCAATGCTGAATCCGTTCGGACGGGGTAGACTGGAAGCACCTGCTTTAACTTATGCAGCAGCAGCTTTCAGGCTGGCTAGTCCTAACATATCCAGACATTGCATAAATAAGGGGAAATAAGAGAACGGGACAGAGTCGTCGAAAGGGCAAAATCTAATCCCTTTTCTCACCTAGCAGCCAGATCTCATATTTACTATGTACCTGTAGTGGGCGATTACTGCCAGTATGAGTCAATCCTGGCCACCCTATCTATTCCAACTCTGCGTCAATGCTTTATATTTATTTCAAATTCTGATCTAATTCTCCCCATTTTATCAATCTACAACTACAATAAGAAACACAGCTCAATATTAACTGATTAATTACTGTTGTTATTAATACTATTACTATTATCAAGTTATTATGTGATGCGTCTGTTTCGGTTTGTTGGCTTGCCTACATGTATCTGTAAGTCTGTCATAAAATCTTTGTCCGGGCCAGATGGCATCTTCCTAACGGACAGATTCTGTATAGACAAAGTCTCATGATTTCGCTTCTTCCCTAACCCTTTGTACTCGGATGGCAAAATTTTAAATTTTCAAAATAATATAAATGAAGAAATATAATAAATGTTACATTTTCTAGGCAGGTTTCATGGAAGATGCTGCAGTCGTAGACAGCAACATCGTCCACCAAAATTGCTGAATATTGGACGTCAATTTCTCTGCTATAGAAATAATAAAAGCTGGAAAATTGCCATCAGAGTGGTAGAAGTTATCAAAATTATGATAGATATACCATGCTGAAATGCGCCAAAACAGATGGACCCAATCAGATCTCAATCATCTTGAATCTTCATCTGATATTCGTTTTCTCAATGGATATATCAGATGCTGACACTCTACTATAAAATATCTATCTAAGTCACACCTACCAACAACATTTCTCACCCCAATACTACTGTGACTTTGTTGAGCACACACGCACGCACGCGCGCGCGCACACACACGCACACGCACGCACACGCACACGCACGCGCACGCGCGCACGCACGCACGCATGCACGTACGTACGTACGTACGTACGCACGCACGCACGCACGCACACACCACACACACCACACTCCCCCACCTCAGCCCCACCCTACCTCCACCCTCACTCGCCCCCACCAACCCCACCACCCACCTACCCCCAATGTACCATATTAGAAACCCTGTATCTACAATAAAATCATAGTTAGAATCTAAATATAAAATAACATGAAGCCCCTTTATATGTAGAATACGCTACATGTAGGACAATCATGACAATATGGTACAAAAATAGATGTTGTGCCGTCCTGTGTTCTGTGTTTACTTACGGATGTTTGCATAATTAGCTATCACCCTCTATATTGTAATGTTCTGTTTTGCGTGTAGGGGTCCATAGATTCATAGGCTCTGCCTTTGATTGGCTGCTCAATTGTGATGTTTGTATATTGCATAGTAAGCATGAAACAAATAATCTTGAACCTTGAATCTTGAGCAGTTTTCTGTAGATGTCTATCATCTTGTGCATGTGGTGCCCAGCCATATAGCCACTGTACCAGCGGTCAATAATCCCTGGGTAAACTACAATGGCGATCAAACAATGAAGTCCAGGCGAAGTTGGATGCGCTACCTTGTCGACTCTTAGGATATCATTCCAGCTCTACAGGTCTACTCTACACAACTGCTGCCCAGTCTGCTCAGCTGATGGTGAGTGGTGTTGTGGAGTCTGTCGTCTCAAGGATGTGATGCCTGGCCGTAGATTTTCTGCTTCCATTGTGTGAATAACCTCTGGCTTGGTTGCAGGAGTGAGCTCACAGCGTGACGCACTGGGCAAGCTCGCCCAGATTATCCAGACGAAATCGGTCTGGCATGCTATAAGCAGTGGAGATGGGCCAGAATGCTCACCAATTCCTAGGCATATTGATAGACGTCACCACAAGCGGCAGTCACCAAAGGCTGCGTTCTACCATCTGTCACCATCAAGGGAGCCATCATTGACGAGAAAACAAACAACAAGGAATGGCCAAAAAACGCAAAGCGGGTACTCAAGCCAAATTCAAACCAACAACTCTTTTCAGGACTATATAATCTGTTAGCGGCCATTTTCAGCGCCACTGAGATACCGTTTAACACTTGTCACCACAAAGGGTGTCACCAGTCGAATTTACATCAGTAATAGCAACGTGCGCCACAACAGCAAAAATGCAAAACATTTATCACCATATAGCTCTTTTCAGGGCTACATGGCTCTTCTCAGAGCCACATACAGCTACAATTTATGCCCGCATGGCAGCATAGTTAGTCTTGGCGCGAATGGGACCCATTTAACAGGAACCCGAACTATACGCCAACCAAACCAATCAAACATCATCTCAGAACCGAGCCACTGGATGGTTGCCCAGTCGCTGCCTCGGCTACGACCCCAGTCGACAGTATACGGTCCACTTCCCGGTTCAGTAAAATGATGAGAAATTGCCCTACAGGACTGCCGGGTGTTCGAACGCTCACCACATGCGTCATCCACATAGTTAGTGGAATAACCTTTAAATTTTGAAAAAGCTGCTCCGCAAAAGTTGCCCAAAATAACAACTTAAATTTCTCCCCTTCTAGCAAACCACCACCTCCGCATTGTTCTGAAGAGATCGCTGATCTGAGACTGCCATTATGTCTTCTGATTCCAGAAGAAAGTAGACTTGCCTACATACCAGCCACACCACTGACTCCTTCTCGCAGAGATCTGACATGAAACATCCCGGCCACACTCTGCCGGCCAGAAAGAAGAACTCAGCAGACGCCGTTCAGCTTCAACTTCCGAGTGAGTCTGATTTTCGCCATCTACGAACTCTGGTTTACAGAGCATTCTACCTCTATTGGTATCCACTCTAGAAGAATAGAGACTTTCTGCCACCTCCTAGAACAACCACTTCAGCATATTCGATTCTAGCTGTGCCATTTGCTAGATTTTTTAGCACCACAGGATGAACTTACTATTCCAGCACTGTTTTTATGACCGCTTATCACATGAGGAAACCATTGAACTTTCATCCTTTCTGGCAAGTTCCGTCTGCCTCGACTTTGGCCGTCGAGGATTAAACCACCACCTGATGTGCCATGGGAATATATCTACCAAGACTGATTAAAAGTCGAGAAGGTCCGCAATAGCAAAACCTAGACCTTGCGTCTGTGGGACTGTTTTCTGCCGTGGCTGTGACCGTTTCCATGATCCTTAGAAATTGACCGTGCATGATTAAGATCTTAAATATACGTACTAATCCAGTTCCTTTTTTTTCTCTTACAAAATCTTCAGAGACTCCGCCTTAAGCATTGATTGATTCATCCCACCGCTTTTGTGTGGCTGTTCCGTTTCACCTCAAGCAACATCTAAATAAGAGGTCGCCCATTTT